>CM019740.1:18781310-19381310 GCA_009761775.1 Ficus carica
AAGTGACGGCCTGTGCAAAAGCGGGTCGTCACAGATTGGTATCAGAGCGGTCCCTGCGACATCATTTCACGGTCTGCCTGTCATCGCCGCCACCATATGTAAGTTTAGATTTACTTTATGTTTTATATATGTATGCTTATAGTTAAGTATTGTGTGTAGATACGGTACGATGGACCCATGATGACCGAAGAGGACAGAGACTCCGTTACGGTTTTCTTCCGTGCACACCCCTATCCTTTGACAGTACGAGGCGTACAGTGCACGTCGAGGCGTGGCTCCACGATATGGAGCAAACATTCTTGATGTGTCACATCCCGGACTATCTGGAAATCATGCTCGCTGCTAAATGTCTTTACGGAGATGCGCGACTATGGTGGATCGATATTGGTGAGCGTCAGGTGCCTAGTCGCACCTGGGCGCAGTTTCGTGCGGTGATGTTAGAGCGCTATGGACCACTCCCACCCAGAGATGAGGGTGCACCTGCTAGAGATCCGGATATTTACCGTGATATGCGTCATACACGGTACCAGATATTATCCCAGGCCTGGCACGCATACCCGGGCGAGACGATGAGCCACTACTGGTGGAGGTTGAGGAGATGATGCATCCCCATGTACCCCAGGATCTTCCAGAGCCCCAGTTGGAGGCAGTGACTCTACTAGTGAACGGAACGCCGCCTCACATCAGACAGCATGTTTCGCAGCCTACCCTCCACTCGACCGTCGCTGGGACCCTCGACGATATCTTAGCGGCAGAGATCATTGCTCAAGACGCTGGGAATGATGCTCCAGCGAACCCTGAGCAGCCCCCAGTCGATGATGCTGATGAGCCCGAGCCACAGTATGAGGTGGGGCCGCTTGCCGGCGAGGACGAAGATCCTCAGTATGAGGTTGGACCACTTGAGGATGAGATGGAGCACGCCCAGAATCCACTCATCATCATATCCAGTGATGATGAAGATGAGGAGGACGACGATGAAGACATGGAAGATCCTGAGGAGATCCCGGACGACGAGGAGGATCCCGAAGAGTTTCCCCTCGAGGACGAGCCACATCACATCGTTCCAGATGACGGGGACTGGGAAGACGATTTAGGGGACAACACGGATTCTGATATATCCGCGCTTGAGATCGAGGTCATCCGTTAGATTAGGGCCGTTTCGTTTTGTACCCTCTTTCTTTTGTACTAGAATTCTATTTATATTTTGTTATGTACATTCGGACGTTAGGATGTACCTTATGTATGATGGAAAGTGTTAGATCACTTCCATCTTGTTGTTTTAACTATGTGTATTTTTGGTAAAGTGACCAGTATTTTTGAAATTATGTATATATATCAGTACCCGGCACCTTTTTGAAAATATGCCGAGGGAATCATGTATTTTGAAAAGCCTTGTATTTTGATTATGTACAAAGAGACCGTGCAGACACGGGTTAAATGAATCAAATGATATTTTCATTTCTCTTTACGAGTTTCTTTTTACAAGTAAATATGTCATTAAATATCTGCCCTTGAGTTATGGCAAGATACAAGTATATTATGATGTTACATGCATGTTGTGATGTTTTATGATGTAATGATAATAATTATATGAAAGAAGAGATGTGATTAATATCTTTTCTTGCTATAGAGGTTACAAGATGGTACGTCCGAGGAGAACAATGCCGGTAAATCCTCCAGCACAGGATTTGACCGCCATACTTGCAAATATACAACGCCAGCTGCAAGAGCAGCAATAAGAGATGACTCTTATTCGGGAGCAGCTAGCTCAGCAGAATCAGGGACCCAGAGTCCAAGAGGTTCCACCACCGGCACAGCCAGTCCCTCCGGCAGTGCCGCCAGTGCAACCTATTCCTCCCGTAGCACCTCAAGTGCCGAATATTCCTCCGGTAGCCTAACCAGAGGTCAGGCAGGAAATTCCGCGGAACGCTGAGGTTCCAGTAGCCCCGGCTGAAGTACAGATGCAGCCACAGCCGGTGAGAGAGGACCTTCTGTATGAAAGGTTCAGAAGGATGAAGGCGCCCGAGTTCGAGGGGCCAATTGATCCGATTGCAGCCGACAACTGGCTGATCGACATGCAAGTCATTCTGGACTTTATGCACCTGACCGAGCAAGAGAAATTACACTGTGCATCCTTTGCGCTGAAAAAGGACGCGAGGCACTGGTGGATAACAGTGCAGATGAGAAGAAATGTGCTGACTATGTCCTGGCGAGACTTCGTGGACGAGTTCAGGGCTATGTACTACAACAAAGAAGTCCTAGCTGCCCAGCAGGAGGAACTCACCAGCTTCACTCAAGGATCCATGACAGTGATGGAAGCTGTCAAGAAGTTCGAGCAATTGGCCCGGTTGTGCCCGAACTTAATTACCAGTGAAACTGAGAAAGTGCGGTTGATGATGAAGATGTTCCGCACGGATATTGCCCGCCAAGTGAGCGCCGGAAACAGTCCCCCTGTAACAGTGTCGGACTGTATTGAGAGAGCCCTGAGAGCCGAGTATTGGATCAACAGGGATAAGGAGGCCAGAGCCCAATTTTACCAGTCCAAGAAAGAAGAGAAAGCTCTAGCCAAGACGAACCAATCCCATCAATCCACGGAGGCTAAGCCACAAGCCCAGGCCAGCAACCCCAATGCACAAGGTCCCCGACAACCCGGAAAGAACAAGCGGAAGGGGAATTTCAACAACCAGGGACAGCAGAGAAATTTCCTCCAGAAGAGAAACAACCAAGGCAACGAGAGGAACAAGAATAGTTACCCTCAGTGCAACAAGTGTGGTAAGAAGCATCCGGGTGTCTGCCGTCAGGGGACCAACACTTGCTATGTCTGCGGCAAGGAAGGGCACTACGCGAGAAGCTGTCCTCAGAATACACAGCAGCAGTACCAGCCCTATCCGAACAGAAACCCCCAACACCAGCAATTACATGCAGTCCAGGCTACACTCGAAGGACCATCGATTGCCCAGGGTAGATTGGAGGCACCCGAGCCATAGGCCAGGATCTACGCTTATACAAGGGGAGATGCAGAAGCGGGCACCTCCAACGTGGTGACAGGTCAGCTTTCTATCGCCACCTATGATGTAATTGCCCTACTTGATTCTGGCGCTACCCACTCGTTCATATCGATGGAGTTCGCTCAGAAGTTAGGCAGAGTCGGGAGTAGAGTAGAGCAGACCTTTTCAGCATCTTTGCCATCGGGAGAAGTTTTGAGGTCCAACTTTTGGATCCAAAATGTTCCTATTAGGATCAATGGCAGAGAATTACTCGCAGATCTCATCGCAATCAGGCTACACGATTTCGATGTGATCTTGGGGATGGACTTCTTAGGCCGTCACAACGCAAAGATCGACTGCCGAAAGCGTAACGTCACGTTCAGCCCCTGCGACGATGAGGATTTCAGTTTTCAAGGACAGTCCCGACATTCCACCACAAAGCTCATCTCCACAATGAAAGCGTGGAAAATGTTAGCCAATGGATGTTAGGGATATTTGGCTAATTTGGTGGACAAGGAGCAAGAAGAAGAATTGACACCGGAAGGAGTTCCTATTATTAGGGAATATCTGGACATCTTTCCACAGGATCTACCCGGACTTCCACCGGAGCGTGAGATTTCCTTCGAGATCGAGTTGCTACCCGGACCTGCACCAGTGTCAAAAGCGCCGTACAGAATGGCACCAGCCAAGCTAAGAGAACTCCAAGTACAGTTGCAGGAGTTACTCGACAGAGGATTCATCCGACCAAGCCACTCTCCATGGGGAGCACCTGTCCTGTTCATGAAAAAGAAGGACGGATCGTTGCACATGTGCATCGACTACAGAGAATTGAACAAGCTGACGATCAAGAACAAGTACCCACTGCCCAGGATCGACGATTTGTTCGACCAGCTTAGAGGAGCAGAAGTGTTCTCCAAAGTGGACTTGCGATCAGGTTATCACCAACTTTGAATCAAGGAGTCGGATGTGTTCAAGACGGCTTTCAGGACGCGCTATGGGCATTACGAGTTTTTAGTAATGCCATTCGGATTGACGAACGCCCCAGCTGCATTCATGGATCTCATGAACCGAATTTTCAAGGAATACTTGGACAAATTTGTCATCGTTTTCATCGACGACATTTTGATCTACTCAAGATCCAAAGAGGAGCACGAACAGCACCTCAGGCTGGTAATGGAAATGTTGAGGCGACATCAGCTATACGCCAAATTCACGAAGTGTGAATTTTGGCTGGAGAAGGTTCACTTTTTGGGGCATGTAGTATCAAAAGAGGGAGTTTCTGTAGATCCAGCGAAGATTGAAGCAGTTAGCTCATGGCCGACCCCCAGGAACGTTACCGAGATAAGAAGCTTCCTAGGGCTCGCTGGATACTATCGACGTTTCGTAGAGGGATTCTCCAGGATAGCAGCACCCCTCACGGCCCTCACCAGGAAGGACAAAAAGTACGAATGGACTCCAAAGTGCGAGGAAAACTTCCAGAAGCTGAAGAAAAAGCTGACAAGTGCCCCGGTGCTCATCATTCCAAATGTTGATGCGGGAAATTTCATAATCTACAGCGACGCTTCCAAGACTGGGTTAGGAGCAGTTCTGATGCAGGACGGAAAGGTAGTAATTTATGCATCAAGACAGCTGAAGAATCATGAACAGAATTATCCTACGCACGATTTGGAGCTAGCAGCGGTGGTCTTCGCACTTAAGATATGGAGACATTATCTGTATGGAAACAAGTGCGAGATCTACTCAGATCACCAGAGCCTCAAGTATATTTTTACCCAGAAGGAGCTAAATATGAGGCAAAGAAGATGGCTGGAGTTAGTAAAGGATTACGACTGCGAAATCCTTTAACACCCTGGAAAGGCCAACAGGGTAGCCGATGCGCTGAGTAGGAGATCAGTAGGCACACTGATGTCCATTGAAGCACTTCCCAAGGCGTTGCAGAAAGAGTTCAGTAATTATCAACTGGAAATAATCACCGGGAGATTGGATTCACTGACTCTTCACTCCGATTTGCTGGACAGAATCAAGGCGCATCAGGGAGAAGATTCTTCGTTGAGGAAGGCGCGACTTGCTGATCAGGACGGCAAGGATTTTACGACTTCTGCAGATGGAATAATCCACTTCAAGAGATGGATTTGGGTTCCAAAAGTGAAGGAATTAAAGGAACAAATCCTAAAAGAGGCACACCAGACGCCATATTCTGTACATCCAGGAGCTACCAAGATGTACAAGGACCTCAAGGAGACGTACTGGTGGCCCAACATGAAGAATGACGTGGCAGAATTCGTATCGACTTGCTTAACTTGTCAGAAAGTTAAGGCAGAGCACCGACATCCCGGAGGCGAACAACAGAAAATTGAACTCCCAGAATGGAAATGGGAGCAAATTACGATGGATTTCGTAGTAGGATTGCCAAGGACGACAAGTGGGAATGATACGATTTGGGTCATTGTCGACAGATTGACCAAATCAGCCCATTTTATCGCCATCAAAGCCACCTTTTCAGTAGAAAAATTGGCCGAACTCTACGTAAATCAAGTCGTCAAGCTGCACGGAGTGCCGAGATCGATCATATCCGACCGCGATGAGCGTTTTACTTCGCATTTCTGGACCATCGTTCATATGGCAATGGGGTGGAGATTGAAATTCAGTACTGCATTTCACCCCCAAACCGATGGTCAATCGGAGAGAACTATCCAGACGCTTGAAGATATGCTGCGATCGTATGTCTTGGACTTCAAAGGAAATTGGGATCAGAAGCTTCCGTTAATCGAATTCTCGTACAACAACAGCTATCACTCTTCGATTGACATGGAACCATTCGAAGCACTGTATGGGAGAAAGTGCAGATCGCCAATTAATTGGCAAGAAGTCGGCCAGAAGCAGCTACAGAAGATAGACTTCATCAAAAAGACCTCCGAGGATATCCAGAAAATCAAACAAAGGCTCGACATGGCTTTCAGTCGTCAGAAGAGTTACGCTGATAAGCGTCGCAGACCTTTGGAATTTCAAGTTGGGGACGCAGTCTTCATAAAGATTACTCCGATGAAGGGAGTAATGAGGTTCGGTAAGAAGGGAAAGTTGAGCCCGCGCTACACAGGACCGTTCGAGATCCTGGAAAGGGTTGGAAAGGTCGCATACAGACTCGCTTTACCGCCAGAGCTAGCATCGATGCACGACGTTTTCCATGTTTCGATGCTCAAGAAGTATATTTCGGACCCTTCCCACATACTTCATCAGGAGCCGGTAGAGGTTCAGACCGATATGACATACGAGGAGAAGCCTGTCAGAATCCTCGATAGGGAAGATAAGGTCCTGAGGAACCGAACGATTCCTATGGTCAAGGTTTTGTGGAAGAATCATGCAGTTGAAGAAGCGACATGGGAAGTCGAGAGCGACATGAGAAGAAACTACCCCGAATTGTTCTGATTTTCGAGGACGAAAATTTTTAAGGGGGGTAGATTGTAACACCCGAATTTCTTCGGTTCATATTTTATAGAAATTTCGTGTAAATATTTACCGTAATCGGTATTTCATGAGGAAGTTCGTTTTAGAACTTAATTTTGTGACACGAGTTCTTAAGATTTATTAAGACTCAAAAACAAATTGCATGAACTCGTAAAAGACCTTTATGAGTAAAAGGAGGTCGTATTTGCACATTTCAAGACAAGCCGACGTTGACCAATAAGTCAGTTAGACCAAAACGGTCGAAAACGTCAAACAAGAATTTTAAGATCGCAGTACAAGTGAAATTACTGCTAAAAACTCATTTCTTGATCAAGATGAGTTTGAATAGAATTAAAATCACCTTAGAAAAATCAAGCATACTAAGTTAGAGTTCAGGGCGAAAGGATTCCGAAAAATAAGAGAAAAAATTTTTCCGATCGAGTTTTTCACAGATCGAATTTTTAAATGCAATGTAATTTTCGATACTGGGTATTTAGCAACTCAGTATTAAAATTTATTGCAATGTGTTGAAATTACACAATTTTTCAAAAAGATTGAACCAAACAAGCCTTTAAGCTTAATTACATCACAATTAAGCTAAGTTAGGACATAACCCTCCACACACTTGGACCAATGAGCATGTGACACCTCATCTATGAGTTGTCAACCACTCCCCCATTCCTCTCCCCCTCATGGCCGGCCACTCAAGCCCCTTTGGGCAATAGCTTGCAAAAATTTGAGGACCAAATAGCAAGATTTGAACCAAATTTGCCTTGGAAAAGAAAGCTAGGATTTCCCCTAGCTAGAGACACTATTCCTAGGGATTTCAAACCCCAAAAATCAGCAGCCCTTAACCCTCTTTCTCAGCCATTCCATTCAGAAAAATCCCCTCCAAAAATCCGAGAGAGAGAGAGAGAGAGATCAAGGGAGTTAAGCCAAAAATTTTGGTGAGAAAACCCCCTAAAGCCTTCGGTTTTCTTGTGAGTTCAAAGGAGAGAGTTGTTCAAAAAATTTTCCCCTCTCTTTCCCATCTTGCCGAGTGTTTGGGAGCTGAGAAAATCCAAGAAAAAAATTTTCAGGTTTTGGCTAGAATCAAGGGTTGAGTGAGGGTGTGATATAGAGCCAAGAAAAACCAACCATTTTGTGAGTTGATGCTTAAGGAGATCCACGGATTTTAAGGTAAGATTTTTGGGCATTTTCTTCTCTTTTGCCAAGGTTGGTTGGGGGAGGAAGTTAACAAATTTTGTGACCATTTTTGAGGTCCAAACCGTGCACTTTGGAGGCTAAATTTCGACTAGGATCAAGCTAGCGACACCCCGGATTTTTTGAGGTAAAAATCCGAACTTTGCCATAGTTTTTGGTTCAAATTTTTGGTTCATTTTCTCAAGGGTTTTACCATGTATTTCAAGCACAAAAATTTGTAAGAGCTTAAGCTCATAATTTTCGGTTTTAGCCCTAAATAGCTTAGGTTATATTTTATGCTTGATTTAGGTTTTTGAGGTGATTATTTTTGCATGTTTGGTTGGAGATTTGCTCTATGATTTTTGTGTGCTAGAGATGCATGCTAGGGTTTCTATTTAAGGGTTTTATGTCCCTAATATGTTTATCAAATTTCTAGATGCATGTTCTAGGGTTTGTATGATGTTATGGTTGAGATATGTTGTATGTATGTTTCTCTCTCAAAACCGTGGACCAAGGGGTCTCGGCTTTGAGTCGAATCCGAAAACACGGGATTTAAAATTTTATGTGTATGAGGGACATTAGAGGGCGTGCATGTGTTAGTAGGTCCCGCATTGGGCGGTCGAGCTAGAGCGACGCATAGGGACGTAAAATTTGGACTAACACCAAAACTGCTCTCGGGTCCAACACCCGGCAGCTCGGAAAAGTGGGATTTACAGGTCCTTAGAGGCCAAATGGGTAAAAACTTAAAACATGAAAGTTGTTCGTTAGGGTGTTTCCTAGGGGACAACGCGGACATATTTCAAAAAATAAGGCTCCAATGGCCTTTGTTTTTAAGAAAAACCGAGAACTGGTCAGGGTGACCAAGTTCCAACGATTCACATGTGTTCAAACAAAAACTGGTATCAACTGAGCCAGAATCAGAAAATGTTCAAAACATGAAAGTTTTAGATCTTTGTGTTAGCTACAACTTTCGTGAAGAAATCGTTTCCAAATTCATTTTAGATTTTAAGTTATGAATTTTCAAACAAAAGCCGTGCAGTGAGCAAAATCTCATGCACGGGATTTTCTAGACCAATGACTAGGAAAAACGTTTTTCTAACTTTCAAACATCATTTTCAAACCCGGAAACCGTTCCAAAGGCGGTTTTCGATCCCCAAAAGTTTTATAGAAATATTTTCAAGTGTTTTGTAATTTTCAAGACAAGTTTGGGTGTTATTCACCAAACTTACTTAAATAAACAAGAAAATGATATTTTTAAACAAGTTCAAGGTTTTCAAGATTAAAATGAATAAGATACTGCGTTAGTAGCCGGAAAATTATTCCAAGTTACTAGGGCCTTGCCCAAGCCCAGAGTTAACCTTGCAGATTGAGGTTTAAGTTAAGATTATGATTCTCTACATGAACCCTTAATTAATAATTCCGTTGTGGGTTACGCCGTGTGACCCCTTCACGTGTGTTAGTAGAGGGACTTATATAACCGAAAAATATATATATGTTGGTTTAATCTGACATTACATGATCTTAGAATAGAGACCTCACATATTAAGGTCCATGGGCAGGAGGTGACCTGCGAGCGTGCTCGGGAAAGGAAATTCGATCACGCGAACAACGAAAACAAGGTAAGTACAACGCCGCCTACAGCATAGGCTAGAGTTGTATGTTTACCTAACATGTTTGCTTTACACTGTTTAAGTGTTATTTGATGATTTGCTCGATGGTTGCAATATGCTTACTGTATGATGAATGTTTCAAATGCTAATGCCATGCTTTAAAAGTATGTTTCAAGTATTGTTATTATGCTTACATGAAAAAAAAAGTACGCATGTCCATGCATTGATAGAACATGAGATTAGGAGACATCACATAAGTATGCTCACTAATCTATCAAGAGGAAAGATGTCAAGAAAGACATACAAACAGAACGTTTGAGAAAAGGCCACAAGAGCCAGTGTCGTGCCCCCTGATGACGATCGGGTCGAAAGCTTGGGAAATCTCCTCAAGCTGCGCGCCGGGTACGTGCACATCAAGTTAACGGGCCCACAAGTAAAATCAACAAGATAAAGTTTGATACAAGAAAGCAAACATAACTGGACATAAACGGTTCATGCATTTCACGATAGAATGTCATGTTTAAGATGAAGAAATTGATGATATGATTCCATGTTTATGCTTTCATGTTTAAGATGCCATGTAAAAGGTTATGTATGTTTCATGTAATTGGTTCGCGGTATAGGAGTTGTACTTGCTGAGCTTTCGCTCATTATTTGAAGTTTTTGCTGTAGGTAAACAGCCTATTTTGAATTAACTGCATGGTGGAGGGTGAAGCCGGTGGCTGTGAAATGATGAACGGGTTGGGGTTCGCAACTCATAAAGATTTTATTTATATATCTATTTTGAGAAAACAGACAGTTATTTTATTTGCGTATGAGTGTATGTAAATATTTTCTAAGTATAATGCTTCCGCTATTTAAATAAAAAAAAAAATTCCCACTATTTTCAGGATTAAAAATGGGATAAAACAAGTTTAAGTTCAAGCAAGTTAAGTCAAGTGACGGCCTGTGCAAGGCGGGTCGTCACAATACTTTTGAAATATTAACATATTTTCTGAAAATTGGATGCGGAAAATTATGCGTAGTGGTATCCCACACCGCCCTTCACCCGCCGCATCGTCCGCATAGCCCACCACTTAAGCTGCAGGCTTCTTACCTACAGTATGAAATATAAGATTGAGCTTTCGCCCAGCAAGTTCAAACATAATCTCACAAAATATTTCAAACATCTTTAAAAAGAAACATGCCAATCATCATGTAACTTATGCATGAACCATTTATGATTGATTGAATGTCTTATGCTTTATTATAGACTCAATCTTGAACTTATTATCTTTAACATGTGGGCCCATAGTGTATGTACCAAAAGCGCGCAGCCTCCAGACAAAGCTAGGGTTTGCAAGGCCCTAACAGTTCTGGGAATTATAACTTGACCCTTCACGATCACGGAAGGTAATTACCACAACTGAAACATGTAGCCTCCACGATCACGGAAGGTTGGTACGACACCTTACTTGATTTATCTTACCATGTGGTTCCACATTAGTGAACATGCCTCATGATGTCACTATGTCATATCATACTTAACACTTGCCATTACATGGCATTCTTGAAAACATGGCATTTTTGAAAACATGACATTCTTGTAACATGGCATAACATGTCATAACATATGTTAGCATATCATCGCATGGCATCACATATCATAGAATAACATAGCATGTACACTTGAAAATATGATGTAAAAAGCATAGCTTAACATAGCATATTTGAAAATAGTGTTTACTATTTTCATACTGCAGGTGAGGTTTGATACTTGCCTGTTATGCTATTTCCTGTTGTTCCAACTTAGGTGGCAACTGCAGGTTCCTTCCTGCTATTAAAAAGAACATAGGATAAGAATCCTATAAAATGTTGGTGATCTTTCCAACATTCTAGTTATATGTCCCCCATACATGTCTTGATTATTTACTAGGTTACTAATCGTAACCCTAGAGTTTGTGGTTAACCAAACTTGATCCATTACTTGTTAGGTTACTTGAGGTAACCTTGGGTATTAAACCTATGTATATATGAATAGTATCAGGTTACTATTCCTATTATCGGGCCTAGGCTTTAGTAACTTGGGTATCCTTCCCGGTTACTATCCGTCAACCTCTTGTTACTATACTTTGGCTTTTAAAATCCAAATTTGGAAAATTTGACAACAATCTTTTGTTTAACTTAAAAATTCGTAGTTTTCAAAGTGTGACTTTATAAAAATCATTAAAGGCTGAAAACTACCTTTGGAACAGTTTTTATAGTCAAAACAGGGGTGTTGGTGCAAAAATACAGTTTTTCTGCATTGTTTTAGAAATCCTGTGCAGGAATTTCCTGTTCCCTGCACAGTCTTTAGAAATCCGTGTCAGTTTAAAAATCCAATTTGAATTTGAAAAAGTTTTTTCATGAAAGTTTTAGCTCTCGAAAAATCCTAAAACTTTCGTGTTTTACGAACAATTTAATTCGGACTCTAACACGTTCATATTGCCGTTTGAACTCACCTGGCCGTGCATAAATCCTGGGCACGGTCAGGTTCGGGTTTTTGCAAAAACGAAGGCCTTTGGAGCCTTATTTTCAAAAACTGTCTGAGTTGTCCTCTAGGAAAATCCCTTCTCTACAACTTTCATGTTTTATGTTTATCCCAATTCGGCCTCTAAAGGTCTCAAATTTCACTTTCCAGAAAACTGGTCAGTTTGTACCCGAACTGGCAGTTTTCATTCTTAAATTCGTTTTACGTCCTATTGTCGCAAATCTAACTCAACCAGCCACCGCGGGAGCCTAGGGTCACACATGCAGTGTTTTCTAACGTCCCAAACCAACGTTCATGAGATTCGCTCACCTCCATGCAAACCATAATCGAACTTGCCTTCCTAGGGTTTGCATGGTTCTAAATTCATACAAAACATACCATTCATCACATCAAACACTCAGCATGCATATCCAAGCACAATCTTAACCATACTTGGGGACATATAACTTATGAAACACCTAGCATGTGATTCTAAAAAAAATCAATCAAGCATAAGCATAAAACTAGGCAAGCTCATAAATCAAACTCATAAATCAAACCACCCTTAATACCTAATCAAGCACCACACCTAAACTAATCTAGGGCAATAAGTAAATTGAGCTTATGCTCTTACATCCCTTGCTTGGAAATACACTTAAATTTCCAAATTTAAAGCTCGATTTAAAAAGTTTGAGGTCTAGGGAAAATTACCTTGATTAACTCAAGATTTTGGGCTAGGGTTTGGCTTTCAAATTCTTCCCCCTCCTAGACTCCACCAAACCGGTTTCACTCCACCAATTTGCACCAAGATTTGTGTTGATCTCTTGGTGTTTGCTTGAACCAAAACCGGCCACTAACCACTATCAATTCTCCTCACTTTCCCTCCTTATCACAGCCGGCCACTAGGCCTAGAAAAGGGCACAAAAATTTTTCAAAACCCTTGCTTGTTGTTGTAGAGAAAAACCGACCACCCTAGCACTAAAACCCCTTTGGTTCTCAAATTTTTCTTTGTTCTTGCTCACACTTGGAAGTCCGGATTTCTTGAGAGAGAAAATGGCAAGAGTTTGGCTGATTTTTTTCCAATTTCTTGGACCAAAAACCGACCCCCCCTTGTGGCCTATTTATAGGTGAAAAAATGGGTCCCTTTTGCAAATATTTTTTGTTCAACTTTTGCTCATAAATCCTTGGAGCAAAATAATCATACTTTGACCCCTATATGGCCGGCCACCTCACCATCTAGAATAGTCCAAAATTTTCTAAATTTTTTTTTAAACCTTAATGATGTCATAAATCCAAAAGGTGATGAGATAAGCACAATTAAGGCTTGTTTGCCTCTTTCCTTAAAAAGCAGTCCACTTTAAAGCCAACACAGATATTTCTAATACTGTGTTTACTAATACACAATACAATTCAGTACTGTTATACTGAGCTGCAGTCCAAAATTTATCTGTGTATAGTTGGACTGTATAAAAAATTTTCTTTTTATTTAAAGCCCTTTGGCCCTTAATACCCTATTTTTGGTGCTTGATTTTTCTATGGTGGTTTTAAAACTTAATTATACTATCTTGTCCGTAAAGACGGTTTTCGCAGTATATTTTCCATACTGCTTATCATATCACAGTACCGTCTTATGTTTGACCACTCTGGTCAACATTTGACTTTTTCCGGTCAAACTTTGACTTTTTGGTCAAACTTTAACCAACATGAATTCATGAAATTTCATCATGCCTTTTTCCTTAAAAGGCCTATTATGGAGTCTCGTAGCTAATTTACCGAGAACTCAACCCTATACTGATAAAATTATGAATTTTGTATTAGTATTCATAATTTTCATAAAATTGCACATAAACACATAGTACGAATTTTAGATTTCTTATATACAAGAAAATCATGAGTTCGTGAAAATTTTGGTCATTACACTTGCAAGCATTCATGTTTCCTTGAGAAGATCAGTAACGTACTTTTGCTGCGAAATGAAGATGCCTTGTCTAGAGTGAGCAACTTCAATCCCTAGAAAATATTTCAATCTCCCCAAATCTTTAATCTCAATTTCTTTTATTAAACATTGCGTCAAGGCTTACTTCTCCTCATCATCATTTCCAATCATAATTATGTCATCCTTGTAGAATATCAAGGCCGTGACTCCCCCTGACACCGAGTGTTTAATGAAAAGAGTGCAATCTCCCTAACTTTGCTTGTACCCTGTAGCTGTTATCACCTTGGTAAATCTCCCAAACGAAGCATGAGGTGACTATTTCAAACCACAAAAGGCTTTCTTTAACCTGCATACCTTGCTTCTTTCTATTGCTCCAATCCTGGTGGAATACTCATATAGATTTCTTCTTCCAGGTCACCATGTAGGAAAGCATTCTTCACATTATAATGTTGTAGTTCCCAATTAAAGTTGGCCGTTAAGTACAGTAAAATTCTCACAGTGTTCATCTTCGCAACTGGAGCGAAAGTTTCTTGATAGTCAACTCCATATGTTGTGTGTACCCTTTGGCAACTAACCTTGCTTTGTAGCGTTCTAATGATCCATTAGCCTTATACTTCAAGGAAAACATCTACTTACATCCTACTATCTTCTTTCCTTTCGATAAATCAACTAACACCAATGTCCCATTCTTTTCCAGTGTGTCCATCTCGACTCTCATGGCTTTCCTCCATTCCTCATTAGCTAATGCCTATAGGTTGGTGAGAATTTCTTGAAGGACACAAAGTGGGATAGAGGATATAAGGGTCGTTTGGTACACTCTCAGGTTCCTTTCCTCACGGCTATGGGCAAGTCTTGATCAGTTATTTGAGGGTCAGGTAATTGATGCTCTACAAGTGGAGTTGGTTCAGATACTATTACCTCATTCGCAGGAGTCTAGTTGGAAGCTTGGGCTTGCCTCAAATTAGGAGTTGGGCCGTAATTCCTCAAGTACAACTTACCTTTCCCATACCGTATATGATCACGAGTCACATTATTCTACACATTTGACATAACAGGAGACACAAGTGATAAGATTGGAGACTCTGTGTTTGGACTAGGCTCAGTAGCAGAGCATGGTTGAGCATCTGACACTGGTAGATTTGTCACGGGTAGAGTGGATGGTGACCAGAATGAAGATGATGACTCAAGAAGGAAAAATCCTTATCTTCAATGACATATGACTTCCCCTAAGATAAGGTTTAGTAAAATATGGTCTCCCTTCTACAAATGTGACATCAACCGAGACATAGAGTTTCCTAGTCGGTGGATGGAAGCATTTGTAACTCTTCTGGGTGGATGAGTACCCGACAAAGACACACTTAATGTACCTAGGATCTAATTTTCCCCGGTTGTTGCTGTGGACATGAACAAAGGAAATGCACCCAAATATCCAAGGACTGAGGTTGTTTGTGGTATGAAAATCAGGGTAAAATTGAGAAAGAGTTTCCATTGGACTTCTTGAACCTAAAACCCGTGAAGGCAGTCTATTTATAATGTGTGCCGATGTGAGAACTGCTCCCCCCCAGTATTGTTTTGGTACAGTTTGATGAAACAAAGTGCACGAGTTATGTTTAGGAGACGACCTTTTTTTCTCTTAGCTACCCCATTTTGTTGTGGGGGTATTAATGCAAGAAAACTCATGAACAATTCCTTCCTTTTGAAAGAAAGGAGATAAGACTTGATTAAAATAGTCTCTTGCATTATCAGACCTAAACCTTTTGATTTTAATACCAAACTGATTTTGAAACCATTGCATGAAAATGGGGAAAAACATGACTGACATTGGATTTGTTTTTGAGTAAAAAAATCCAAGAAACTCTTGTACAATCATCAATAAAGGATACAAACCACCGTGAACCATAAACATGTAACGACCCGCCTAGCACAGGCCGTTACCATACTTGCATACATATGGGCCCTTAGTAATAACTTAATTACATGAAAAACAGCAGAATTTTTTTTTATACTGTGCTAACTCGCACATACTGTAACTAAAATAATGATATACAAATATCAAATCATATACTTTGAAAGAACGAAACGCGTATCGGAATCTTTTCCCACATTTCACAGTGCGCCCTGCCATGCTCCTCCATCTTGTATCAGCAACTGCTTGCAGGTTACTTACCTACAGCATAGACGTAAGATAGTGAGCTTTCGCTCAGCAAGTACAACTAACTATACCGCGACAATTAAAAAAAAAACATGACCTTGCATCATGTACATAACATACCCATTCGTAACATACTTAACTATACCGTTCGTATCAATTTATTATGTAGCATGACATACTATTTCATAACTAATCTTAATTTCTGACTCATAACATGGCATAATCATCCGTACTCAAGATAACATACTCATCATACTTGACATAGCATAATTTCCATACATAATATCACACATCGTAACATATCATGTCACACTGAAATATAAAAGCATAATGTATGCATGGTCCGGTTACGCTCATATTATGCTTTTCTTATTCATTCTATCTTACTTTCTTAGCTTATCTTACTTATGGGCCCCTTACTTGAGTGTACGTACCCGGCGCGCAACTATGGACTTACTCTTGCCATAGCTCAACCCGACCTCGAGCAGGGGGCACGACACAGGCAACTTGTCGCCAGACAACTTGTTGCCTTCTTTCTTTCTTTCTTTTTTAACATGTCATTCTTGACTTGTTATTCTTATTAGAATTAGTGAACATGCATCGTGATGCCAACTAATCTTACTTCATAATCATACCACATGCTTCATATTTCAATCATCATAACATGACATATCATACATCATGAACGTACCTTGGAATAGCTTGCATCATAACTTGGCTTCACATAAACCATAACTTGAACATATCATAAACACATCGCTTCACATATAACAACCAATCTAACATACCACATGGCATACAGCAAAGCATCGAATCACATAACATTGCAGCAATACGGCATACATCCCTAGCATACATCTAACATACTTGTCAGTATACATCACATACTTAGGCAAGTATCAACACAAAGCCTATGCTGTAGGCGGAGTTGTACTTACCTCTCTTGCTATGTCCCACGTAATGCTGCTCCTCTTCCGAGTACAGCTGCAGGTTACTTCCTGTTCGATGAAGGACACAGTCTAGTTAAACTCGTGAAATGTTGGTGACCTAACCAACATGCTTACACGATCCTGGTTGTATGTCCCTTTGTGCATAAAATCTTACTTGGTTACACTTAGTAACCCTATGGTTATGAATTTGTTTCTTTAAAAGGTTATATTGGGTAACCTTATATGCTAAACCCACAACATACCATTAGGGTTAAATCATCTTCCAACCTTAGGCTTCTTCTTAATTCCACAACTAACGGGTTATGTCCATTAACCCTTTATCTTAACTCAATGGGTATCCTTTAGGGTTGCATTAGATAACCCTTAAGGTTAACTAAGTCAATATTGTTAGTCAACCAAAGTCAACTATAGTCAACTATGGTCAACCCTCTTTGGGTCAACCTTTGGGCCTTGGGCTTGACCCAGTAACTCGGGTATCCTTCCCGGTTACCATGCGTAATCGCTTTACTTACTAAACTTTAGCTTGAAAATCTTATTTTTCCTTAGCTTGGAAAATTTAGGGAAATTAATCCCAAAACTCTTTACTTGACTTGTAAAAAAATATCATATTCTTAAAATGGTGTTTTGTAAAATCATTTGAGGTTGAAAACTGTCGTTGGAACAGTCTCCATCATCAAAACAGTGAAAATTAGAAAAATATAGTTTTTCTGAAACAGTTTTTAGAAAATCCTGTGCAGGAATTTCCTGTTCCCTGCACCGACTTAAGAAAACCATGTCAGTTAAAGAATCCATTTAGAATTTGAAAAAGTTATCTTCACAAAAGTTGTAGCTCCTGAAAAATCATAAAACTTTAATGTTTTACGAAAAATCCAGTTCCGCTTGTATCCTTTTCAGTTTTCATTTGAAACTGGCTGGTCGTGTAAACTAGGTCTGGGCAGACTAGTCTAGGATTTTTATAGAAACGGAGGCCATTGGAGCCTCATTTTGAGAAACCGTCCAAGTTGCCCCCTAGGAAAAACTCTTCCGAACAACTTTCATGTTTTACGTTTCACCCAATTCTGTAAGAACCCGAAATTATGATGAACCTATGATTTCCTTAGAGACAAGGAAAATCTAAGACTGAACCATGTTTGTCGATATCAAGCTCATGATCTGAGTTGAATATCAGTATATGTTTGAGTTCTCGTTGAATTAGCTACGAGACTCAAAAATAGTTTGCTTAGTCACGCATGAGGCCTTTTGAAAAAGGGAAAAATAGGAATTTATGATTTTTATTACGATCAAAGTTTGACCAAGTTGACTTTTGTAATAACCAACTTGTTTGTAAACTTATGATTTCTTTCGTTACGAATCAAAGTCTGTTTATGTGATAAGTATGATATGTTTTCTAAGAATGATTGTTGAATCTTTTGCTCAAAGATTCGATCATATTAATTTAAGACTCTTTTGTTAAAAGAGGAAGTTGTGATTTATAACTCTATGTTAATAGTTTATAATTTTAAGAAAATCCTATACGCAGTTCAAATAAGTTTTGGACGTTGGTCCAGTAAAATTATACTGTTATCAGTTGAAAACAGTATATGAATATCCATGTTAGTATGAAAATGGACTGCATTTAGGAAATAAGCCAAACAAGGCCATTAAGGATGACACCTCAGATGACAAGTGTCATTGCCATGATTGGTCACCTTACAGGGACCAAAATGCAAATATTTTATGTTTAGGGGTCATTTTGCAAATCTAAGAAAAGTTCATGATTTTGAACTTTTAGAAGTTAAGAAGTCTTATAAGGCATGATTAAGCAAGAAAATTGATATTTGGAAATTTAGTTGTAATCGGCCAATTTACAGGGACTAAAGTGCAAACATTTTTGCCTTTAGGGGCCAATGTGCAATTTTGGGAAAAGTTGTGGACTTAGCAGCAAATATGTAAATTTTTGAACTAAGGACTTTTTAAGTACAGTTTCTTAATTCAATTAAGTAATTGATCCATTTCAAGTTCGGTTAGCTTGATTGGAAATCAAGGAAGACAAGTTAAGATTGAATTGAATGACTAGTTAGAACCAATCACATTGTTCCATGTATCACCATGGGAACCGGCCACATCATGGCCTTTTGAGCAAGGGATCTTGTTTTTGAGGAGCATTATGCAAATTAGAAGAATTTAAGTGTCATTAAAAGTTGACAAATCATGCCCTAAGTTTAGTAACTAAGCACTTTGATTTGCTTGGTTGATTTTGGGTTATGGTTCAACTAGCAAAGTTAGTCCTATTTGGCACACTATGGCCGGCTACCATGAGGGAGAGACACCTCATGCTTGTAGCTTGGATGAGCCACCCTCCTAGCCTTGCTCCTTTGGCAAGCCAAGGCTTGCACAACTCATCACCCATGACCGGCCATAACAAGGAGACAACACCTCATGGCCTAGCTTTGGTGAACAACCTTCCTAGCCTTGCTCACTTGGCTAGCTAAGGCTTGCACAGCTCACCACCTAAGAACCGGCCATCATGAGCATTGGACACCTCATGTCCTAGCTTGGATGAGCAAGCACCTAGCCTTGCTCACTTGGCTAGCAAGGGCAATTACCACTCGCCACCTAAGGCCGGCCATCACTGGGAGAAGACACCTCATGCTTCTAGCCTTGGTGAGCAAGCCTCCCTAGCCTTGCTTACTTGGCTATTTGAGACAAGCATGGCCGGCCACCACATAGGGGGCATGAGTAATATTTTGCTATTAAGGACCAATATGTAATTGTGAAAACAAGAATTTTATAAGAAAATTTGTGAGGTTGACATGTCATGCTTCTAGAGTGGTGAATAAGCAAACTAGCTTTGCTTATTTGACTAAGCTACAAACTTGAGCTAGCATGCTCCTCCACATGGCTCTATGGCCGGCCACCTTTGGGGTTTTTTGAGCAAATATTGTGCTCTTAACTTAAGGACCAATAAGCAATTATGAAAATAAGGGTTCACCAAAAGTTGACACATCATGTTCTAGGTTTGGTGAGTAAGCACATAGTCTTGCTTGCTTGGCTAGCTAGATCAAGCATGGTTCAACACCTCATGGCCGGCCATCACAAGGGAGAGGCACCTCATGCATCTAGCCTTGATGAGTCAACCCCTAGCTTTGCTCACTTGGCCATCTAGAGCAAGGATGGCCGGCCACCACTCAAGAAGACAAGACCAAATTGGTTTCTTCCAAGGACTAAGGAGCAATGGTTGTATCTTTAGGGGTTAGTAGGCAATTTTAGAAACTTGTGCTTCATCTATAAATAGGTGAAGGCTCTCTCATTATTTTGGTTAGCCAACACAAACACACAAGCAACACAAACCCTCTAAACTCTGCCATAGAAGCCGAGCAAGGGAGGAGAGAAAAGAAAGAAGAGAAAACAAGAGAAAGAGTTTTCGGTTGGTATTGAAAGTTTGAGGAAAGTTTCAAAACTCTAGCTTAAGGATTTTAATCCGTGGAACTTGAGGTAAATACTTGAATCCTCTAGTTCTTAATTTAAGTTTCAGTTAGGGTTTGAGTATAAGATCATTAAGTATGAGCATGAGCTTAGTTTATTAAGTTTTATGCACAATGATTTAAGTATGCATGAGTAAGATTCAAAACTGAACGGTTTTTCTAATAACCAGATTTTGAGGCCTTTAGAGGCCGAATTTGGAAAAAGTCAAAACTACAAAGTTGTAGAGAAGGGAAAATACTAGAGGCCAACGTGGACAGTTTTTGAAAATAAGGCCTCTAAGACCTTTTTTTTTGCAAAAAACCCGAAAAATCTTAAAAGGAAGAAACAAGCAGGATAAGTACCGAATTGGGTTTTGAGTTAAAAATAAAAGTTGAAGGAGACTTCAAGGTCTACAACTTTCATGAAGAAAACTTTTCCAAATTTTAAGCAGATTAGTAGGAAAAGGATCAAACCCTATGAATTGGTTTAAAACCCGGTTTTGAGAACTCTAGGGTTTTACTAAATTTCAAAAAGGAGTTGAATTTTAGGATTTGTGGTTTGTATTAAGTTAGCAACTCGAATCAATACGTTGTTATGATAGGATGATGCTTATCCTATGATTTTCTTGAAAACAGGAAAACGACCTGTTTGAGTGAAGTAATTTAATTCAAGGCGCAGTAAAGGTAAGTACGACTCCGCCTACAGCATAAACGAAATTGTTTGATGTATGCTTTCAAGTTTATGATGATATGAGTATGATAAAATGATATGGCCTGTATGATATCAAGTTCATGATGCTATGTGTACAAGAAATGTTTATGATATGTATGTATGTATGTTTTCAAGATATGATGAATACTAAGAATATGTATGGAATGTTTAGAGTATGAATGGCATGTACGTATTCAAGAAATAATGAATGTATGGCATGTATGCATCCAAGTTCATGTTAAGAGGTACATGATGTATGTTTATAGTATGTAAGTTCATATGATGAATAGTTTGATATTATGGCATCACGAAGCATGCTCACTAATGATAAGTTATTCGGTAAGATAGGAAATCCCAGTTTCAGTTAAGAAACTGTTTTATGAATATGAAAACAAGTTTCAAGCATGAAACAAGGTAAGAACAAGATTATGCATCATTATAATAAGCAGGATGCTTATGTCGTATCGACCCGCGTTAGGTCGGGATTGGTTCATGGTTTGAGTTGGACAAGGCTGGCCGCCCCAACTACTCCATGGCAGCGCGCCACGGTACGTACTTTTATGTTATGTAAGGGCCAAAAAGTATGCTAACCTATGAAAACAGTAAGAAAGCATAAATGGTGCATGCATTAAGTCATCATGAAATGTTTTGCGGATTAAATAGTTGTGCTTGCTGAGCGAAAGCTCATAGTTCATGTTTATGCTGTAGGTAAGCGACCTACCGGCAATACTTGATGCAATACTGTGGAGAGTTGGTGCTGCGGACTGTGAAATGTGGAATGGACACCACCACGGGTTTTAGAGAATAGGTTTTTGTAAAATACATTTGTAAAGTGTGTTTTGAAGAAATGGTATGTTTTAAGAAAAGTTTCAAGTATGTATGGCAAGCAAGTTGCCTCGTGTTGTACCGATCCGCACTAGGTCGGGTCTGGTCCACGATCTTGGTACTCAGGTGAGTACGTATGAATATGTATGAAGATAAGTTAAGTTTTATGTATGAGAAGAAGTATGGAACTAAGTCAAGTTTAAGTTTGAAGAGTAAAAGAGTCTTAAAATAAAGTTTTAAAGAAAAAATTTTACTCTGAAATTTTCAGTAAGCTTAAAGTAATAAGAATTAAGTTAAGTAAGTAAGTAAGGTGACGACCCACGTCTACGTAGTCATCCCCCTACGTAGATGGTGTAAGTCGGGGCGTTACAAATTCGGCCCCTAAAGGCCTTAAATTTCCACTTTCCTGAATATGGCCAGTTTTGAATCTGAACTGGCAGTTTTGGTTGTTAAGTCCGGTTTACGTCCTATTCCGCGAAGTCTAACTTGACCGAACACGCGGGAGCCTAAATAGCATACAAGAAGCGTATTCTAACGTCCCACATGAACCATCATGTATCTTTAATGTCTCCATGCAAACCAAAACAGATCAGCCCTAGCTTTGGGTTTGCATGATCTAGGTTTGCATCACATTCCATTCATCCAATTCATGCCATACTTGGCTAGCACTAACAACCTAGCATAATTGCCACAACCGGCTTGCACAAAACAGGGCACATACCAACCATCTAATCATGCAAAATCCTAGCATGCAAGCAAGCATAAACATATAGCAAGCAAAGCATAAATAAAGCCATAGCCAAACCACCCTTAAAATCCTAATCAAGCACCATACCTAGTTCTAGGGCAATTGAAATAAGAGCTTGAGCTTATGCTCTTACAAACTTTTGACTTAAAATACAAATAAATTTCCAAATGAAATCAAATGGAAAAAGGTTAGGGTTTATGGGAGATTTTACCTTGGCTAACCCTAGAAATGGGTTAGGGTTGGTGGATCCAAATTTCTCCCTCCCTTGGCTCTTCCTTTCCCACGGTTTTGCCCTCCAATTGGGCACCAAAATTTTTCACCTAACTTGGTGATTGTTTCAAGCCAAAACCGAGCTCCCTACATCCTAATTCCCTCCAATTTTTCCTTTCCCTTTTCTTACTCACCCATGGCCGAATTCACCTTCACCTAGGAGCACCAAAATTTCTTTCTTTTTTTTTTTCTCTCTTTCTCTCTTCCAAGGCTGCAGATTTTTCTGATGAAAAATGGCAAGAGTTTGGCTTTTTTTCCCAATTTTTCAGCCCCAAAAATCTGCCCATCTCATGGGTATCTATAGGCAAATGAAACTTTGCCAAAATCCCAAAACAACCCCTTGAAAATTAAAATTCACACTTTTGGCATGCAAGGTGGCCGGCTGCTACTTGGAGAGCAAGGCAAGATGACCACATCTTGGTGACATCATCTAGGTGACATCACATGCTTACATCACCAAATTTCCAAAATTTGCACTTTGGCCCCAAAAGTTAAAATTCTTGCATTTATGCCCTCTAGGTGGCCAGTCCCTTACTTGGAGATCAAGCCAAGCTTATCTCACCTTGATGGCATCATCTTGATGACATCACTTCGCTTACATCATCAATTTTCCAAAATTTTCACTTTGGCCCCAAAAGTTAAAATTCTTGCATTTATGCCCTCTAGGTGGCCGACCATGTCATCTCTTCTAGAGCATTCCTTGCTTTCTTTCCAAGCTTATTTAATCCAATTATGACGTCATAAATTGAGGATAGGATGATGACATCCATATAAATCCCCGTTTGGCTTTTCCTCAATATTCAGTCCATTTTTTCGCTACACAGATATTTCTAATACTGTGTTTGCTTAAACACAATTTTTTTTTATATTGTACTACAGTCCAAAATTCATCTGTGTAAAAACGGACAGTATAACTTTTTTTTTCTAATTTTACAAGTCCTTTTTGCCCTTGATCTATACTAGGTGTGCTTGATTTTCTAAGGTGGTTTTAAAGCCTATTTGAGCTATCTTGCCCATTATATCGAGTTTTATAGTATCTTTTCCATACTGCATCATGTAATACTGCAAAATCAACCCGTTGACCGCTCTCGGTCAAACTTTGACTTTCTTGGGCAAATTTGACTTTTTCGGTCAAACTTTGGCTTTTCCGGAATTACATACTTTTTCATCCTTTTTGACTTAAAAGGGCGTTTGCTAACCTTAGCAACTTATTTTGAGTCTTATTAAGTCATAAGATCTCATAAAAAGTGTGAAAAACTCTTAACTGAGCTTTTCCGTAAATACCTCCATGGCATGCATATAATTCCTTTTGCAAAGGAAACAATAACATAGAAATTCTAGGTATTACAAAACATTTGGAACTGTAGAGGATCCCCATGTATCACTATGAATCAAATAGAAGGGAGAAGAACTTCTTTTATAGCTAACAAGAAAAGATACACGAGTGTGTTTGGCAAATTCACAAATATCACAATGCAATGTTCCAATATCTAATCCCTTAAACAAAAAAGGAAACATGATTTTTAAAACTACAAAAGAAGGATGTCTGAGACGAAAATGGTGCAACCAAATGACATCTTTATTGGAAGAAGAGAGAAATGAAAAGGATAAAGTTGTCCTGATCATATTTGAGGGAATCTATGCCTCGAGGTAGTAAAGCCCATCCTTTTCCTTAGTACATCCAATCCTCCTCCCCCTGGTCCTAAAAGTCACAGTAAGATGGATAAAACGTAACATGACAATGTAAGTTCCTAGTGAGCTTTTGAATGGACACAAGGTTGGAGCATAATTTGGGAACATGTAAAACATTTTTATGGACAAGGCTTGAGGTGCTATATATGTCTCCTACACCAGCTACCATGGCTATGGTTCCATTGGCAATGGTGATCTTCCTAGTGCTAGGACATGTAGTGTAAGTGTGAAATAGGTTTGAAATATGTGTCATGTGGTCTGTGGCTCCCGAGTCTATGATCCATGAATCCTCAAACAGTTTACCAGAAACATTTAATCCAAGAGAAAATAGAGACTCACTTGATAGGGCTAAAGAACAAGCACCAGAAGATGACTTTTCAAGAGTTCCCAGTAGGTTCCTTAGCTTCTCAATTTAATTATTGTTAAAGCCTTTATTGTGTTGCAGCTAATTCGGTCCCTCCTGTGAAGACAAGTGTGCTTGGCTCTATTGGCGTTGCTGTTGTCCACCTCTGTTTCCCCACTCTCGGTTGGATGGTTTCATGTGTAGCTTCCAGCATTGATCCCTAGTGTGGCTTTACTTTTTGCAGTATGTACACCAGAGATTGTCCCGATTCATCCCCTTTGAAACATTGTAATTTTCATGATCAACTTGTTGCATTTGTTCCCTGCTTGTTATCTCCAGAAGCTACGAGGGCCAAACTGTCAATTTGTTGTTGTTCAAGCATGATTCCTCTTCGACTTTCCTCTTCCCGAATTAGCGAGATCACTTTATTAAGCGATGAGACCACCTCCTTGCCATGAATTTGGACTCTGACTTGATCAAATTCAAAGTTCAATCCAGCAAGAAAATCATAAACCTTATCCTTTTTAATGAAATTTTTTATCATTAGCACTCACTACACTTCAAATCAATCACTCGGTAGTAATCCAGTTGCTGCCACTAATCTTGCAGAAAATTGGCATACCCAATCACAGACTTGTTCCCTTGTTTTGTAGACATTGTCATTGTCTTGATCTCATAAACTTGTGCCTCATCTCAAAACATGGAGTAAGTCTGGTTGAGATCATCCTAGATGACCTTTGCAATTGGCAAGAACATACATGTATCATTGATTTTGGGTGTCATGGAATTCCACAGCCAAGACATCACCATTGAGTCCTCTTCATCCCACGCATCAAACCCAACATCACCCTTCTTTGGTTCCATTCCCAACAAGTGACTCAATTTTCCTTTTCCTTTAAAAAAAGTTTGAACCAATTGAGACCATTTCAAGTAATTTCGCCCATTGAGTCGGTATGCTGGTTGGATACTTTACAGTTCACCTATGACACGCTGAACTTATTCTTCTTCATGTTGTTGGGATGATTGAACCGAAGGGGTTGAATCTGTCGTTTCTGACATGATTCAATAATTGGCTATGAAGTCTCAAAAAGGTAGGGTTTTTTCTGAAGGGAAAATTGGCTAAAAGGAAAAAAACAATTTTTTTAAAGGAAATTCTAGCCTTACGGTTCTGATACCATGTGGTGAAAGACGAAAGAATTGTATTGAATCTATGTTGATTATACAGAACTCTCTATTAGGCTATATGCAAGAATTTACAGAGAAGAAAAAATAGCAACTAACTAAAAATTGGAAACCCAATATTCGAAATCCTTGACTTTCTATCAAATCTAATCCCTACACTTTAGGAAACAAATATTTACACAACCAGATCACTAATCAAGGAAATTAACACATATTTTTCCACATGTATATTTCTTGGAATTTTTTTGTAATGACTACTTTTTACAGCATTACGATTTCTTATGTTTTAAGAAATTTGTTCGTACCATGAAGGTATTTATGAAAAGCCCGGTTTATGGTTTTTAAGTAGATTTGTGAGTTCTTATGGTTTTATGAGACTCAAAAATGATTGCTTAGTCAAGCATATGACCTTTTAAGTAAAAAGGAGTAAAAATTGCCATAATTTTATGTTGGTCAAAGTTTGACAAAAAAACATCGATGGTTGACCAAAAAGTCAACTATTGACCAAGGGAGTCAAATCTTGATGGGAAAGTCAATGGTTGACAAGAAAGTCAATGGTTGACTCAAAAAGTCAAAGAAAAGACGGTACGGTAAAATAATTAGCAGTATAGAAATTATACTGTAAAAACCCGTTTTTACGGATAAGGTAGTATGTTTATAATTCAAAACCACCATAGAAAAATCAAGCACATTAAGTAGGGTATCAAGGGCCAAGTGGCTTCAAGTTCGGAGAAAATTTTTATGCAGTTCATTTTTACACATATGAATTTTGGACTGTAGTTCAGTATAACAATACTGTGTATAAGTGAATCCAGTATTGGAAATATCTGTGGTAACTTAAAAATGGACTGTACAATAAGAAAAAGAGGCAAACAAGCATTAGGAGGCTTACATCATCTTACTTTTGAATAATGACATCATTTTTGATTTAAAGAAAAAATGGAAAGTATTTTGGGTGGTTCTAGAGCTTAGGTGGCCGGCCAACTCATAGGGGACTTGAGCAAATAGAAACTTTTTTGAGGACCATTTTGCAAATTCAAAAAGTCCACCATCACCTATAAATAGGTGAAGCCATAGTCCAAGAAATTCAAAATCCTAGCCAAACTTTGCTCAAATTTTTCCTCACCAAAACCGAATTTGAGAGGCCAAGAGGGAAGGAAATTCTAGCCAAATCCAAGAGGGAAAAACCATAGGAGAGTGGTCAGTTTTGTGTGGGAGCACACGAAAAAGTTGGAAAAAAATTTGGTAACCATTGGAGGCCAAGAGGCCGGTTGTGGGAAGGAAGGAAGGGAAAAAAAAAAATGGAAGAGAAAAGCTTGTGGTGGCCGGGTTTTGAAGCTTGTGGTGGCCGGCTATTGAAGCAAGGGGAGCTGAAAATTTTTGGAGCCAATTAACCCAAGTGGCCGGTTGTTGGTGAAGGAAAAGGGGAAGGAAAAAGCCAAGCCAAATTTTGATCTAAAGTGAGGTATAATTCCTAAATACCCTAAGCTCTTCATTTAAATTTCAATTGAGAAATTTAAATGTATTTCAAGTATGGTTTGTAATTAGCATAAGCTCACTTTCAATTTCTGCCCTAGTTAGGAATTTTAGGGTTTGTGCTTGATTAATTAGGGTTTTTGGATTGGTGGTTCAAATGTTGCATGTTAGGTGTTTACTTTGTTGCTAGGGTTTCTATGCTTAATGATGTATGTCTTTAATTTTGTTGGATGACAAAACTTGACGTTAGAAATACGCTGCATGATTGACTCTAAGCTCTCGGCTGCTGCCGATTGAGGTAGGGTGCACGAATAGGACGAAAAATCAATTTAAACCAAGAAACTGCCAGTTCGGGTGGAAACTGGCCAGTTTTCTGGAAACCCGATTTTGAGGCCCTTAGAGGCCGAATTAGGAAAAACTTAAAACATGGAAGTTGTAGAAAAGGGTTTTTTCTAGGGGAAAACAAGGACATTTTTGCAAGATGAGGCTCCAACGGCCTCGGTTATTACTAAAATCCGAGCCTGACCGTGCCCAGGACTCATGCACGGCCAGGTTGGTTCAACAGGGAATATGAACATGTTAACGACCGAACTGGGTTTTCCTCACAACACAAAAGTTGTAGGGTTTTTTGAAACCTAAAACTTTTGTGAAGAAAACTTTTTCAAATTCGGCTTCAATTTTTAAATGAAATTGGTTTTCAAAAATAGTACAGGAAATAGGGAATTCTTGTACAAGATTTCTGGAAAATAGTGCAGGAAAAGGACATTTCTACACAAACACAGATAAATGGACAATGTGAAACTGTTCCAAAGGCAGTTTCCAACAGTCAATAATTTTGACAAATCCTATTTTTAATTTACAAATTTTCAGGGTTCTACAAAAGATTTTTATACACAAAATATAAGATTTTTCCAAAATAATGGATTTTTAAACCAAAGTTAAGTTTTAATCCGAGTAGGGTAAGTATAACCCTAGGGTTACTTAATGTAACCAAGTAGGATAACATGAGATTAAGTAAGGGGCATATAACTAAAGTTATATAAGGGTGTTGGTTATATCACCAACATTTCTAACCCTTACTTTTATATGAAAACAGAAGGTAGTACGCGACAGTGTCCTGACGGGATCCAGCTCGACATCGGACACATCAAGCGCAAATAAGGTAAGTACAACTCCGCCTACAGCATAGGCTTTGTTGTGTATACTTGCCTAAGTATGATGACAAATGTTATGAAATATGCTACGTACTAGGAAATGTTATGTATTAGGAAATGTTAAGGAATATGCTATGCTATATGCTATGGTATGCAATGTGCTATAATATGATATGAAGTATGCCATGCTATATGCTATGCTAAGACATAAGCTAAGAAAGTAAGTTATGAATGAATAAGCAAGCATAACGAAGCATAAATGGCTCGTGCATATGTATGATAAGATATGTTATGTCATGGTAATGTTATGCTATGTATGGTATGTTATGACGTGATTTGTACGTATGTTATGTTGATGTTGAGTCGCGGTTTATAGCAGTTGTACTTGTTGAGCGAAAGCTCATTGTCTTAAGTTTATGCTGTAGATAATCAACCTGCTAGCAACTGCTGATACAAGATGGTGGAGCGTGGCGGGGCGAACTGTGAAATGTGGGAAAATTATACCGCTACGCGTTTTGATATTATGTAATCATTTTATGTGTTTCTTTTACGCCCAAACACTGTTATTTTACAACGTTATTTTATACTTAAGTATTCGTGTGTGCGCGCACTATAAAAATAAAAAATAAAAAATTTCTGCTGTTTTCGTTAAGTAAGTAAGAATTATGAGATACGTGAAGTATGTATGTATGGTAACGACCTATGCAAGGCGGGTCGTTACATTTTTGGACTGAACAAACCGAACTCAAAGCTTCTTTCCTTTGGTACTATGGTTCCACACCATCACTTATGTATTGGAAGACAATGAAGGTTTCAATTGTGACAAACATCAGTCCTATAAGGAAATGAATAAGTTGTGCACTCCGACATCGTTAAGGAATAAATATATGTGATTGTAACGCCCCCTAAGCTAACATGTCAATTAAAAAATATTTCTTATAACTAGTCTAATAAGTAGGAAATACACAACGGAATCTAAACCCAATCTCTTAACATGTCTCAACTTAAACTTATAAAATCTAAACACAACAGAAATAAACTTACACAATCTCTTAATATTACAAAATCAATCAAGAGATTAATAGCTTAATAAACTAGTCATGGGATCTTGGCCCTTCTTGCTGTAACAGCCCATCCTACGTGGGCCGTCACAGCTATTTATCTTACATAATACTTAACTCATTTGTTAGGCAAAAATACTGAGATTTTTTTTAAAAAAAAATCTTGGAAACTCACCCATACCATACTTGCTTATATATGTATATGTATATATTCATATATATATATATATACACACACTAACTGAAGTACTCAACTTGTTGTGGTACATACAACATTCTACATTAACTGTCAACTTAATTAAAACAAAACGCGTAGTGGTTCCCATCCCAAGATTTCACAGGTAGCCTTGCCGCGCTCCACCGTCTTGCATCAAAGATTGTTGGCAGGTTGCTTACCTACAGCATAAACGTAAGACGTGAGCTCTCGCTCAGCAAGTACAACTATAAATCCGTAAAACTTTTCATAATAACATCATGCATGAACCAATTATGCTTCCATTATGATGTCTTATGTTAACTTACTTTTGGGCCCCTTACATAACATAAGTGTACGTACCGTGGCGTGCAGCCATGGAGTAATTGGGGCGGCCAGTCCATTTCCAACTCAAACCATGGACCAAACCCGACCTAGTACGGGTCGGTACGACACAAGGCAACTTGCTTGCCATCATACTTGAAAACTTGTTCTTAACTTGTTCTTGAACATAATTTCTTATGAATAGTTTTAAGTCTTGAAAACGATTCCTTGAATATAGTTTTCTTCTTGAAAATAGTCTTTTAAAACAGTTTCATACTTGAAACTAGGTTCTCATTCTTACCAAGTGACTTATCATTGGTGAGCATGCTTCATGATGTCATAATAATAAAGCATAAACGATATGCATCACATTATCAAGGCATAAGTCATATGCATCACATCATCAAGGCATAGGTCATATGCATCACATCATCAAGGCATAAATCATACGCACTAAAACGTACATGCGTGAGCTTAAAATCTTACAGGTAGTATAACACTTTCGTCTATGCTGTAGGCGAAGTTGTACTTACCTGTTGCATAAATCCTGAGTTTGTTGCTCCTACTGGTCGCAACAACAGGTTAACTTCTTGTTTTCAAAAAGGACGTAAGATAAGAATCATCCTATCTTACTCTTAAACATGATATTAAATGTTGGTATCCTAACCAACATTCATGAGTAAACCCTAGTTATATGTCCCCCCTACATTATCTTATGATAACTTGTTCGGTTACTTACTGTAACCCTAAGGCCCATGGCCCAACATGCTTAAACAATATCTCGTTAGGTTACTTAGAGTAATCTTGGGTACTAAGCCCAATCATACTTGAATAGTATTAGGTTACTATTTGTAACTTCGAGCTTAAGCCCGATTACTTTTAATCCATATCCCCTTAGGTTACTATGGGTAACCCTAGGGTAAGGCCTATTTATACTTGAATGATACCCTATTAAGTTACTAGGGCCCAATTATTTTAAAGCATTACCCTATTAGGTTACTATTGGTAACCTCGAGTGTGAGGCCTAACCCAATAACTTGGGTATCCTATCTGTTTACTATCGGTTATCTTTTTGTTACCATGTTTTCAAAAACACTATTTGGCTTTATTTAATATTCTCTTTTCTTGACGAAACCTAGTATTATTTGACCACATTTTTCTTGTACAAAAATCTTTGTATAACTTTCAATCAATCTTTTTGCCAAAACTGTAATTCTTTTTTAGCAAAGATAATAAAATTGTTAAGTTTTAGAAACTGCCCTTGAAACAGTTTCTTGCTGCCAATTATTAGTGTCTGTGCAGGAATTTCCTTTTCCTGCACTGCTTTTGAAAATTCTGTGCAGGAATTTCCTGTTTCTTACACAGTTTTTGGAATCCAATTTTTTATCTAAAAATATATTTTGAATCTGAAAAATATTTCTTCATGAAAGTTTTAGATATTGAAAAACCCTACAACTTTCATGTTTTCTCAAAACTCAGTTCGGCCTCTAATCTACTCATTTTCCTTGTTGAACCTGCCTGGCCGTGCATAGAGTCTGGGCATGACCAGGTTCGGATTTTTGTAAAAACGGAGGCCATTGGAGCCTTATTTTTGAAAACCTTCCAAATCCACCCCTTGGATTTTCCATTTTCTACAACTTTCATGTTTTAAGTTTCTCCCAAATTCGGCCTCTAAGGGACTCAAAATTGGTTCTCCATTGAGCTGCCCAGTTTTACCCGAAACTGGCAGTTTTGCATTAAATCCATTTTTACTTAAAATTTACGCGCACACTACCTCAAACGGTTACAACCGTGAACCTACAACAACATGCAGCACTTCTAACGTAAATTCTTCATCGACATACATTCATTCATACACATGCAACCTATGTGGTGTTCTTGCACCAAACTAGGGTTTAGGGTTGGTTTGCATATCCATAACTTCATACAAGCTCATAACCTAACTTATTTCATCATTCATGCATAACCTACAACTTCTTAAAAACATGGGGACATATAACAAACACCTTAAAGGCATACATGCAAATCATAATATCACACAAGCATACCATTAAAAACATGCACCAAAACATAAATCAAGACCATGAAACCCTAATCAAGCACATAACCAAGCATCTAAGCCTATTGCATGAAAGTAAATGAATGAGCTTATGCTCTTACATACCCATATGAAAAACATAAACTTTGAATCAAAACTTAATTGGATAGCTTAAAGATTTTAGAAGATACCTTTAAGCTTGGAGATTGGTTCTAAGCTTTAAATCAAACTTCCTTCCTACTTTGGTTCCACAAATCTGACCACCCTCTACTATTTCTTTCTCTCTCTCTTTTTTTTTTTTTTCTCTCTCTCTTGGGGTTCGGCTCTTATGGGGAAGAAAAGGTGAGGTGAAAATGAGCCATAGTTTTTGGAGTAGAGTCACATATGATCCAAACCCCCCCCCCCCCCCCCCCCCCCAATCACCTATTTATAGGTGAAAAATATTTTCTTTTTGAATTTATTTTTATTTCCAAAATTACATATTAGTCCTTAAGAGCAAAATATTTGTTCAATACCCCTATGAGGTGGCCGGCTATGTGTCATCATTTTAGCTCCCAAAATTTTCATAATATCTACTTAATTTTATTTTCCAAAAATCCAAAAATTCTCATATTTATCCTTGATGAGGTGTCCCCCCCCCCCCCCCCCCCCCCAAAAAAAAAATTAAGGCCCTTTTTGGCTTTCCTCCTAAAATGCAGTCCATTTTCATACTATTGCAGATATTAAAAATACTGCTTTTACTAATAACTACTGTCATATTGGACTACAGTCCAAAATTCATCTGTGTAAAATTTGACTACGTAAAAAATTTTTTATGACTTCAAGCTACCTAGCCCTTAATGTCATAAACAATGTGCTTGATTTTTCTAGGATGATCTTGAATCTTATTCTCACTCTTCTATCTGTGATGACGGTTTTTCACAGTATAATTCCTATACTGCTTGCTATAATGCAGTACCGTCAAATTCAAACTTTTGACTTTTCTAGTCAAACTTTGACCGGGCAAGATCAAAAATTCTAATTCTGCCTTTTTCCTCAAAAGGCATCATGCTTAACTAAACAAGCTGTTTTTAAGTCTTATTATGCTATAAAAACTGAAATATATTTGATAAAATTATATCAGACATTTTACATAAATATTCATTTTTCCTTAACGAGGAAATCATGAATCAATCAAGAAGGGTGGTTATCACATTCTCCCCACTTTAAAAATTTTCATCCTCGAAAATTAAAACAAATTGGAATAATTTTTCCTCATTTCTTCTTCCAATTCCCAAGTTGTTTCTTCAATCCGCATGGTTTCGCCATAATACCTTAACCAAGGGAATGGTCTTATTTCTTAAGACCTTTTCTTCTTGTTCAAGAATCCGAACTGGTTTTTCTTCGTAAGTTAAATTAGTTTGAACCTCCACTGGTTCCTGACTTAGGATGTGGGAAGTATCTAGTATATACTTCTTTAACATCGAGACGTGAAAAACGTCATGTACAGAAGCCAACTCTGGCGGTAAGGTGAGCTTATAAGCTACTTTCTCAATCTTTCCAAGGATCTCAAACGGTCCTATATATCTTGGACTGAGCTTTCCCTTTTCCCAAACCTCATTACTCTTTTCATAGGAGCAACCTTAAGAAAAACATAATCTCCTTTTTGGAACTCTAGAGGTCTTTGACATTTGTCGGCATATCTTTTCTGTAGACTAAAAGCTATGTCGAGTCTCTGTTTAATCAACTTGATATCTTCTGAGGTTTTTGGATAAAATCCGTGGTTTGAAGCTGCTTCTGTCCAACTTCCTGCCAATGGATAGGAGATCGACATTTCCTTCCATACAACGCTTCAAATGGAGCCATACCAATTGAGGCATGATAACTATTATTAAAAAAAAATTTTGATCAAAGGCAGCTTCTGATCCCAATGATCTTAACATGTCTTCTAGTGTCTGGGTGGTTTTGTTTCGACTGGTCATTAGTTTGGGGTGAAAATTGTACTAAACTTCAATTTTGACCCCACTGTGGTGTGAACACTTGTCCAAAATCGAGAGGTGAAAAATCCATCACGATCCTAAATCGATTTTGGCACTCCATACAGCTTAATGATCTAATATACATAAATTTTGGCAAGCCTTTCTACCAAAAAAGTGGCTTTGATGACAATAAAGTGGACTGATTTGGTTAATTTATCAACAATAACCCAAATCGTATCATTCTCACTTGTAGTCCTGGGTAATTCTACTACGAAATCCATCGTAGTTTGCTCCTATTTCCATTCAGGAACTAAATGTTCTGAGGATCTCCATCTGGCTGTCGATGTTCAGCCTTAACTTTCTGATAAGTTAGTAGGCATTTTGACACGAATTCTGTGATCTCGTTCTTCATGTTTAGCCATCAATAATTCTCCTTAAGATCCTTGTACATCTTGGAAGCACCAGGATGTACCAAGTATGGCGTCTCATGAACTTCGAACATGATTTTTTCTTGAGAAACTCAAGGTTAGGAACACATATCCTTTCCTTAATAAGATCGTTCCGTCCGCAACGGTCTTAAAATCTTTATTATTTCCATCAAATAGCTATGCCTTAAGCAAAGAGGAATCATTTCCTTGATGAATCTTGTTTCTAGGGGATTGGACTGGAGAGTTAGAACTGCCAATTTCCCACTTATCATTTCTAGATTGAAATCAACAATCTCCTTTTGAAGTGACTTAGGAAACGTTTCAATAAACATTAGCATACTGTATGATTTTCTACTTAAAGCATCCGCTACCCTGTTTGCCTCTCCAAGGTAGTAAAGAATCTTGCAATCATAATCCTTTACGAGTTCCAGCCATCTTCGCTGCCTCATATTGAACTTTAAATCGTGCGTTGTTCATGGTCCTTCAACTGGTGTGAGGCATAGGCAACTACCTTCCCGTTTTGCATCAAGACAGCCCCTAGTCCACTTTTAATGGCGTCGCTATTATAAAATTCCCTACATCCACGTCGGAAATTATTAATATTGGTGCACTCGTAAGTCCTTCTTAAGCTCTTGGAATCCTTCTTCGCACTTCTGTTGTCCATTCAAATTTCTTTCCTTTTTTTTTTTTTTTTTTTAAGGCAGTAAGAGGGTAGCTATCTTGGAGAAACCTTCCACAAAACGTTGATAGTATCCAGCTAACCCAAGGAAACTTCGTATCTTTGTAACCTTCCTTGGTACGGCCCACTTACTGACCGTCTCTACTTTAGCTGGATCGACATAAATTTCTTCTTTTGAAACCACATAACCTTAAGAAATGAACTTTGTCTAACCAAAATTCACACTTTGTGAATTTGGCATAAAGTTGATTCCTTCTTAATAATCTCAAACACCGTCCTAAGGTGTTGTTCGTACTCTTCCCTGGATCTTGAGTAAACTAGTATATCATCAATGAAGACGATAACAAACTTATCAAGATATTCCTTGACATCCATTAGCTAACATTTTCCAAGCCTTTATGGCCAAAACTAGCTTGATTGTTAAGCTTCGAGGTTGGTTGTAAAAATTAAACACTCCTTCTTTGCCTCGAACTAAATGTAATACAACGCTTTCGGAAATCAATCTGAGCATTGTATTTTCCTAAGAATCCATTCCTAGGATCACGTCATAATCTTGAAGTTTGATCACATCAAGATCCACATATAATTTTCTGTCGCAAATGACTATTAGGACACTTCGTATCCAGTAGTCGGACAGAAGAATTTTTCCTAACAATAGGGATGTTCGGAAGGGTTGCTCTAAAACTATCAACTCCTCTTCCTAAAATCTGGGCAAACTCCCGATACAAATGAATGAGTAGTCCCAGAATCAAGCAAAGCAAGTACATCATAAGTGGCGACAGAAATTTAACCTGTTACCACTGATGAAGTTCCAGCTTCAATGTTTCCTTTGGTGTAGGCATAAATCTGGGCTTGTGGTTCTGGAGCTTCCAGTCTTCCTTGTGCTCTAGACGGACCTTCAATCTTAACTTAAGCTGCATGCAGCTAACTGCTGGGATTCCTGTTCAGAAACTGGGGGTTTGTGTTATGGTTGTTTAGGGTACAGTTCCTCGCATAGTGGCATTCTCTGCCACAAATGTAGCAGGCGTTTGACCCTGATTTACATATCCCAACATGCTTTTTCCCACATTGGGCGCACACAGGATAACTATTGCTGTTATCACTATTACCCTCATTACCCCGGTTAATCTCCTTTTGAAGGTAATTCCTCTGTTGGCCCTGGTTCGTAACATTTCCCTTTCTCTTATTCTTCCCGAATTGTCTAGTATTATGGCCAATATTACTAGACTAACCCTTTGAATAAAACTCTGGGTTCTGTCGGAATTGTGGATGCTTTACTATAGCCTTCTCTTCCTTCCTAGCCTTTAAAATCTGAGTCATTGCCTCCCTATCTTGATTAATCCAATACTCGGCTCTTATTGCCCGACTAATACAATCGGACACCAAAGTAGGAGGGTTACTACTGCCAGCACTAACTTGCTTGGCAATATCAGTCCGAAACATCTTCATCATCCTTCTCACCTTTTCAGTTTCATTTGGTACAAGTTCCGGACATAAACGGGCTAACTGTTCAAAGTTTTTGACAGCCTCCATTACTGTCATCAACCCTTGTATAAAAACTATTGAACTCATCATGCTGAGCTGCAAGAATTTCTCGGTTGTAGTACATTACTTTAAACTCGGTTACGAAATCTTGCCAACTCATGGTTGCCACGTTCTCTACGCATTTGTACGGTCATCCACCCATGCCGAACATCCTTCTTAAGTGCAAATGACACGCACAAAACTTTCTCCTGTTCTGATAATCTCATGAAATCCAAAATTACTTGGACATACATCAACCGTTGTCAGCCTCTATTGGGTCCGCTGGTCCTTCAAACTCAGGCGCCTTTATCCGCCTGAAGCGCTCGTACAACAAATCCTCCTCCTGACCCAGGGTGGGTTTGCTTGTATCCTGACGGGTGCCAACGAACTTCAGCATTCCGTGGAATCTCTTGATGAACCTCCGGTACTTGAGGAACTACTGGAGGTACAGGATTTTCCTGGGACGGAACGAAATTCGCCCGGGGCATTTGGTTAAACTGAGCTATTTGTTCTCGTAGCCCATCCGTTTCTTGTTGCTGTTCCAGCAACTGCTGTTGTAGCGTCGCTACTATGTTCGCAAGATCAAGTTCTTGCGGATTAGGATTAACTCGTGTGCGAGGTCGAACCATCTTCTAATTTCTGTTGAATCACAAGAAAGATATTATCATATTTCTAATATCCTTTCTTTCATTCATAACTTATCACATCATATCTTAGAACATCTTATCATAAAGTCATCACGACTTATCATATCCTAGGACATCGTCTCATAAACTCATCATAACTTATTATGTCTTATCTTGCATCATCATATCATAACATAAAAATATCATATTGGAGATCCATCTTGATCTCATCGTATCGGATCATGACTTCATCATGAATCCAGTATACACCTTTCTTAACTGGTACTTAATCATAGTATCATAACATCACATAAGCATTTCGTATATGTACTTTATCTTATCGTACATTATACAAAAAGTATAATCTTCCGGCAGTGTCTAACACTTGACGGGTACATGTCATGCCTGCTATACATACTACACACAAGGTCAAAATATGATGGAAGTGTCTATCACTTCACTATCATGCCTATCCTATACACAACCCTAAGGTTAAAAGGAATAAAATAATAAAATTCAAACTTAAATCTAACGGTCTACTCGGTCGTCACGTCGGAGAATACGTCCCAATCCTCGTCTTCAATCTCTTCCTCAGCCTCTTCTTCTTCATCATCACTAGCGATGATGAAAATCGGAGGATCCTCGGGGTGGTCTTCAGGATTAGCCTCGAATTCTGTAGGGTCCACTTCATTTCCGTCGCGTCGACCCCCGCCTCCTTAGGTGGAATTTCCTGTAATGGGACGGCTGGAATAGGGTTCTCAAGCAAACAGAACCTCCTTAGAATAACGGCTCCGTGATACCGGTGTCATTGACAGGTTCAACTATATAGTTGTTCATTGGAGCAACCGCATGAGCTTGTATCATATATGCTATTATTTCAGCTTCCATAATAGCATCAATCATGTCGTCCAAAGCTATTCCCATTATCGGGGGCTGGTACGAATTGCTTTACTTCTGGTGGTAGCCCATCTCTAATGATGTGCAACTCCTATCACTCCGGGTCATCCAACTTTCGAGTAATTTAGAGCAACATTGCATCTCGGAATTTCCGACAATAATGACCCATGAATTCGTTCGGGTCGGTGTATCATTCAGCAACGTAGTTGAGATATCGCATCGTATACATATCGTTGTATATTTCTGGGCGCGGTACGACATATTGGCCTCCTTATCAGGAAAAAGACCCATAACATGCTATAATAAGGGCACAGAAATCTTCCATGTTACTCCTTGAATATTTGGTAGCCCTTATGTTAGCCACCACAGTCTAGCGTTTACGCTAGACACCTACTGGCTAGCACTACTTAAAGGTGCGCTTCTATGTAGCATACTCGAAAGATGGTCTCCATATCATTGAGGCCACCCTGCTAGCGATACAGTCCTACAAGTCCCATTAAATAACAATGGGCTCATCCCATGAAAGACCCAAGCAGCATCACGATCCTCGTCCACACGCCTCGGATCCATAACGTTAACTTTACTATATTACATTTACATAGTAAGTACTCATTCACATAAGTAAATTCTACTTACAATGACAGTGACGCTGGCAGGCAGGCTGTGAAATTGGATGGCAGGGAATCCACTCTAATATAACCTCTGGAATGAACCATCCTACGTGGGCCGTCGCAGCTACTTATCTTACATAATACTTAACTCATTTGTTTAGGCAAAAATACTGAAATTTTTTTATTTAAATCTTGAAAACTCACCTATATCATACTTGCTTATATATATATATATATGTGTATATATTCATATATATATATATATATATATACACTAACTGAAATACTCAACTTGTTGTGGTACATACAACATTCTACATTAACTGTCAACTTAATTAAAACAAAACGCGTAGTGGTTCCCATCCTAAGATTTCACAGGTAGCCTTGCCGCGCTCCACCATCTTGCATCAAAGATTGCTGGCAGGTTGCTTACCTACAGCATAAACCTAAGACGTGAGCTTTCGTTCAGCAAGTACAACTATAAATCCGCAAAACTTTTCATAAAAACATCATGCATGAACCAATTATGCTTTCATTATGATGTCTTATGTTAACATACTTTTGGGCCCCTTACATAACATAAATGTACGTATCGTGGCGCGCAGCCATGGAGTGGTTAGGGCGGCCAGTTCATTTCCAACTCAAACCATGGACCAAACCCGACCTAATGCATGTCGGTACGACACAAGGCAACTTGCTTGCCATCATACTTGAAAACTTGTTCTTAACTTGTTCTTGAACATAATTTCTTATGAATAGTTTTCAGTCTTGAAAACGATTCCTTGAATATAGTTTTCTTCTTGAAAACAGTCTTTTAAAACAGTTTCATACTCGAAACTGGGTTCTCATTTTTACCAAGTGACTTATCATTGGTGAGCATTCTTCATGATGCCATAATAATAAAGCATAAACCATATGCATCACATTATCAAGGCATAAGTCATATGCATCACATCATCAAGGCATAGATCATATGCATCACATCATCAAGGCATAAATCATACGCACTAAAACGTACATGCATGAGCTTAAAATCTTACAGGCAGTATAACACTTTCGTCTATGCTGTAGGCAGAGGTGTACTTACCTGTTGCGTAAGTCCTGAGTTTGTTGCTCCTACTGGTTGCAACAACAGGTTAACTTCCTGTTTTCAAAAATGACGTAAGATAAGAATCATCATATCTTTCTCTTAACCATGATATTAAATGTTGGTATCCTAACCAACATTCATGAGTAAACCCTAGTTATATGTCCCCCCTACATTATCTTATGATAACTTGTTCGGTTACTTACTGTAACCCTAAGGCCCATGGCCCAACATGCTTAAATAATATCTCATTAGGTTACTTAGAGTAACCTTGGGTACTAAGCCTAATCATACTTGAATAGTATTAGGTTACTATTCGTAACTTCGGGCTTAAGCCCAATTACTTTTAATCCATATCCCCTTAGGTTACTATGGATAACCCTAGGGTAAAGCCTATTTATACTTGAATGATACCCTATTGAGTTACTAGGGCCCAATAATTTTAAAGCATTACCCTATTAGGTTACTATTGGTAACCTCGGGTGTGAGGCCCAACCCAATAACTTGCGTATCCTATCTGTTTTCTATCGGTTATCATTTTGTTACCATGTTTTCAAAAACACTCTTTGGCTTTATTTACTTTTCTTGACGAAACCTAGTATTATTTGACCACATTTTTCTTGTACAAAAATCTTTGTATAACTTTCAATTAATCTTTTTGCCAAAACTGTAATTCTTTTTTAGCAAAGATAATAAAATTGTTAAGTTTTGAAAACTGCCTTTAAAACAATTTCTTGCTGCCAATTATTAGTGTCTGTGCAATAATTTCCTTTTCCTGCACTGCTTTTGAAAATTTTGTGCAGGAATTTCATGTTTTCTGAACAGTTTTGAAATCCAAATTTTTTTTATCTAAAAATATGTTTTGAATCTGAAAAAGATTTCTTCATAAAGTTTTAGATATTGAAAAACTCTACAACTTTCATGTTTTTCTCAAAACCCAGTTTGGCCTCTAATCCACTCATTTTTCTTGTTGAACTTGTCTGACCGTGCATAGAGTCTAGGCATAACCAGGTTCAGATTTTTGTAAAAAAGGAGGCCATTGGAGTCTTATTTTTGAAAACCGATTATGTTGCCTCCTAGGATTTTTTATTTTTTACAACTTTCATATTTTAAGTTTCCCCAAATTCGGCCTCTAAGGGCCTCAAAATTGCTTCTCCAGTGAGCTGCCCAGTTTTACCCGAAACTGGCAGTTTTGCATTAAATCCATTTTTACGTAAAATTTACGCGCACACTACCTTAAACGGTTACAACCGTGAGCCTACAACAACATGCAGCACTTCTAAGTAAATTCTTCATCGACATACATTCATTCATACACATGCAACCCATGTGGTGTTCTTGCACCAAACAAGGGTTTAGGGTTGGTTTGCATATCCATAACTTCATACAAGCTCATAACCTAACTTATTCCATCATTCATGCATAACCTACAACTTCTTAAAAACATGGGGACATATAACAAATACCTTAAAGGCATGCATGCAAACCATAATATCACACAAGCATACCATCGAAAACATGCACCAAAACATAAATCAAGACCATGAAACCCTAATCAAGCATATAACCAAGCATCTAAGCCTATTGCATGAAAGTAAATAAATGAGCTTATGCTCTTACATACTCATATGAAAATACACATAAACTTTGAATCAAACTTAATTGGATAACTTAAAGATTTTAGAAGATACCTTTAAGCTTGGAGATTGGTTCTAAGCTTTGAATCAAACTTCCTTCCTACTTTGGTTCCACAAATCCGACCACCCTCTACTCTTTCTCTCTCTCTCTTTCTTTTTTTTCTTTTTTTTTTTTTTCTCTTTCTTGGGGTTCGGCTCTTATGGGGAAGAAAGGGTGAGGTGAAAATGAGCCATAGTTTTGGGGTAGAGTCACATAAAGTGATTCAAAAAACCCACCCCCCCCCCCCCCCCCCCCCAATCACCTATATATAGGTGAAAAATATTTTCTTTTTGAATTTATTTTTATTTCCAAAATTGCATATTAGTCCTTAAGAGCAAAATATTTGCTCAATACCCCTATGAGGTGGCCGGCCGTGTGTCTTCATTTTAGCTCCCAAAAATTTTCATAATTATCTACTTAATTTTATTTTCCAAAAATCCAAAAATTCTTATATTAATCCTTGATGAGGTGTCCCCCCCATTAAGGCCCTGTTTGGCTTTCCTCCTAAATTACAGTCCATTTTCACACTATTACAGATATTACAAATACTGCTTTTACTAATAACAGTACTGTCATATTGGACTACAGTTTAAAATTCATCTGCGTAAAATTTGATTAAGTAAAAATTTTTTGTATGACTTCGAGCTACCTAGCCCTTAATGTCCTAAACAATGTGCTTGATTTTTCTAGGGTGGTCTTGAACCTTATTCTCACTCTTCTATCTGTTATGATGATTTTTCACAGTATAATTCCTATACTGCTTGCTATAATGCAGTACTGTCAAATTCAAACTTTTGACTTTTCTGGTCAAACTTTGACCGGGCAAGATCAAAAATTCTAATTATGCCTTTTTCCTCAAAAGGCATCATGTTTAACTAAACAAGCTGTTTTTGAGTCTTATTATGCTATAAGAACTCAAATATATTTGATAAAATTATATCAGACATTTCACATAAATATTCATTTTTCCTTAACGAGGAAATCATGAATCAATCAAAAGGGTGGTTATCATACTTTAAACCAGAAAATGACATGTCGTCTAATTCAATTTGAGAAAAATACAATAAAGTAGGTTAAATAATAATAAATACTAAAACATACAAGCGTACTTATGCGCATAAACATTTTTCTTTTATTTTCTCTTCGTTTCCTTTTTCAATTCCCTACTCATGTTTCGGCATCTCCTGCTCTCCCGACGGCCTTGTCACCTCCCTAAACCTCTCGAATGCCGCCCTCTCCAGTGCCCTCCACCTCTCCCACCTTGCAGTCAACCTTCAACACAACTCATTCTCCGACATGGGCTCCAATCATTTCTCCGCGGCATGCGCCTACGATGCACTGGACTTATCCTCCAACAACATCGATGTCTCTCCTCTTTCCGATCTTTGACTCTGCGATCACCTTCGAGGCCTCAACCTGTAATAACTAATTTTTTCGACGTTACGATTCCTTGTAAAGAATTTTAAGTTGAACCATGAATGTATTTATGAAAGAGCCCGATTAAGGATTTTTATTAAGTTTTGTGAGTTCTTATGATTTTATAAGACTCAAAAATGATTGCTTAGCCAAGCATGTGAACTTTTGAGTAAAAAGGGAAGAAAAATTCTATAACTTCATGTTGGTCAAAGTTTGACCGAAAAAGTCAAAGGTTGACTAAGAAAGGTCAAAGGTATGACCGTACAGCAAAATGATAAGCAATATAGGAAATATACTGCGAAAATCATCTTTACGAATAAAATAGCATGAATAAGATTTAAAACCACCATAGAAAAATCAAGCACATTAATTAGGATATCAAGGGCCAAATGGCTTTAAGTCATAAGAAAATTTTTATACAGTCCATTTTTACACAGATAAATTTTGGACTGTAGTGCAGTATAACAGTACTGTGTATTAGTGAGCACAGTATTGAAAATATCTGTGTTAGCATAAAAGTGGACTGCATATTGAGAAAAAAGCCAAACAAGCCTTAAGGGATGCTTACCTCACCTAACCATGGATTTATGACATCATTTGTTGAATTAAGCAAATTATGAAAAGAAATTTTGGGAGGTTCTAGAGCATGATGTGGCCGGCCACCTAAGACCCCTTTTGGGCAAATAAAAGTGGACTGCATATTAAGAAAAAAGCCAAACAAGCCTTAAGGGATGCTTACCTCACCTAACCATGGATTTATGACATCATTTGTTGAATTAAGCAAATTATGAAAAGAAATTTTGGGAGGTTCTAGAGCATGATGTGGCCGGCCACCTAAGGCCCCTTTTGGGCAAATAAATCTTAGTTCAAGGACTTTTGGACAATTTTGAAAAGTTTCAAGTCACCTATAAATAGGTGAAGGGGGGTGGCTCATTTGGTTCACAAAAATTGCGAAACCTAACTAAACTATGCCCAAATTTCTTCACATTTTTCCTTTCAAAATCCGAACTCAAGAAGAAAGGAGGAAGAGAGAAAAAAATTAAAAACTCAAAGGGAAAGCTTTAGGGGTGGTCGGTTTTCTTGTTGGAACCACAAGCAAAGAAATTGAAAATTTTGGTACCCATTTAGGCTAGCAAGGCCAGTTGTGGGAAAAAAGAAAGAGAAGAAAAAGTGAAGAGAGAAAGGAGGAGGAGGGTGGCCGGACTTTGTGGGAACAACCACCAAGTGACCAAAAAACAAAAAAAAAATTTGGTACCCCATTGGAGGGTGAAGAGCGGTTTTGAAGGGGACCAAGGGGGGGAGAGAAATTTTGAAGCAAACCCTAACCAAAGTCTTGTGTTGAATCAAGGTAAATCTCCCTTGGCCCTAAGCTTTTTAAATTGAGCTTTAATTTGGAAATTTAAGTGTATTTCAAGTTGGATTTGTAAGAGCATAAGCTCAATTTAATTTATTGCCCTAGATTAGATTTTAGGTTTTGTGCTTGATTAGGTTCATGGGTGGTTTTGATTTATAAGCTTTTCATAGTTATATACTTATGCTTGCATGATTATTAGGGTTTGCATGCTTGATGTTTGATAAGATTATATGTCCCCAAATATGTATAAGTATGATGAAGAATGTGCATGTTAGGTTGCTAGAGATGTATGGAATGGTTTGTGCAACCTAAAACTCATGCAAACTCTAGTTAGTGCGCAATCACTAATGGTTTGCATGGGTATGATGGGTGATGTGTTTAATGAAACTTTACGTTAGAAAAACGTTGCATGACTGATCCTAGGCTCCCGGTGCAGCCGGTTGAGGTAGAGTGAGCGAACTAGGACGTAAAATGAATCTAAGCATGAAAACTGCCAGTTCGGGTAAAACTGGCCAGTTTTCTGGAAACTAGGATTTGAGGCTTTTGGAGGCCGAATTTGGGAAAACTTAAACCATGAAAGTTGTAGATAAGGGATTTTACTAGGGGCTAACGCTGACCGTTTTCCAAAATAAGGCTCCAACAGCCTCGGTTTTTACAAAAATCTGAGCCTGACCGTGCCCAGATTTCATGCACGGCCAGGTGAGTTCAACAGGGAAAACGAAGGAGTTAGAGTCCGAACTGGGTTTTGTTTAAAAACATGAAAGTTGTAGGGTTTTTTGAGATCTAAAACTTTCGTGAAGACAACTTTTTCAAATTCAACCCAGATTTTTAAATAAAATTGGATTTCTAAGAACTGTGCAGGAAACAAGAAATTCATGCACAGGATTTTCTAAAATAGTGCAGGAAAAGGACATTCTTGCACAAACACTGATAAATTAACTGTGGAAAATGTTCCAATGGAAGTTTCCAACACTTAATAATTTTTATAAACCCCACTCCAAGAATCCCAAATTTTTATAAGTTGAACAAATGATTTTTGTATAGAAAAGCACATAATAAAATGTTAAGTTTTTCCCAAAGAAAAGCCAAAGAGAATTTTTAGACCCAAGTTGTCTTAAAATTTGGTAAACAAGTTAATGATCAAAGGTAACCAGGAAGGATACCCGAGTTATTGGACTGGGCCCAAAGCCTAAAGTTACCCATAGTCATCCAATAGAATCCAACTTAAGAAATTGGGTTTTAGTAACCCAATAATAGTTGACCTTAGTTGACTAAGTTGGTTCACACCAAGGGTTACCCAATGTAACCCAACAAGATACTAAGCTAAATGATAGGTTCAAACCTAGGGTTACTTGTGATAACACAATGGATTATGGACTAGGTATGTTAAGGCTTAGGCCCAAGGTTAGGGTGGTAACCTAACCTTATTTGTGTATGTTTGGGCTTAGTACCCAAGGTTACCATATGTAACCTAATAAGTCATGATCCATGTTTAGTAAGCCTTGAACACTAGGGTTACTTGTTGTAACCAAGTGAGTTATCATGAGTTATCATGGGGAATATATAACTAAAGGTTATGTATGAATGTTGGTTAAGTCACCAACATTTTATAGTTATGGTTATGAATCCTTACCTATGTCCTTTATTATAGCAGGAGGTAGCCTGCTGTTGTATCCAGACTCGGAGCAGCACTATATAGTACATAGCGGACGAGGTAAGTACAACTCCGTCTACAGCATAGGCTTTTGTTGTGATACTTGCCTAAGTATGTTTGATGTATGCTATGATGTATGTTATGATGTATGTTAGGATTATGTGATGCTAGGATTCGATGCATGATATGTCAAGTTTATGGTATGACTATGTTATGATGCATGATATGTCAAGTTCATGGCTCTATTATGATGCAAGTTATGTTAAGGTTGTATTATGGCTAAGATACGATGTATGTATGTGTGACATCATGAGGCATGTTCACCAAATCTTATGATAAGAATAAGATCAAGAATGAGATGATGAAAAGTAAGCATGATGGCAAGCAAGCTTGCCCGTGTCGTACCGACCCGCGTCAGGTCGGGTTGGACTATGATTTGAGTTGGAAATGGACTGGCCGCCCCAACCACTCCATAGTTGCGCGCCCGGTACGAACACTTATGTTAAGGGGCCCATAAGCATGATAAGTTAAGATAAGTTATGAAAGTATGTTATGAAAGAATAAGAAAGCATAATGAAACATAAATGACTCATGCATGGTTAAGTATGTTATGCTGTGATATATTATGATATGTTACGTTTTGTTTTTACGCCGCAGACGTTTAAGTTGTACTTGCTGAGCGAAAGCTCACGTCTTACGTCTATGCTGTAGGTAAGCAACCTACGGGCAATCTCTGATACAAGATGGTGGAGCGTGGCAGGGCGAGCTATGAAATGTGGGAATGATAGCCGCTACGCGTTTTTTCATTTTATGTATATTATTTTATGTTCGAACATCTTTATTTAGTTATCGTTTATACGCTCGTATACTCCGTATAAGAAAAAAAAATTCCGCTATTTCGACAAGTAAGTAAGTGCGATATGTTAGGCACGTTAAGTATGTATGTATGTACGGTAGCGGCCTGTGCTAGGCGGGTCGTTACACAACCTCTCTCGCAACTCGATCAGCAGTAGACTACAACTCGATTATCTGGCGGACTTTGTTTTAAATCATCAAATTTTCTGTCTGTTTCACTTTTTATTTTTAAATGATTTTGGTCAGATTTAATATTAAAAAATCTATATTATCGGTAGAGATATCATATCATAGAAAAGTTTAATGGATATAGAGAATTTTAAATAGATTTTCATATTCTTGATCTCAATTTACTCAAATTGAACCCATTCAGGTAGTTAAAAGTTCAATTTATGTAAAAGCTATTATTTACTTCTTAACACATTTACATGATGGATTTTCATGCATCATATGAACTGTGGAATACTCTGCAAGGTTTTTTTAAACAAGTACCACGGATTATGGTATATTTGTAATGGAAAATCTGTGGTTCCTACTTCCTAGGAACAATGATGTTTGTAATTAAAGAACGAATTTGTATAGCTATCACATACACAATATGTTTTGATTAGTGTTACCGTTTGGTTTTCCACTCTCACATTTGTGGCTTTCTTTACTAGCTTCTGACTGCTTTGTATTATTTCTTCAATTCACCTAATGACTTGGAAAATAGAATGTACTAAATATAAAGGAACAAAATGAAGAAAAGAAGAAAAGAAAAACGTCTACATCTACACAAACATCTTTTAATATGTGAATATGTGAAGAGTTCTAACTTTTAGTAGAACATATTACGAAATATAACTAGATAAAAAATATGATTATTCATAATCTATTTATAAATAAGGAAAATCTCCGACAATCATAACATTCATTTTTCTTTGCATATTATAACTACTAGCTAATATATAATATGTGACTATTCTCTAACTATACATAACGTGCAAAAAATTATACGAATCCTATGTAACATTAAATTTACTAGAGATACCCCCCTCCCCCCTCCCTCTTTTTTTCATGTTTTAATCTGTTATGGTCAATTATTGATTAACTGAGAGTCAATCAGTGATTATGCTCCTTTCTTATTGTTGATTTTAGCATCTTTGAGTTATTAATTGAAATAGAGTAGTAAGCCACTTGTTAATCCCTGATTGACATTTAGTTAATCCATGATTGACTTTTAGTTAATCTCTGATTAACTCTCAACTTCATTATCTTAGACTAAGGGGGTGTTTGGCATACCGGTTTAACTCAAGTTAAACTGTACTTTTTATTTGTCTTTTTCTGAAAAAGTTTTTTGTCTTTTCTGAAAAAGTCAACAAAAATTACTATTCAAACTTAAAAATTTCAACTCAACTCAAATTCAACTCATTCGCCAAACACCCCCAAACAACTTTTTGCATCCATTTAGTCACTAATTAAACTAGAGTCAATTATCAATTTAGTTAATTAGAGTCAATCAATGATTGACTTTTAGTTAATTACTGATTAACTCTCAACTTCATTATCTTAGATCCCAGTGAAAATAACAATAAAACAACTTTTTTACATTCGTTTAGTCACTGATTAAACTAAAATCAATCATTAATTGACTTTTAATTAATCACTGATTAACTAGAGTCAATTGGTGTTGACTCTTAGTTAATCAATGATTAATTCTCAACTTCGTTATATGAGATTCCATCCAAAATAAAAATAAAACAACTTTTTAACTTTGTTTAGTCCATGATTAAACTAGATAATTGATTGTTAGTTAATCAATAATTAAGCAAGGTAGAAAAATTTCTCAATCATTCAATCTCCCAACACAAATAACATTCATTCCAGAAATTAGAACAAAAATCCCTAATTCCTAATAGAAACTGTTTATACGTGGGAAAAAAAAAGAAGAATTGAATAACCTCTTCTTTGTTTTGGTGAACGATGGTTTGGTGATTTGGCGGAGGTGAGGATCATTTTTAGAGTTGAAGGCGACAGCGATGACGACATCTAGCGGCGAAGGCGAGGCCGAGTTAAGACGGTGAGTGTGAGCGGCAATAGTGAGGGCCAATGGCTAGCGGCGACTATCGATTTTTTGAGGGTGGGTTTTTCTGTCGTAGTTTTTTGGCAGAATAGAGGGTAGAATTTAGGGGGAAGTTTAGTTAAAGGACAATTATTTCATTTGGATTATATTAAAAGAAATAAAAGGCTATTTACCTTATTATGAAAACTTTAGGCCATACGTTAAACTTGGGGGCTACTAATGGGCCATTTGCCTCCTTATCCCAAAAGAAAATTAAAAGTCATAGTGAATAGAAGAAGGAAAAAAAAAAAAAAAAAAAAAAAAAAAACGATATATGCTCCCAAAAAAAAAAAAAAGCCTTACAACAATCTCTTTCTTTATCTTATTCTTTGCATACAATCTCCGTCCAAGCTTATCTTCATTTTTGTTTATTAAATTTTTTTGAAGAGGCGCCTTTTACAAACTTCGCTTAAAGTCCCAGAATTTATATATTGAGCGGCCCTGCTTTTTAATATGATAGAATTTGGAAAACGAAATGAACAATTATTTAAACCCCCACTTTGAAAACGCAATATGCAAAATTTCAAAAACGCACATCACACGAGTCAAATATATATATATATATGTATATCATAATATATTTATGTAACTAATTAAATATATGCTTGTTGGCTTTATCTCTCACCCCCCAAGTCCAAGTCCAACCGGAGACTTGATAGTAAAAGTAGTAGTCGTTAATCAAAGTAGTATCATGCAAGTCTCCAAACTAGGAAATTTCACTCAACAGACTCGTGACATTCGTTTTATATTATTATATATATTGAATATTGAATATTAAGTACCGTAGGAGAAACGTTATTGTAAGTTGTAGCAGAAGACGTTCTTTAGAGTTTGGTTATCAATTTCTTGTTGTCTTGCCTTTTTGTTACACTCCACGCTCTCTCTTTACCCCTCTTCCTCTAATTGGTTCTCGTGCTTACATTCATACATTTTCGTTGTAATATTGTAACGACCCGCCTAGCACGGACCGTTACCGTACATACATACATAACTTATTTTACATACTTACTTATTTAACAAATATAGTGAATTTTTTTTTTTTTCTACTACCGAAGTACTTGTTTGGAATAATATAAACATAAAATATTGAGTATAATTTTACGGAAAACGTAGCGGCTTATCCCTTCTTTCACAGTTGCCCCCGCCAGCTCCACCATTTTGTATCAACAAGCGCCAGTAGGTTGCTTACCTACAGCATAGACATAAGGCGTGAGCTTTCGCTCAGCAAGTACAACTATTTAACCGCAACAGAATTAACTATAAACTTAGCACAGCCTATCATAACATATTCTAATTATGCATGATTCAATTATGCTTTATTATGCTTATTTTATCATGCTCTCTTATCATACTTTCATTCCTTAACTTGCTTATGGGCCCCTTATCATGAGTGACCGTACCGGGCGCGCAACTATGGAGTGGTTGGGGCGGCCAATCCATTTCCAACTCAATCCACAGTCCTACCCGACCTTGGACGGGTCGGTACGTCACAGGCAAGCTCGCTTGCCATTATACTTATTTGTCATCTTGACCTTGTTCTTATTATTTGTGAACATGCTTCATGATGTCACATGAATATAACTTGTAATTATTTCTCAGTCATGCTATCTACTTGATATAGTAAATCATAGCACATAACACACATAATCTCGTATATCATATTACAACTTAAAATGCCCATGCTGTAGGCGGAGTTGCACTTACCTCTCTCACTGTGTCCCTCTTGAGGCTGTTCTCTTACTGGCACAGCTGCAGGCCTTTTCCTGCTTGAATAGGGACTTAGGTAAGAGTCTAATTCTTATTATGCAATGTTGGTGTCCTAACCAACATGCCGATGAAATACTAGTTGTATGTCCCCTAATACCAGATATCTGATTTGGTCACTAAATAGCCATATAACTGCTTGGGAATAATTATTCTTTAATTATTTCTTTTAAGAGATTACGTTGGATAATCTCTTGGCTAGGTTCTTAATAAAATGTTAGGTTTCCTCAAAACCTTGGCTTGATTATAAATCTTATCCATTTTCTTAACTTTTTGCCATTTACGAAATTTAGCTTTAAATTCCTTTTTGTAAAAATTCCAATTTTTTGAAACAAATCTTTATAATGGTCATTTAAGATTGAGAACTGCCTTTGGGACAGTTTTAAGCAAAAATACTGTTTTTTCGAAAACTGTTTGTAAAACTCATGTGCAGGAATTTTCGGTTCCCTGCACACTCTTCATAAAACAATACCAGTTTATAAATCCAATTGGAATTTGAAAAACTTGTCTTCACCAAAGTTGTAGTTCTCGAAAAATGCTAAAACTTTTGTGTTTTACAAAAAATCCAGTTCTGCCTAAATTTGCGTCAGTTTTTGTTTGAAGCTGGCTGATCCTGAAAACTGGGTCTGGGCAGATCAGCCACGGATTTTTTTGTAAAAACGGAGACCATTGGAGCCTCATTTTTGGATTCTGCCCGCGTTGTCCTCTAGGAAAAATCGTTCCGAGCAACTTTTGTATTTTACAAATTATCCAATTCATCCTCTAAGGGCCTCTAATTTTTACTTTCCCGAAACTGACCAGTTTCGAATCCGAATTGGCAGTTTTGGTTGTTAAGTCCGGTTTACGTCCTATTTCGTGAAATCTACCTCGACTGAACACTTCGGGAGCCTATAAGGCAAACACACAGTGCTTCTAACGTCCTGCATAAACCCTAAAACTGTCCAATTGAATCCATGCAAACCAAATACAAAAGCCCTAAGCCTAAGTTTGCTTTAACCCTAACTTTGCTCATTAAATTGGCAAGCTTCAAGCACTGCCCTAGGGCAGATTTTCTGACCAAATTAGAGGACATACAACCCTAAGCATTCAAGCATGGAAATCAACCATAAATAAACACAAATCATGCAAAAATTGAACCATACACCCTTAGATCTACAAATCAAGCACATACTACTAACTTAGGGCATAAAATAGAGATTGGACTTATGTCCTTACAACCAAATTGAATCATCTTTTTACCTTAAATTTGAACTCAATTAAGAGAGTTAGGGCTCTAGATTTTACCTTAGACCAAAGTCAAGTTTGGTCACAAAATCTCCTCCTCCCCCCTAGCTCCCTTGGCTCACGGCTACACCACCAAAAGGCACCAAAAAAATTTTGGTTGATCTCCTTGGTTGCTCTTCTCCAAGCCGAACTCTTCACCAAAGTTTGGCCCCAAAAATTTCAGCTCTTCTCCTTCCCTTAATCACTCGGCCACACACCCTAAAACCCCAAAAAAATTTCTAAATTTCCCTTGGTTTTTCCCTAGTGCAAAACCGAACCTTTAGGAACAAAACCCCAAGAAAATTTTGATTTCACTCACTCCTTTCTCTTCTCTGATTTCCGAATTTTGTGAGGGAGAAATTGGCAAGAGTTTGGCTGTTTTTCTCTGATTTTTCCAGCCAAAAACCGCCCCCCACAAGGCCTATTTATAGGTGAATTTTTGGACTATTTTGCAAATAACTTTTGTTCTCCTTTTTCCTTCAAGTCCTTGGGAAAATTTAATTAAATTTTGGCCCCAATAGAACCGGCCACCATGCACTAGAAAGGTCCAATATATTCCAAAAAGTTCTTTTCTTCTCTTTCCAAAATTTCCAATTAATCTCATAATGATGTCATAATTTAAAAAGGTGATGATGTAATCACCATTAGGCTTGTTTGGCAATTTCTCTTACAAGGCAGTCCAAATTCAAGTTAACATAGATATTTTCAATACTGTTAACTATTAATAACAGTATTTTATCACTAAACTGCAGTCCAAAATTTATCTGCGTAAAATTTGACTGTATAAAAATTTTCTTGTAATTTGAAGTCCTTTGGCCCAAGATACCCCAAATTTATGTGCTTGATTTTTCTAGGGTGATTTTAAATCTTACTCTTGCTATCTTGTCTGGAACATGATTTTTCGCAGTATATTTTCCATACTGCTTGTTCATAAAACAGTATTATCACATGGTTGACTTTTCTAGTCAACTGTTGACTTTCTTAGTCAACTTTGACTTTTTAGGTCAAACTTTGACCGCCATGCAAAATCATGCAAACGTAAAATTTTCTATTCTTCTGACTCAAAATGATACATTCTGAGTTAAGCAATTATTTTCAAGTCTCATAGTATCGTGAGAACTTAAAATTTCACACAAAAACCTTGTCTCAGGTTTCTCATAAATACCTTTAAAACATAACATAAGTTTCTTTACAAGAGAACGTAAGATCGTAAAAATTTAGTTATTACAAATATGTTATATACTTTTTTCTTTTTTTCTAAAATATTTTTTTTGAGGGTTGATTATTCGAATTCTACATCTTTAATTGGTTCAGATTTGGGATTTGGATAATCTTTCCAGCCCTAAATATATTTAAATTTGGTTTCATAATTCAAATATATTAATTTAAAGCACAATATCTAGTCACAAAAAAAGTGGATAATACTAATATCATTCAAATTTAAATTTAAATACGAATTGGACTTGTGATTAGATTCCCTCATCCAAGCCTATAAATAAGGGGCTTTCACACACGTTGGAGGCATCGAGAATCTCATCCTCCTCATAATCGCTTACTTGGAGCTAGGTGCAAAATCGCCCAAGAGAAAGAGCTTCATTCCGAGAGATCAAGATTGTTCAAGAATCCGAAATCTTTCCACTGCTTCACGCCGCCTTCACATAACTGGAATTGAGGCTTTTTCTCCTGTTTTCCTGTTTCCGATTTCCCCTACTTCTTATCTCTCCCATTCTTGGCTTATACGAGCTTTCTTGTATTTTTCTGCATACATAGTGAAGGCTCTCGAAGCACCTACAGGGGACATAGCTCACAAGATTACAGGTGAACCTCTTCAAAATATTGTGTCTCCGCTCTCTTTAATTTTCTGCATTTATTTTATTGTTACACGCACTTGATTCGATACCAACCCACCAGTAGTCCAATCAGTCCTTGGCCCTTGATACAAATTCGATGGTAGATTTCACCCTTTACATCTAAATCATTTCTACACCAAAAAAACAAAAGGATACATTCTATAGTGTTGAAGTTGAAATACACACTTCGAATCCCTTCGTTTTCAATTAATGAAAATAGAGATTATTACAAATCTTTAGTATAATAAAAGATTGTTGGTGTTACCATATTATTATAATAAACATGTTCTTAATTAACTTGACTCAATTCAATCATAGAGTATGGATAACCAATTAATTATTGATTTAGATTATTACATTTTTTAAAAAAAAAAAAAAATTGATCAACTACACTGATTGCTTACCAATAAAAAAAAGTGACCAATTCAAACCACTCCACATTATGCATACGTTTAAAAATAGAAAAAAAAAAAAAAAAAAAAAGAGATTAAATATAGAATATAGATTTTTTTTACCTTCACAGGTTTTAGTACTTAAGTATCAAAAGTTTATTAGAATATTAATTTATACAATATTAAAAGACACCGACCTTATTAAGTATCATCCACTAAAAGAAAATTTGTGAGTATTCACCTTCTATTAATGATGGAGTTAGCACCAAACATTTTTCTAATTTTATTACGAGTTTAGTTATATTAGTTCATGTATCAAGAGGCAATGATTTTATGGTAGATTTTTACATAGAGTGTTATTTATTTATTTTTCAATCTAGAATATTAGACATTTTCCCCTCCACCACAAAGAAAATACTAGAAAAATTAGTTCGAAAATTAAACTATGGACTAAATAAAGTGCGAAATCGATTAAAAAAAAAATAACGGATCTTATCCACATACATATCAAGTAATATATATTCAGCGCAGATATTAAATTAAAATGTAAATTTTATCAACATCTTATGTGCTAAATCAAGTCTAATATAAGCTAAAATATGTCCATGTACTCAATAGCGATGATGAGTGGGGACGAATACTAATGCTAATGAAATGATGGAGAGTAGTGTGTGTACAAATTTATATTTTCACATATTATTATTACATATGATTAATATTTACATATGATTATAATTACATACAATAATAATAATAACAATTACAAAAGTGAGAATCTAGAAGAAGAAATAGTATTGGATACGCTCGCGTGCAATGCAATTGCATTTTTAGGAAACTGACAAAATTCATCCCTCCCCTCCCCTCCCCACTCACTCTCTTTCTCTTTCTCTTTCTCATATATATATATATATATATATATATATGTTTCATATATGCATGTACAGAACGTGCAAGTGTGTGTATATTCAAAGCAACGCCAGAAGTCTTGGCATTAATTTCTCATTGAATTTCAACCCCCCATGACGTGCACACCATATATATATATTATATAAAAATATTTACAATATAATAGAGTGGATATGTACAGTGAATAACATTATTAGGTGAGTCCAAGCTACCAGCTATCTATAATAACGGGAGAGGCTTTGAAAGTCTTATGCTAAACTTCTCCTCTCTTCTCCCGGATTTTGGTTTTGGTTTTGGTTTTGGTTTTGGTTTCTAATAAGTTTCTCTTCGGGAATATTAACATTAAAAAAAGCCAAAAGCAACCAGAAAGACTAAAATCCTAAATGGGGTTGTGGTTTTAATGAATCCTCAATCCCCTTCCTAGTTTGTTTCCCTCTGAAACATCTTGCTTATTTTAGGTACATGTACCATTTCACTTCTGTTTCTATTTCTTTTTTTTTTTCCTTGCTTGTTTTTATGATATCATACTTTCAACAAGTACCCTGTTCTTAATTTCTCTTCTTCTTTCTTGTTTGTTGTTAAAAGTTTTTCAGCTTTCCCACCAGATACAGCCATAGAATTCAAAGCAACAGAAGTGGGTTTTGGTACAGATCTGGTAACAAAGTTGTCAGAAAACCAGAGGAATATAAAAGAAGAGAAAAAAGCTCTAAACTTGTTGAAACAGAGAATAATTTTGAAGTAGAAGAAGAAAAGCACGTGATGGGATTGTTAATAGAGATTCTTCTTTTATTACTCGTGTCTCATCTTGTGCTGGCATTCTCCGACAACAAAACTCCAGACGATGAAGTTACGAGAATGTTATTGCAGTTTAAAAAGTCTTCAGTTGAGTCAGATCCCAATGGCGTCTTACTCAACTGGAATCTCTCTTCTTCTTCTTCTTCTTCTTCTTCTTCTTCTTCAAGTTCAAGTCCTTGCTCATGGTTTGGCGTCTCCTGTTCTCCAGCCGGCGTCGTCACCTCCCTCAACCTCTCCAACGCCGGCCTCTCCGGCAGCCTCAACCTCAATTACCTCGTATTCCTCACACATGTCGACCTTCAACACAACTCGTTCTCCGCTGCCGACTCGGACAATCTCTCCGCGCCCTGCACCATCGAGACGCTCGATTTGTCCTCCAACGACATCTCTGCTTTCCCTCTTACCGATCTCCGACCCTGCGGCCGCCTTCAACGTCTCAACCTCTCTCACAATTCGATCGGCGGCGGTGGATTCCGGTTTAGCCCCTCTCTGTTGTCGCTTGACATGTCTCGTAATCAAGTTTCGGAGATGAAAGTAATGTCGGATGATTGCGGGAGTTTGAAACTTCTCAATTTGTCGAACAATAAGGTCAATGGTGTCAATGTCGTGAGTAGTATTATCTCTTCTTGCACCAATATATCTATTCTTGACATGTCTTATAATCTTTTCTCCGGGAATATACCCTCTTCTTTGGTGGCCAATGCTCCGGACTCTCTTAACTATTTGGATTTGTCGCACAACAACTTCTCCGGTGAATTCTCCGCTCTCGATTTTGGCAGCCGCTGCGCCAGCCTGACTCACCTAAATCTGTCTCATAATGCGCTCTCTGGCTCTGAATTTCCGGCAAGTCTAAGAAACTGCCGGCTTTTGGAGATACTTGACCTCTCTTACAACAATTTGCAAGGCAAGATTCCTGGTACTAGCTTGGCGAGTTTGGGGAATTTGAGAAAACTGTATTTGGCTCATAACAATTTCTCCGGCGAAATACCTTCGGAATTAGCACAGCTTTGTGGGACTCTTGCGGAGCTTGATCTCTCATCAAACAGTCTCTCTGGCGAACTGCCTTTAAGTTTCGGAACCTGCTCTTCTTTGGTCGGTTTAAACCTTGGGACAAACCAACTCTCTGGGGATTTCATTACTACAGTGATTAGTAAACTTCAAAGTCTGAGGTTTCTGTACTTGCCATTCAATAACATGTCTGGTCCTGTGCCTCTCTCTCTCACCAATTGTAGTCAGCTTCAAGTGTTGGACCTCAGCTCCAACGCCTTCATGGGAAACATCCCGTCCGGCTTCTGCTCCTCGTCCTCGGCTTTGGAAAAGATACTTCTGCCTGGTAACATAATCTCAGGTACAGTCCCAGTGGAGCTTGGTAATTGCAAGAATTTCAGGACTATTAATCTCAGTTTCAACAATCTGAGTGGTCCGATTCCTATGGAAATTTGGCGGTTACCGAATCTTTTGGACTTGATCATGGGGGGCCAATAATCTCAGCGGTGGAATCCCCGAAGGGATTTGCACAAATGGAGGGGAAAACTTACAGATGCTGGTGCTCAACAACAATCTGATCAGTGGAACGATTCCAAAGTCCATTTCCAATTGTACCACTATGATGTGGATTTCACTGTCTAGCAACAAGATCACCGGAGAAATTCCTCATGGAATTGGCAACCTTGTTAACCTTGCCATCCTGCAGATGGGAAACAATTCTCTATCCGGACAGATTCCTGCAGAGCTAGGCAATTGTCGGAGTCTCATTTGGATTGATTTGAACAGCAATGAGTTGTCCGGTTCCATCCCCTCTGAGCTCGCAGACCAAGCGTGGCTGGTTGTTCCTGGCATTGTGTCAGGGAAGAAATATGCGTTCGTGAGAAATGAAGGCGGAACTGCCTGCAGGGGTGCCGGAGGACTTGTTGTGTTTGAGGGTATCCGCCCTGAGAAATTAGAGAGATTTCCCGCGGTCCATTCCTGCCCTACAACAAGAATTTACTCTGGGACGGCGTTCTATACTTTTTCTAGCAATGGTAGCATGATTTACCTCGATCTCTCATACAATTCCTTGTCGGGAACCATTCCTGACCAGCTCGGCAACATGAACTATCCGCAAGTGCTGAATTTGGGACACAACTTACTAACTGGAATTATTCCAAGCAGCTTTGGCGGATTGAGAGCGGTAGGAGTTCTCGATCTCTCTCACAACATCCTTAGCGGATTCATTCCCGGGTCGTTGGCGATTCTCTCATGTCTCAGCGACCTTGATGTCTCGAACAACAACTTGACCGGTCCCATCCCCTCTGGGGGTCAGCTCACAACTTTCCCTGAATCCAGATACGAGAACAATTCAGGTCTTTGCGGCCTACCCCTGCTGCCTTGTGGCGCTAGAGACAGCTCGATGGTTAACAACACTCTAAGAAGAAAGCATTCTGGGGTAAAGATCAGTTGGAATATCTTAAGTGCCGAATTTGGATTTATTGTTGGGTTTGGAAGTTTCATTGGACCCCTTGTGTTTTGCATGACATGGCGGAAGTTGTTCTTCGAAACCATGGAGGATGTTGCTTACAGAATCCTTCCGTTAACTGTGACAAGGAAGTGGTTGTCTTGGACGACTGCTCGTTGATTAACAACATACACGTACCCTTTCTCTCCCTTTAGTTTCTAGTGTTGTATTTCTAATAAATGGCATGTAACATAAAAAATATATATATATATATATATGTATATGTATATATTGTTATCCTTGAGTCTACTACATAGATGAAAAGTATTACAAGGTAAGCTTCACTTTTCATGTACCTTTTTCCCCCTCTAGTTTCTTGTGTTGGATTTCTTAGGACAAATGTTATAACAGGGTTTGAGTGAACAACAGTCTAAGTTTGTTCCATATAATAAACAAGTGGCCGAAATTGTAGACTAAGATTTAGCAATCTTTAATCTTTGAACGATTTTCTTTGTGACAATCAAGTTCCTAAAAAAAAAAAAAAAAAAAAGCTATATAGTTCTAATGATATGAGGCATTTTGGGGTAAAACGTAAGAGTAAAACCGTGCAGGCCGAGGTCTAAAACGGATAATATCATACCGAAAAGTGACATAGGTCGTTATAAATGGTGTCAAAATTTATACCCAACCGGAAGTGTGGCTAACAAGGACATTGGACACTTAAAGGAGGTGTGGTTGTGACAGTCATCAGTCCCTATAGAGGAAAGAGTAAGCTGTGTAGTCTCACATCAATTGAAAATGAATATATATGATAAATTTCGTATGGAGTTTTGATCTTTTGTCTTTTTCTTATGTCATTTCGTACTTTTTTTCTTTTTTTTTTTTTTTTGAATTTTCTCATTAAACCCTTATATCTTTTACATAATATATTATTCATATGCGCCAAATGTATGTTCAACTATTATTCTAAAAAAACAAACAAACAAACCAGATTCACAAATATATATATATATATATATATATATAGAATCATATTAAAGGATAGAAATACTAAAAACACATGTTAAAACACTAATAATATGTACCCAACCCTGATTCTATTAGGATTTGTGCCTTACAATGAATACGGGGGTGTTTGGTGTTTGAGTTTGAGTTAAGATTTATAAGTTTAAATAGTGATTTTGGTTGACTTTTTCAAAAAAGACAAAAAACTTTTAGAGAAAAAGACAAAAATTGAATTGATGGTGGTGAGTTTAAACTCACCACCCAAACGGGCCCTACATGTTAAAACAATTAGTTTGAAAAAAAAAAAAAAGGGATTCGTTTCATTTATTGGTTATCTAAATTACTGTCATGGGTTTGATTGTCTTTCTTCCATTGGAGGATATTGTTAACAATTGGAAATCTTAGGGCATTGTATTTCATCTCAGATTAGTCAGCTAAACCTGTACCTTGAGACAGCCGAGGTAATTATGGTACGAAGAAATTATGTTTTGTAACAACTTTTCAATAATCTAATATTTCCACTTCTTCGTGTGTCACTCTGTTGAGGTTGCTTTATTAGGTGGCTTAGTTTCCCATTCAGAGGGACTGAGAAATTCAGCAATCAGCTGTTTTCAAAATTTTGATATGATGGATGGTTAGTTCATCTCTCTCTCTATCAAGTTCCTGCGTAAAATTAGTCATCTTGTGTAATAGCCGCCCATTTTATTGATTCATGATTTCCTTATTAAGGAACATGAAGATTTATATGAAATGTCTGATTTGATTTTATCAAATTATAACTGAGTTTTTATACTTTCATAAGACTCAATAATGGTCTGCTTAGCTAAGCATAAAGCCTTTTGAGAAAGAAGGGCAAGATAGAAGTTTATGATTTTCAGTTGGTCAAAGTTTGACCAAGGTTGACTTTAGGTTGACCAAAATTTGACCAGGACGGTACAGCAGTATAATAAACAGTATGAAAATTATACTGTGAAAAACCGTCATCACAGATAAAAATGTAAGAATAAGTTATGAGACCACCTTTGAAAAATCAAGCACAATATTTGGAGCAATAAGGGCTAAGTGGTTTCAAATCCTAAGAAAAACTCACACGCAGTCCAGTTAAATACAGATAAATTCTGGACTGTAGTCCAGTACAATTATACTGTTGTTAGTTGAAAACAGTATTAGCACTATTTAAGTTATGAAGAAAATGGATTGCATATTAAGGAAAGTGCCAAACATGGCCTTAGTGGGTAACACCTCATTCATGATAAATAAGAGATTTTTGAATTAAAAATTAAGATGATAAATATGCATTTATTGCATGTAAAATGGCTCCATGTTGGCCGGCCACCTCAAGGGGCATATTAGCAAATGTTAAATTTTTGGGGTTAGATATGCAATTCTAGGAATAAAAATAATTCCAAAAAGAAATTATTTTCACCTATAAATAAGTGATGGGGGAGGGCTCATTTTGTTCACAAAAATGAGAAAACATACCAAAACCATGCCAAAATCTCTCCTCACTCTTTCCCTTTAAAATCTGAATCTTAGTGAAAAAAAAAAAAAAAAAAAAAAGAGAGAGAGAAAGTTAGGTGGTGGCCGGATTTGGAAGCAAGGGGTGGCCGAAATTCTTGGAGGAATTCCAAGCTAGGGGAGGCCGGTTGTAGCAATAAGCAAGGAAAAAAAGAATTGAATCCAAACCTAGTCCCAACCTTTGGGTGGATTAAGGTAATTTCCTTTGATTCCCTAAGCTTTTCAAATTGAGCTTTGATTGGAGATTTATGTGTATTTCCAAAGTTGGATTGTAAGAGCATAAGCTCAATTTATTTCCTTATGTCCTAGTTTAGATTTTTAGATTTGTGCTTGATTAGGTGTTAGGTGGTTTCAATCTATGCTATTATGCATGATTATGTGGTGATGGATGCATGATTTTAGGGTTTTGCATGAATATTCTATGATGTTAGTTATATGTCCCCAATATGCCTAAGAAGTTGTAGGCTATGCATGTTGTTGAATGAGTTAAGTTGTTAGCTAGTTTGATGTATGATTGTGCAAACCCAATTTACAAACCCTAGCTTGATGCAAGAATACCCAAGGGTTTGCATGTGAATGCATGGGTTTATGATGATGAGATTTTACGTTAGAAAGCGCTGCATGATTGTTGTAGGTTCACGGTTGCGACCGTTTGAGGTAGTGTGCGCATAAATTTCACGTAAAATAGATTACATGCAAAACTACCAGTTTTCAGGTAAAACTGAACAGTTTTATGGAAAGACGGTTTTGAGGCCTTTAGAGGCCGAATTTGGAAAAAATTAAAACATGAAAGTTGTAGAGAAGGGAAATTACTAAGGGGAAACATAGACAGTTTTCAAAAATAAGACTCCAAAGGCCTCTGTTTTTATCAAAACCCGAGCCTGGATTGCCCAGACCCCTGTACACGACCAGGTAGGTTCAACAAGAAAAATGAGTAGGTAAAAGACCGAACTGGGCTTTGTGTAAAACACAAAAGTTGTAGGGTTTTTTTAGATCTAAAACTTTTGTGGAGAAAACTTTTTCGGATTCAACATAGATTTTTAAATAAAATTGGATTCCAAAAACTGTACAGGAAGCAGGAAATTCCTGCACAGGATTTTCTAAAACAACGCAGGAAAAAGACATTCCTGCACATACACTGACAATTGGCTGTGGGAAACTGTTCCAAAGGCAGTTTCCAACACTTAACAAATTTTACAAGCCCTACTCAAATAAGTTACAATTTTTGGTAAAAAGGATAAAGTTGAACAAGGATTTTTCACTACTACAAATGTGGATTCCACGACGGTATTTTCACGACCGTTTTTAAAAAAACCGTCGTGGAAAATACGTAAAAAACACGAAGCGGAACAGAATTTTTGAAAATCGTCGTAGAAGCCACCGCTTCCACGACGGTTTTTAATAACCGTCGTGGAATCAGGGTGCTTCCACGACGGTTATTCAAAACCGTCGTGGAATCGGTGGCTTCCACGACGGTTTTGAAAAACCGTTGTGGAAGCTTCATGATTCCACGATGGTTTTAAATAACCATCGTGGAAGCGGGGTACTTCCACGACGGTTATTAAAAACCGTCGTGGTAGATACGAAGGAGGGAATTTTTTCAAAAAAAAAATTTTTTCAAAAATTTTTAAAAAAAATTAAAAAAAATTTTTTTGACTTACCACGACGGTTTTTTCAAAAAACCGTGGTGGTAGGTCATAAAAATTTTTTTGATTTTTTTTTTACCTATCACGACGGTTTTTGGAAAAAAACCGTCGTGGTAGGTCAAAAAAATTAAAAAATATATTTTGACCTACCACTCATGGTTTTTTGGAAAAACCGTCGTGGTAGGTATAAATGCGGGAATTTAAAAATTTTTGAAATTGTTCAACTTTTTGGAGCGTATATTAAAACCCAAAAAAATACTATTTTTCCCACTCCATTACATTCCGAGCATTTTTCACTCTCTAATACAAACTCTAACTCCAAACCCAAAGCCGCCCATATTCTCCCTCCATTTATCGCTCTCCGCTCCCTATCTACATTCTCACCGTCATTCCTCTCTCTCTCTCTAACTCCGAGTCTTTTTCCTTTTCTCTCTAGTCGCCATTCCTCCCTCTCTCTCGTAACTCCAAGCCTTTTTCCCTCTCCCTTTCGCCGCCATTCCTCCGTCCCCTACATTCTCTACCACTCCACCCGTACCCACGCTCGACAATCCGGTAAGTTGAAATGTATCTTGCTTGGGTAAGGCACGGATTTGGGAATTTTCCTTCCAAAATGTTGATTTTGTTGATTGTGAAATTTCCATACAAATGTCAAAAATCCACAATGTTCCTTCCAAAATGTTGATTTGGTTGATTGTTGATTTGAGAATTTTCCGTAGAAAATTGTCCAAAATCCGTCATTTCGGTGATTGTTGACAGTCATTGTGATTTAGATTGCTTTAAAATTGATTGGGTAAAACACGGATTTGGGAATTTTCTAAAAAAAATATTGATTTTGTGAGTTAAAATTTCCGGATTTGTCACCCGTGGGAAATGAAATGAATTCGCAATTTTTTTTTGTTTTCGGCGAACCCTACCACGACGGTTTTTCAACCGTCGTGATAGGCGGACCTACCACGACGGTTTTTCAAAAAAAACCGTCGTGGTAGGTCCATCTATCACAACGGTTTTTTACGTAAAACCGTCGTGGTATGTTCTTAAATGTCCACATTTAGGCCCTATTTTTGCTTATTTCACGACGGATAAAAATCGTTGTGGAATCTAAAAAGATTCCACGACTCTGGATTCCACGACGGTTAGAAAACCGTCGTCGAAATGTTACCACGACGGTTAAAAACCGTCGTGGTATCCACATTTTGTACTAGTGTTTGTAAAGAGAAATGGACAAGTAATACTAAGTTTTTCCAAGACAAAGAAAAATAAGAGTAAAGGACCACAAGTTGTCTTAATAATTTGGTAACAGAATGATAACCGACGGTAATCAGGAAGGATACCCAAGTTATTGAATTGGGCCCAGAACCCAAGGTTACCTATAGTAACCTAATGGGATATGGATTGAAAGTAATAGGGCTTAGGCCCAAGGTTAGGAATAGTAACCTAACACTATTCGTGTATGCTTGGGCTTAGTACCCTGGGTTACTCTAAGTAACCTAACAAGTTATGACCTAAGTATGACAGGCCATAAACCCTAAGGTTACTTGTAGTAACCAAGTAAGTTATCAAGAGATGTGTAGGGGACGTATAACTAAGGTTATGCATGGATGTTGGTTAGGTTATCAACATTTTATGATTATGGTTATAGAATCCTTACCCTATGTCCTTTGTAATAACAGAAGATAGCCTGTTGTTGCAACCTGACTTGGAGCAACACAACATAGGACATAGCATACAAGGTAAGTACAACTCCGCCTACAGCATAGACAGAAAATGTTTTTACTGCTTGTATGTTTTCAAGCTCATGCATACATGTTGATGTGCATATGATTGTAGCATCATGAAGTATGCTCACCAATGATAAATTACTTGGTAAGAATGAAAACTCAGTTTCAAGTAAGAAACTGTTTTCGAGAAGAAAACTATCTTCAAAGAATTGTTTTCAAGAAGAAAACTATGTTTTTAAGTAAATGTTATCAAGAACAAGTTAAAAAAAAGTTTTCAAGTATGATGGCAAGCAAGTTGCTTCGTATCGTACCGACCTGCCACGAGGGCGGGTTTGGTCCATGGTTTGAGTTGGATTGGACTGGCCGCCCCAACCACTCCATGGTTGCGCGCCACGGTACGTACACTCATGTTATGTAAGGGGCCCAAAAAGATACTAACATAATGAAGCATAACTGATGTGATAAGAAAGCATAAATGGTTCATGCATTTCTTTATCAAAATTGTTTTGCGGATGATAAGTTGTACTTGCTGAGCGAAAGCTCATGATTTACGTTTATGCTGTAGGTAAGTAGCCTGTCAGCAATGTATGTTACAAGACTGTGAGGATGGTATTGCGGACTGTGAAATTCGGGTTGGATACTACCACGCGTTTTGAAAAGTTATTGTATTATATGATGTTGGTTTGAGGATATCAATATCTATTAATTAGTATGAGTTACAAGATATGTTGCAAAGGTTTGAACTATGGTATATATTTGTATGTATATACTTAAGTATAAGGTTTTGAATTTAAGTGTAAAAAAAAATTAAAAATTTCAGCACTTTTACAAGGATAAATAAGATAAGTATTTAAGTAAAGAAGCATGGTAACAGCCCTGCATAGGTGGGGTGTTACATCTTGAATTCGAGTTGAAGATCTGTTATTTTCGAGATTGATATTCATGATTTTATGCTATCTCATGATTATGTTCTTTGGTTCTGTTCTTCCTTTGACATGCTTTCCAAATTATCAATGTTGCTAATTTTGTTATTTACGCTTTAGATTTAAACCATGATCTTATGTGATGATATCATATGATTATTTCTCTTTATTTGCTTTCACAGGGTCGAAATTGCCAAAAGATGTTGATGGGATACTGTCCTCAATTCGCAAATTATGCGGTCTCTTGGTTCTGATTCCAGGTTGGAGAGATCTCTTTTATTTTGTTTTCTTGCTCGTGGATTTTTGTTTCATTAAATTGAAAGTTCGGCTATAAGCGAATGATCATCTATTTTGAAGGTAATGCTGAGCTGGGAGCTACTTACTTTCTCGAAACCATTTTATCCCTTGTAATATCCCAATCATGGTATGCCTCTCATGGCACATATTTTGACATTAGAAGTTTGCATGTCCTTAGTTCTGACAACAAAATTCCTTTGTGGTTCTTGGCTTGACATTTTAAGTCATTGTTACAGGGCAAAACCGAAAATCAGGGCAAAGGCTTTTTGTTCAATACTTTCATTGTCAGCAACACTCTCTCAAAAGAAGCTTCCTTATCGTGTTGATCATGGGAAGGTAAAGAAAAACAAAAGTAAGGCCAGATTATGTTTGTGAATTGCCAGATACATATAGAAATCAAAACCAATCGATAATGGGTAACGCTTCAACGGTCATTTGACAATTTGGAAAGGGCCTGAGTTGTGTTTACATAAATGTCTGTAGAAAAAAATTATCCCAACCTATGTCTCGTGCCATTTTGATTCTTCAGGTCCTAGGAAATGACTATCTATACTATGGCGACTCATCGTATTTACACGATCTTGCCTCACTGTCATGTTAGAGAGAAAAAAAATACGTGAAGCACAAGTATGGAGAAAGTTATCATTTCATTGAACTAAGCATGCCTTTATATAGGCTTACAAAAACAACCGTAGAATACTAATGGTTAAAAAACCATAAATATCACCAAATGTCCATAACTTCTAAAACAACAAATAAACTCCCAAATTAACTCACATAACTACACATTAAACCACAACCGGTTACTCAAAAACCAAAAGCCACAAATAAAGTTTAATAATAAAAAACCTTTTATCTTCTCAACACCCCCCTTTAAACTTGATTTGTTACACCAAGTAAACTCCTCATTTTGATGAAAGTCTCCAACTTGAGGGGCTTCGTGAAAATGTCCGCCGCTTGGTCTTGTGACTTGATATATTTGAGTTCCACCCTTTTCTTCGTAATGCAATCCCGAATGTAGTGAAATCGGGTATCGATGTGCTTGCTCCTCCCATGAAGCACCGGATTTTTGGCTAAGGCAATGGCCGATTTGTTGTCAACAAAAATCTCCATTGGACCTTCCATTTGAAACTTCAACTCCTTCACTAAGTTTCTTAGCCAAATTGCATGACATACACATGAAGTTGCCGCGACGTACTCCGCTTCGCATGTTGATAATGTGACTATGGGTTGCTTTTTTGACATCCATGTGAACGCCGTTTCACCAATAAAAAATACAAACCCCGTAGTGCTCTTCCGATCATCCAAGTCACTACTCCAATCACTATCACAATAACCAACAACATCAAAATTGCTAGAAGAGACATAGGAAAGACCATACCCAATCGTCCCTTTGATGTAGCGAAGTATCCTCTTTGCCATTTTGAAATGCGTTGTTGTCGGCTCCTCCATAAATCGACTAATGATTCCAACCGAATAAAGAATATCCGGTCTTGTGCATGTCAAGTATCTCAAACTTCCAACCAAGCTTTTGAAAAGTGTAGAATCTACCTTCTCTCCTCCATCTTGCTTGGTGATTTTGACTCCACATTCCATCGGTGTTCCAACCGGAATAGCATCATTCATGTTGAACCTTTTGAGCACTTCTTTAGCATAGCCCTCTTGGGATATAAAAATCCCATCTTCACCTTGTTTGACCTCGATCCCAAGATAATAACTCATGAGACCAATGTCCGTCATTTCAAACTCCTTTGCCATCTCCCTTTTGAACTCATCAAACATGCTAGGATCGTTTCCGGTAAATACTAAATCATCAACATATAAACAAATGATTAGTATGCTTTCACCTTGCATTTTGATGTAGAGGGCATGCTCATAAGGACACTTCATATACTTCTTCTCTTGAAAGTACTTGTCAATCTTCGAATTCCATGCTCTCGGTGCTTGTTTCAAGCCGTAAAGAGCCTTCTTCAGTCGAAGCACTTTGTCTTCTTCACCCTTGACTTCATAACCCAACGGTTGCTCCACATAGACCTCCTCCTCAAGAATTCCGTTCAAAAATGCCGATTTGACATCCATTTGATGTATCTTCCAATGATTATGGGCTGCCAAAGCAATATCAAACGAATAGTTTCAAGGCGAACAACGGGGGCAAATACCTCATCATAGTCGATGCCTTGTCGTTGACTATACCCTTTCACCACTAGTCTCGCCTTGTGCCTCTCAACATCGCCATTAGCCTTTCTCTTTGTCTTGTATATCCACTTCACTCCGATCGGTTTGTGCCCTTTTGGAAGCTTGGTCAACTCCCATGTGTCGTTTTTCTCTATCGCTCGAATTTCTTCATCCATTGCATTCTTCCATTTTTTGTTTGCAATGGCTTCTTGGAAACTAATGGGCTCACAATCACCAAAAAGACAATAGAGAATTATGTCATTTTGATTTTCATTTACCTCATTAAGTTCCTGTAGACTTCGGGTTCCTCTTGGGCCAATTTCGTTCTCCGAATCGCTGGAAAATACCTCCGTTCCGCTGGACGATGCATTGCATGACGCTGAACCTTCAGATGACGACCGGGGTGACGCTGGAATGGGCAAAACTTCACCCATTTCGTCCCTGGTTGGCTCGTTTTCATCGTCTTCTTCAAAGTATGGAAGGAAATCATACTCCTCCTCCTGTATATTCCAATACCAAGAGGCATCCTCATCAAAAACAACATCACGACTTATAATTACCTTCCCATTCAAAGGATTGTAGAGGCGATAACCCTTTGAACTTGTGTCATAGCCGATGAAGATGAGTTTCTCGCTTCGATCATCGAGTTTAGTCCTTTTTTCTTCCGACACATGAGCATATGCAATACTCCCAAACACCTTGAAATGACCAATTCCGGGCTTTCTTCCGTTCCATGCTTCTTGAGGCGTCTTGTCAAGCACACTTTTGGTTGGTGCTCGGTTTGTCAAATAGACCGCACAAGCTACGGCCTCCGCCCAAAATTCCCTCGGCATCTTCTTCGTCTTCAGCATGCTTCTTGCCATGTTCAAGATTGTCCGATTCTTCCTCTCCGCCACGCCATTTTGTTGCGGTGTCCTTGGCACCGTTAACGGACGTCGGATGCCTTTTTCATCACAAAACTGTTTGAACTCATTTGATGTGAATTCACCACCTCGATCGGTTCTCATGGCCTTGATTGTAAGGTTGCTTTCATTCTCCACACGCACCTTAAATCTCTTGAAGATTTCAAATACTTCCGATTTTTCCTTCAAAAAATACACCCATGTTTTTCTAGAAAAATCATCAATAAAGAGAAGGAAGTATTTACTTTTACCATGAGACTCCGGTTTGATCACTCCACACACATCGGCATGGATGAGTTCTAGAGGCTTCTTGGCTCTTGTCATAGACTCCTTCGGAAAACTACTTCGATGATGTTTCCGAGTAGGCACCCTTCACACACTTGGTTTGGCTTGTGAATGTGCGGTAAGCCCCGCACCATCTTCTTCTTCGACAAGTCTTCTAGACTCCCAAAATTGAGGTGCCCAAACCGTAGATGCCATAGCCAAGAGGGATCCTCATAACACGTCTTCAAGCATTTCGGAATATCATTACATACATTCAAAGGAAACATTCGGTTTTTGGTCATGGAGACTTTAGCAACAAGTCTCTCATGATTATCTCTCAAATACAAACAATTGTTTTTCATTTGAACTTCAAAACCTTTCTCTAACAATTGTCCTACACTCAATATATTGTTTTTTACATTGGGAATATAAAAAACATTTGTGATATATTGATGTTCTCCATTTTTTAACCGAATGAGAATTTTACCTATTCCTTTGATCGCAGCCAAAGAATTGTCTCCAAAAGCAATATTACCTTTTGCCATCTCGTTTAACTCCGCAAACATCTCGCGGTTCCCACACATGTGATTCGAGGCTCCGGTGTCAAGATACCACATGCTATCTCGACTCTCTTCTTCTCCCTTTGAAGCCATGAATAAGGTCCCGTTCTCCTCCGCATAATTGGACTGCTCTTGATGGGCGTTGGATGTGTCGGCGGTTGACCGGTCCTGATGCTTCCGGTCGATCGGCTCTGAGTAACACTCATTCGCATAATGTCCATATTTATCACAATTATAACATTTTACCTGAGATTTATCTCTCCTTAACCTTCCACCACGTCTTCCATGACCTCGGCCTCCTCTTCCTCTTGAAGATTCACACGAGTTTTGAGAAACGTCGGTGTTGGCTTCACCTCTTCCACCATGGCCTCGACCACCGCGACCTCTTCCACCATGGCCTCGACCACCGCGACCTCTTCCACGTCCACGATCATTCTCCTCCTTGAGTTTGAGTTGGAGAAGTTGTTCAACGGTCTCCGTTTGCTTCATCTTCCTTTTCTTTTTCTCCTCATAAGCTTGCAACGAACCTATAAATTGTTCAATCGTCATTTCTTCGAGATCCTTCGTCTCCTCGATTGTCGTGGCGATGATCTCGAACTTAGTATTTAGGCTCCGTAGAACCTTCTCCATGACACGAACATCGGCGATTTCTTCACCGTTCCGCCTCAATTGATTGACAACGGTCATTACTTTTGTGTGATATTCCGCTATCACCTCCGTCTCTTTCATCTGTAACGATTCAAACTCACCACGTAAAGTTTGCAACCGTACCTTTTTCACACTATCGGCTCCTCTATGAGTCGATTGGAGCTTGTCCCATGCCGCTTTTGACGTCTCGGCATTGGCGATGGTCTCGAACGTGTCTTCGTCCACCGATTGGTACAAGATATAGAGGGCCTTCTTGTCCTTCTTTCTTGTCTCCTTTAACGCGTCTCTTTGCGCTTGATCGGCTCCAGCTTCCGCCTCTTGGAAACCATTTTCCATGATCTCCCACACGTCTTGTGCTCCTAGTAACGCCTTCATCTTGATGCTCCAATTGTCGTAGTTGAGCTTGGTAAGCATCGGTAGTTGAAGCGGACCCATTCCTCCACCGTTGGCCATTTTTCTCTCGGTTTTTTTTTTTTTTTTTTTTTTTTTTTTTTCTCTGCAAGCTCTGATACCACTTTGTTAGAGAGAAAAAAAATACGTGAAGCACAAGTATGGAGAAAGTTATCATTTCATTGAACTAAGCATGCCTTTATATAGGCTTACAAAAACAACCGTAGAATACTAATGGTTAAAAAACCATAAATATCACCAAATGTCCATAACTTCTAAAACAACAAATAAACTCCCAAATTAACTCACATAACTACACATTAAACCACAACCGGTTACTCAAAAACCAAAAGCCACAAATAAAATTTAATAATAAAAAACCTTTTATCTTCTCAACATGTCAAAGCTGGTTCTTGAACACCTAGTCGATTCTATTCAACAAGAACCATCATCGGTAAGCATAATTACTCCTAGACAAATTCGCCTTCTTTTCCATTTTTTCTAATTTTCTGGTGCCAATTTTGATTCTACTTTCTTCAATCAAGGCTGCTCGCGGAAGCCTGGCGCTTGAAGCTTGCAACTGCATTGCATCATCTTTTGCTGTAAGCTCCTTCACTAACTGCCTGTACTTGAAATCTATGTCTTCTTATTTTATCGATGAGCTCTTTCGTCCACGTCACCTAAAGAATTCGAAATATGAAACTCTGTGTTAACTCCCCCCTGGTTTATTGTATATTTGGCAGCCAAGTCCAGATATAACTCTAATCTGCTCCAAACTTATGGATATCGCCAAGTCGTGTTTGAGCACTAGGGACAGATACCTGCAGTTGACTTTCCAATATTTGGACAAACACTTGCCTTCTTCCACTGTTTCCGATGCGGGGACGCTGATTGCTGCATGATGAACACATGCACAATGCCTTCATAGCATGCGAGTAAGTGAGAAGCGAGGAATCCTCGTTTCGGCTATGACTCTCGTATGGGAATTTCATTGTAAATCGCAATTCTGAATTGTTGGCGGTCTTTGTTCGTCTCTGCAGAGACATTTTATAGACTCGTTTCGAATTTGTGAAACAGCATTTTCTCCTTGACGGCTTGGCCTAATTATGTCTCGGTGAGAGAAGCCAACAAGGTAACAAGTTTTACAGAGTAAAATATTTGTTGTACAGTTTCTATGGTTGGCTCAGGCGAGCTTGAAGAAGAAGTTTTGATATATAAAATTATATTTGCAGTGTCTCATAATGTGCGTGTCAGCAAGATTTAAAAAATAAAATAAAAAATAATAGTAAAAGTTAAAAACAAAAAAGTGCCTTTTTTCCTCCAATTTCAACGATTATGTTATAAAAGGAGCGGAACGAGGGAGAATAGAACAGACTTAGCTCGCAAACTCCCGACCAAAAATAGATTCGACCACATTCAAGTCTCAGTTCCTAGTCTTAAATTTGCTGATATGGTATCTTTGTTAGATTTTCATTTTTCGGTCTATTCACAACGATGACTACAGAAGATCATGGTGGATTAACTCTGATATCAATTGTTAGAAGCCCCTTTTAAGTAGAACTCGCCCTTACAAAACCACAAGGGGAGAGGACCAATGACTTATAAATCCAATATATATATATATATATATATATATTGTGCAGGACAATTGGTATCTAAAACATGTCATGAAAGATATCAAATGCCATTCATAAATAATATATTCATGATCACTTGGTTCAGAAGGTAGCGGTATTCAAATATACTCCAGAGAAATGTGTTTATCCCTTGTTTTTGTATTGATGGTCTCCATTTACAGGGTTTTTTTTTTTTTTTTTTTTTGTCTGTGTCGATGAAACGTAGAACAAGGGCCACTACATCAGAACGCGTTTTCCATGTAGTTTCTTGTATAAATTAAAGAAAAAGGTCTTTTGCATTAAATTTGCTTACTTTCTCCCGATTTCTCTCTACTATATTGTACTTGTTTGGCATAACAATTAACCAATATTGAAATTTCCTCTATTATAACAGAGACTGTAAAGAAATATTGTCTTTCTTATATTATAACAAATATTATCAACAACTAACTGATTGTTGAAATTTCGTCCACATTTCCTGAAATTAAACCTGAAATTATGGTTACAACTAGTATTATCACTAGTTTACCCCGAAATTTCACAAAGCTTAACCCACAAGGCAATATGTTTTCTCTAACCCACATGGTGCCATTTGTCCTTACAAAAATGCATCCCAACATTCCTCATGTATACATACACCAATCTTAAAAAGAAAGAGGAAAAAAAAAAAAAAAAAACCACAAACACAAAACACTCTCTCTCTTCCTTTTTTTTTTTTTTTTTTTTTTTTTTTTTTTTTTTTTTTTTGAACTTGAGGTGGGAGATTCGAATTCTGCATCTTTAGATGAAGTCATATGTGAAATTACCGCTACAACAAAACACACTCTCTCTCGCGCTTTTTTTTTTTTTTTTTTTTAACTTGAGGTGAAGGAATCAAATTTTACACCTTTAGATAAAGTCATATGGAGAATTACCGCTAAATAATGCCGGTATTTAGCGGTAATCACTCACTCTCTTCCTTTCACTACACAACAAATTACAAACCCCCTCTCGCTCTCTTCCACTTTCCCGGAAAACACTGGGAACAAGAAAGAGAAGCAACACATCACAAACAAACAAACAAGCACACGCAACTATATACATATATATATATATATATATACATCTATAATTATCTATCATCTATAAATATATTATAAATGAGAGTTACTTTTTTTACACTATATAAAAATTTTAGTCTCATTATTTTGTCTTTTAATTATTATTTTTTTAGTTATTTATCTTTTTCTTTGTTTTATTTTTATTTTCTTTTTCTCTCCAGAAGTTTTAAGTTTTACATATCTACATTTGACTAGTTTAAAATGCTTTTTATTTTTTCAATATATCCCTATGTAAAATACCTTTTTCTAAATATGTCTTTATTAATTTTTTTCTTACAATTATTCAAATTGTTATGTTTTTTTTTTTAAATCACTAATTACTTGATTCTGTTAAACTTTTTTAGGAGATAATAAATAAATTTAAAAAAGATATTAATTTTTTAAAAAATTTAACATCTACTAATTTTTATATAAAAAAAATTAACACATTAAACCCACACGTGCGAACATATCTAAAAACTGGTAACTATATGAATATGTGTACGTGTGTGTGTATATATATAAATATATAAAACGATTTATCACTTCTTCTCTCTCTCACTTTTTTTTTTTTTTTTCCCCTTCTTCTTCTTGTATTTATCTTTGCCATAATTTGTTTCCACCCCAGTTTCTGCTGTTAAATCTTTTCAAAAACTACCCTTTTGCTTTTGTTTTGTTTTTTGTTTTTTTTTGTTTTTAAATCTCTCTTCCTCTTACTTGCATGTTATTGTAGTAGAAAAGAACTGAAAGTATCTGGAGAAATGAGTCAAACTTAACTATCAAGAAAAGCAAAGAAATAAAAACACCAAAAGTCTTTTTTTTTTTTTTTTTTTAAGCTGATTCGAGTATTTTGCTAGAAAATAGAGCATGATTTTGATGGGATTGTTTAGGCTTCTTTTGTTACTACTTACGTCTCATCTTGTATTAACCTTCTCAGACATCAAAAATGAAGAACAAGTGGTGAGGATGTTAATGGAGTTTAAAAAGTCTTCGGTTGAGTCAGATCCAAATGGCCTGTTACTCAATGGAAGCTTTCTTCTTCAAGTCCCTGCTCATGGTTCGGCGTCTCCTGCTCTTCCGACGGCCTTGTCACCTCCCTAAACCTCTCGAACGCCGCTCTCTCCGGCACCCTCCACCTCTCTCAACTCGCATTCCTCACACATGTCAACCTTCAACACAACTCATTCTCCGGCGTGGACTCCGATCATCTCTCCTCGGCTTGCGCCTTCGAGACACTGGACTTATCATCCAACAACATCGCTGTCTTCCCTCTTACCGATCTCCGACTCTGCGGTCGCCTTCGACGCCTCAACCTGTCTCGCAACTCTATCAGCAGCGGACTACATTTTGGTCCTTCTTTGCTGTCACTTGACATGTCTTGTAACCGGCTTTCGGAGTTTATGCTAATGTCCGATGATTGCCGGAACCTGAAGTTCCTCAACTTGTCTGGCAATAAGATCTACGCGGTCGATGTCGTGAGTACTATTACCGCATCTTGCACTAGTCTATCAACTCTTGACTTGTCTTATAATCTTTTCTCCGGGAATATACCCTCTTCTTTGGTGGCCAATGCTCCGGAGTCCCTTGACTATTTGGATTTGTCGCACAACAACTTCTCCAGCGAATTCTCTGCTCTCGATTTCGGCCGTGGCTGCGCCAACCTGACTCACCTAAAGCTGTCTCGTAATGCGCTCTCCGGCTCTGAATTTCCGGCAAGTCTACGAAACTGCCGGCTTTTGGAGACACTTGACCTGTCTTACAACAAATTGCAAGACAAGATTCCCGGTACTAGCTTGGCGAGTTTGGGGAATTTGAGACAACTGTATTTGGCTCATAACAATTTCTCCGGTGAAATACCTTCGGAATTGGCACAGCTTTGTGGGACTCTTGTGGAGCTTGATCTCTCATCAAACAGTCTCTCTGGTGAACTGCCTTTGAGTTTCGGAAGCTGCTCTTCTTTGGTCAGTTTAAACCTTGGGACAAACCAACTCTCTGGGGAATTTATTACTACAGTGATTAGTAAACTTCCAAGTCTGAGGTTTCTGTACTTGCCATTCAATAACATGTCGGGTCCTGTGCCTCTCTCTCTCACCAATTGTAGTCAGCTTCAAGTGTTGGACCTCAGCTCCAACGCCTTCACGGAAAACATCCCGTCCGGCTTCTGCTCCCCGTCCTCGGCTTTGGAAAAGATACTTCTGCCCAGTAACGAACTCTCAGGTACAGTCTCAGTGGAGCTTAGTAATTGCAAGAATTTAAGGACTATTGATCTCAGTTTCAACAATCTGAGTGGTCCGATTCCTATGGAAATTTGGCGGTTACCCAATCTTTCGGACTTGATCATGTGGGCCAATAATCTCAGCGGTGGAATCCCCGAAGGGATTTGCACAAATGGAGGGGGAAACTTACAGATGCTGGTGCTCAACAACAATCTGATCAACGGAACGATTCCAAAATCCATATCCAATTGTACCAATATTAGGTGGATTTCACTGTCTAGCAACAAGATCACCGGAGAAATTCCTCGTGGAATTGGCAACCTTGTTAACCTTGCCATCCTGCAGATGGGAAACAATTTTCTATCCGGACAGATTCCTGCAGAGCTCGGCAATTGTCGGAGTCTCGTTTGGATTGATTTGAACAGCAATGAGTTGTCCGGTTCCATCCCCTCTGAGCTCGCAGACCAAGCGGGGCTGCTTGTTGCTGGCATTGTTTCGGGGAAAAAGTTTGCGTTCGTGAGAAATGAAGGCGGAACTGCCTGCAGGGGTGCCGGAGAACTTGTTGAGTTTGAGGGTGTCCGCCCTGAGAAATTAGAGAGATTTCCCGCGGTCCATTCCTGCCCTACAACAAGAATTTACTCTGGGACGGCGTTCTATACGTTTTCTAGCAATGGTAGCATGATTTACCTCGATCTCTCCTACAATTCCTTGTCGGGAACCATTCCTGACCAGCTCGGCAACATGAACTATCTGCAAGTGTTGAATTTGGGACACAACTTACTAACTGGAATTATTCCAAGCAGCTTTGGCGGATTGAGAGCGGTAGCAGTTCTCGATCTCTCTCACAACATCCTCAACGGATTCATTCCCGAGTCGTTGGTGACTCTCTCCTTTCTCAGCGACCTTGATGTCTCCAACAACAACTTGATCGGTCCCATCCCCTCTGGGGGTCAGCTTACAACTTTCCCTGCATCCAGATACGAGAACAATTCAGGTCTTCGCGGCCAACCCTTGCAGCCTTGTGGCGCTAGTGACTACTCGATGGTTAATAAGAACACTCTAGTAAGAAAGCATTCTGAGGCAAAGATCGATTGGAATATCTTAATTGTCGAATTTGGATTTATTGTTGGGTTTGGAAGCTTCATTGGACCCCTTATGTTTTGCATGAGATGGCGGAAGTTGTTCTTCGAAACCATGGAGTTGTTCTTCGAAAGTTGTTAACTGTGACAAGGAAGTGGTTGTCTTGGACGACTGCTCGTTGATTAACAACATACATGTACCCTTTCTCTCCCTTTAGTTTCTAGTGTTGTATTTCTAACAAATGGCATGTAACATAAAAAAAAAATGTATATATATATATATATATATTGTTATCCTTGAATCTACTGCGTAGATGAAAAGTATTGCAAGGTAAGCTTCACTTTTCATGTACCTTTTTCCCCCTCTAGTTTCTTGTGTTGGATTTCTCAGGACAAATGTTATAACAGGGTTTGAGTGAACAACAGTCTAAGTTTGTTCCATATAATAAACAAGTGGCCGAAATTGTAGACTAAGATTTAGCAATCTTTATTCATTGAAGGATTTTCATTGTAACAGTCATCGGTCCTTATAAGAGAAAAAATAAGCTATGAAGTTTTAATAATATAAGGCCTTTTAAGTAAAGCCTAAGAGCAAAATCGTGCTGGCCGAGGTCTAAAGCGGACAATATCATACTGAAGAGAGATATAGGTCGTTACAAATGGTGTCAAAATTTATACCTAACCGAAAGTGTGGCCAACAAGGACGTTGGACCCCAAAAGGAAAGGTGATTATGACAGTCATCAGTTCTTATAAGGAAAAGAGTAAGCAGTGTACTTTCACATCACTTGGAAATTAATATATGTGATAGATTCATAAGTAAAGAGATTACCTTCTAATGGTATGAGGTCTTTTGGGTAAAGTCCAAGAGCAAAATTGTGCGAACGGAGGTCAAAAGTGGATAATATTATACCAAATGAAAGTTTATGTCGTTACATTAGTATATGGTTTTTGAAATTAAGGTTATAAAATAAGGTAGATCTTCTTATACTGACTATTGAGTAATAATTCTTCAAAATTACGAGCAAGTATACACTCTAATTCCCATAATAATATTCATCATCGACAAAACATTCAATACATTAGCAACAAAAAACATAGTTTTTTTATATGAAAGGAAAAAAAAAAAAAAGTTGGAACTCATTCTATTTACATTTAATCTTAATCTTATCTTAATTTTAACATAAGAGCCAATAATACTTTCATTCTTTTTGCCATATGCAATCCATTGATTTTTTTTTTTTTTTTTTTACTTCTCTTTTTTGCTTTCATCATTTTCTTTTATCTTTATCTTTTTCTTCTCTTATTTATTTTCTTGTAAGATTTTATCCTTTATTTATTTTTTTAATCTTTTTAATTTCTCATTATCTATATTTATACACACATATTCATAATCATCTATATATCTATTGGATAACTAATATGTTTTATTAATATGGTTGAAAAGGGTTTTTGTCTAAATGTTTTTGAAATTTTGTTAGAAGTTTTGGTTTTTTGTTGTTAAAGTTTCGTATGGAGTTTCGATTTTTTGTTTTTTTTTTTTAATTTATTTTTTCTTATTTTGTCGTTTTGTACTTTTTTCTTTCTTCTTTTTTTTTTTTAAATTTAAATTTTCCCTTTAAACTCTTATATCTTTTACACAATATATTATTCATACGCGCGAAGCGCGTGTTTAACTAGTATTCTCAAAAAACAAACAAACAAACAAACCAAATTCCCAAAAAAAAAAAAAAAAAAACAATCTATAAAGAATCATATTAGAGTTAAGAAATACTAAAAACACATGTTAAAACACTAATAATATGTACCCAACCCCGATTCTCTGATTCTATTAGGATTTGTGCCTTACAATGAACACATTTAATGTACCAATAACAATTAGTTTAAAAAAAAAAAAAGGGATTCATTTCATTTATTGGTTATCTAAATTATTATTATGGGTTTGATTGTCCTTCTGCTACTATGGAGGACATTGGATATTGTTAACAATTGGAAATCTTAGGGCATTATATTTGTGCTGGACAAAGAAACTGTGCTAGGTATTTGGAGGTAGTCTAGAACGTTATGTACCATGTAGTGAATGAACACAAAGGCTCTAGGGCCTGTAGCATCGGGTTTAAAGCGCGTGCTCCCATAACGCTTGACTCCTTTATTCATGAAAGAAAGTGAGTCGAATTCGCTCTTCTCTTCTCCGAGGGATTAGCCTTATTGAATATGCAACAACTCATTTCAATATGATCATGGCATTGACATTGCTAACCAAGGACTGACTCGAACCGAGCTTGGATGCACCAAACTAAAGTCAAATGAGTCTAATTATCGTCTAGACAAGGCTCTTAAACTATTTTAGACGAGTCATTACTTTTTGAAGCATTGACAAGTGAACTACATGATGCCGTTTATATGAAAAATCTCTCATTGATCTATAACTAGAGATTAATATAGAGACAAACAATAAAATTGACTAAATTAAATTTTATATATATCTGTTTTCTGAATATCGATAATAGATTAACATAATAAATTATTTACAACTTGCCACACAGTAGAATTTATGCCCATTCAAAAATTTGAGTAATTCTTAAACAACACTTGATGAAACAACTGTTATTGGTATAAACGTTACGAGCCCAACACTCTTGATCTCCAGAAGGAGTGCTTCCTTTCATACTAACTTTATTTAGGGTATTAATTAAACTTCTAAGAGGCCGGTTGGTTGTTCAGTTTGAGTCGGAGAACTGGAGTTATTTTGGGTTTGATTTGAGTTTTAAAATTACACATTTGATTGAAAATGAACTATTTGGAGCTAAAGTATAAAAACTTGAAATGTACACGGGAAAAAAAAAATCCAAAGGGGATCTTCTTTCGTTACTCTTGTAATTCTATGCAAAATTTTTTTTTAAAATCATCTCATTCTGATTTAAAGCAACAAAAATTTTGAAATTTGAGTTTTAAGTTAGTGTTTGAGATATGAATAATAAAATTGAATTTACTTTTAAAGGAAAAAAAAAGAATAAAAAGAATTATTTGATTAGAGTGAATCAAACACCCTTTTAACAATTATGAATAGAGTGACACTTATTGGAGATTCTACGTTGATTTCCTATGGTAACTATCTAGGAACACGAATTTTGGGTTGACGGAAATAGGTGAAATTTGTTCATCGACTTTTATTTTATTTTATTTTTTTTAATCCATGTTCATTGACATTTTTTGAATAAAGCGAGAAAGTAATGGTAAGGATTAAAAATTCTTTAAAAAATTTCAACATTTTTTTTTTAAGATAATAGTAATTTGGAAATAACGAAAGTGAAAGAGAAGATAAAATTTAGGCCCACTCGTGATTACAGGCATAGCTTAATGGTAATTTTACACTTAAATCAACTATGACGTATAGAGTTCGAATCCCTCCATCCCAAATTTAAAAAACTAAATAAATAACAAAAAATAAATTAGGCTGCTCAATATCAAAGAATGAACTTGGAACTAGGAAGATTCATGTGAAACGACACAAAATCCTAATCAACTAGCAATCTTCTTGATAAAAGAAAGGCTTAACGCCTAAAAAGCAAGTCTAGCCTTGTTTCAAAACCAACGACATTAAACTTATAGGAAAAAACGACATGTCTTTTATGAGGTAAACGGCAAACAAGATGTCGTTCCCTCGAAAAACGACAATGTGAACACATAAACTGAATTTGCAGACTAAATGTCGTTTTATTCTTATCGACCTCTGAATTAGTCATTCAAACTACAAGTCGTTTAACTAAACTTGCAACTTTAAGATGAAGAACGACACGGTTGTTAAATTTACATGTCGTATTTCAGGAAAGCAAGCTTTAAACCAGAAAACGACATGTCATCTAATTCTATTTGAGAAAAAAACAATAAAGTAGGTTAAATCATAAATACTAAAATATATAAGGGTACTTACGCAAATAAATCTTTTTCTTTTCTTTTCTCTTCGTTTCCTTTCTTTTCTCTTCTTTTCCCCCCTTTCCCTGCGTTTCTGGTCCCAATACGAAACCAAAATCCATTTTCTCCCCCAAATTCGAATCTAGGGTTTCTACAAATCTCGCATCTTCTCTTCCGATCATAATCTCGCAGATCCAAGCGGCCAATCGGAATCGATGGATCTGGAGGTAGTTGGGCGCCACGCGCTGCTGTTCGACGACGACGCCAGCGCCGCCTTTGTGAACTCCAAGGAGGCTCTGGTCGAGTGGAACTCGCTCTCCATCGATCGCTACGACGTCCGGCACCTCCTCTCCGGTCCTCCGCCGCCTCGCAGTCGCCGCCGGCCGCCGCTTCTCCCCGATGCCTCGCTCGAACCCGACCTCGATCGCGAACGGTACCTCGATTTGCCGCCACCTTCCGATGAGCAAGAACAAGGTATGCCAAGAAAATTGGAAATTTTTGCTTAATTAGGTTTTCGTTTCGTTTGACGCATGATTTTATTGATGATTCGTTGATTATTGGTGATTCAGAAGTAGATGGTGAAGAAAAAATTAGATGTTTGTAGTTCTAGATGGAGTGTTATATAAATATTGATGGTTAAAATTATTGTGATTTACTGATTATTGGTGCTTTAGAAGAAGATAATGGAGAGAAAGTTGGATTTTGTAGTTCTAGATTTTTTTTTTAGGTTGACTTTGTTTTGATATGGTCAACAAACAGTACGAGCTGCAAGGTACATAGGTCAATATCCATGGAGTGTTTTCCACAGCCGAGTCCGTTTTGAATTTAATAAATGAATTGCTTGTGAGCTGTTTAGTTATCTTTAGCATAATTACTCTGAATTACTTGGGAATGATTAGAATTTAGCTAGGCTGGATTAGATAAAGACTTAATTTGTGATTGCTGTGCTTGTGAAAGAAGTTCCGACTTGTACTTATAGCAAAAGGAGGAGTGGAAGCGGAAAGCAAAATTAAAAATCCTAGCTTGTCTAAATAACTGGAGTGTCTATTCAAAGTATTTGTGTACACTTTTACCGAAAACACATACAATACTTGCATCGTGTTATATGTAAAGGATTTTTGACGGTCCAAGAACAATAAAAGTTTGGAGTGCTTGTGGAAGTGCTGGTGAATTCTCCATAGAGTATCTTGTTTCTGTGATTTCGAAAAAGTCTTTTAGAGCCTTGAGAATTGGAAATTACTGAACTAGAGGTGCTGAGTTCTCAATGGTATATGATTGTGGTAAAGCTCTGTGTAACAGTTTCTAATTTCTAGAGTTTTGGGAACCACACGAGCACCGGGAGTGGGGGTTGGAGCCCCGGGGCTTATGGGAGTCAGTGTCTTGTTTGCATCACCATTATACTTTTTCCCAACATTTTTCGGTTTGCAGGATGGGATATAAATTTGCTACAATACATCAATCAGAGACATGAGTAAGAATGTTCTTGTTAATCAATCTGGTGTTTTCCTTTTTGTTATATTGCTCCCTGTTTCAAACCAGTTTCTAATTGTGTATGATTGACTCTATTGTGGGTTAAAGTGGTTTTTTCGCTGTATAAGTTTGATGCTAAATTTTCTGCCTGATATCCAGACGCAGGCAAAGATGTAGAGACGGTGGTTGATAGTGGCTTCCATGCTGTTTCCTTCACTTATGGAAATCCAGATAAAGTAACGGCACTGAAAAATAATGATGCTGAATCTGTTTTCCGGCCGCCTTTTCCTGTGCCAGAGAGCGTAATTCAGAACCTAGTAAGTAATTTCCCTTGTATTTTAACCCCTGCCGTTAATGATGCAAATATTGCTGAATGTTTGATCCTTAACCAATGTGGTCTGGCCAGATGATAATTCTCTAAGGTGCATGTGTTATTCTAAGGCTTATCATGTCTAAGTTTCAGATGCTCGGAGCAGGGATGGCGTTCTTGTGATCCAAGGGGCTGTGCAGGTGAAATTAGGATGGTAGAAATTCCTTGAATCTTACTGCTTGTGAGCAAATTGGATGAGACATAACTTCATAGGGTTCTCTTTATTGATTTTAATTGTTATCCAGAATATGTAGGTGCTATTGGTTTATAGTAGGGTTAATTTTTGTGGTTTATTCTTATTTTTTCTTTATTTGAATAAATATAATGTGAGACATAGCCAGCGTGAAATATCTTAGTTTTGACATGGGAATCTTTTTTTCTATTTTACAGCCTCCCACGGAGAAGGTACATCAAATCATTGCACGGACTGCTATGTTTGTAAGCAAGCACGGTGGGCAATCAGAAATTGTTTTGAGGGTAAAACAAGGAGACAACCCAGCATTTGGGTTCTTGATGCCTGACCATCATCTGCATCCCTACTTTAGGTTTCTTGTCGATCATCAAGAGCTGTTGAAGTCTGGTGTTGATGGGAAATCGCTGGAAGAGGGGAAGAAAAGTGGTAACGGATCTGATCAGGCTGGTGGTGCATTGTCTTTGCTTGGTTCTGTATATGGGTCTGGAGAGGACGAGGATGGCACAACTGAGGATCTACCTGATGCAAAATCGGACAAGTCTCGGGAAACTGTTGATGTTGCTGGTGGTGTGACAGTTTCTTATGGATTGGAACAGGTGGAATCTTCAGCAAATACAACTGTGAAAAATGAGGTCCTTTCAAACAATATGAAAGAAAAAGTCCTTTCAAACAATATGAAAGAAAAAGTGCATGTCATTAAACGGAATCGTAGCATTAATACAGTCAAAATTTCCACTAAATCAGAGATGAAAAGGGATGGTGATGACTTGGGGTCAGTTGGTGTTGCCACCAGTAAGTCGCAGGAACCTGCAATGCCTAGCACTTCCAAGGTTGAACTACCCGTATTAGAGCCTCCTTCGGAATTAAAGAGAGTGGTTGAAAAGATAGTTGAGTTCATCTTGAAGAATGGCAAAGAATTTGAAGGTGTTCTCGCTGAACAGGATCGTAAATTTGGAAGATTCCCATTCCTTTTGCCGTCTAACCCCTATCATCCTTACTATTTAAAAGTCCTTCAAAAGACTCAGGAGGTGAGTCCTGCAACACCTCTTACTGCTGTGGGCTAGTTTGCTGTTATTTCCATAAGATTTGTATTAATAGGAAATTGATTTTTAAATCTTCACTTTACGTGCTAAGAGCACTAACGATTGAGAAGGGGACACGTCTCTCTCTCTCTCTCTCTCTCTCTCTCTCTCTCATACGCTCCTGTTTTGGAGTTACAAGTTTTTCCAATTAATATAGTCGTGTTGCCAAGATTTGCTCTCTGCCTTTGCATGCTCTCTTTTTGGTACTTGCTTTTCACATTATCTGCTTTGATAGACATAGTGAAGTTCTCTATTATTTTCTAATTTTCTTTTATCCCCCGATTCCTCGTTTTAGTTTGTTTATTTTTGTTTCTGTTTTCTTGACGACTTCTCCTTTTTCAACAGCTGAAGTTAGCTGGTAAGGGCTGTGTTTCTGAGAAGAATGAGTCAACTGGGCATGGGATCGAAAAGAAGACTACAATGCACAGAGAAAGTGATGCAGTATCCTCAGGATATGTTGATGCGGATATACCCTATGATTACGATAAGAAAGATAAGTTTCGGATGGTGCTTGGAAAGTCCAAGAAGGATGGACAAGATCCGCCTCCCAAAGTTAGCCAGCCACAATGCGAGGTAACTATGGATGCAGATGCTGCAGCAGCTATCCTTAAGGCCGCCACAAGTGGCATTAAGAATCCAAGTCTTGATCTGATCCCAAAACTATCTGGTTATGGCATTGGTCAAGGACGCAGCGATGAGAGCGGGAAATCTTTAAGCGTTGAAAGTCTCCACACATCACAACGTCGAAGTTCCACCCAAAGACAAACCACTGTTGGGGAGTCTATTGTGTTCGTCCCTGCAGCGAAGGCTATCGCAAAGACAGCTGCTAATGAGGCTGATTCCTCCGAAGCATCCTTGACCAGAGAACAGATGCTGAAGGCTGAGAGATTGAAACGGGCAAAGATGTTTGCAGCCATGGTAAAAAGTGGGGCTGCACCTTTAAAACCGGAGCGATTGCGTAGCTTATCAGTTGAACCACCTGGATCTGGGACTTCTTCCCCAGGCAATGAGGTTGTGAATCCTGCTGGCAAAGAGAGGGAGGGCAGTTCAGCTCCAGTAGATGTCGACACTTCAGACAAGATCGAAAAGTTTGAAAAGAAAACTGTTGTTGAATACAATGAGCGAAGATCGAGAAGAAGTTACCGGTCAAGGTCTAAAAGAGAGGATGAAGAGGAAGAAGAAGAAGAAGAACACGAGGAAGAAGAAGATGAAAGGGACCACAAGCACTCAAGGAAGCACAGGTCTCATCGATCGTCACGTCACAGTAGGGACAGGCATAAGCACAGGAAAAGACATTCCTCTTCCAAGGACCTTGAATCTCGACACCATGACAAGCACGGAAGTGACGAGTACTCTGATGATGAGGATCGGCACTCTCGTCGTCGGCATAAGCACAACAACTCCTCCGATGACGGGGAGCATCGGTCCTCTAGAAAGAGGCGAAAGCGTCATAGCTCTGATGATGAAGAGCATCACCGTTCAAGACGCCACCTTAGACACGTAGACTCCTCTGATGACGAACATCGCCGTACTCGAGACAGACACAAACATGGTGACTCCTCTGATGATGAGGGTCAACACCGGAGCAGATCCACTAGACAAAGGAAACATCAGTCAGAAAGAGAAGTGGAGTTAGAAGAAGGAGAAATCTGTGCGAGGTTGGATCAATCGAAGGCGAACGAAAGTGAACGAGCAAGTAGGGAAGCTTCGGTAGATTTATTAAAATCGCGTCAACAAGAAAGTGCTCCATCTCAGCCCTCTGAAACCACGGTGGTCTCTGATGATTTAAGAGCCAAAATCCGTGCTATGTTGATGGCAACTTTGTAGTAGGTACTATATTTTTGCCCTTTATTTTTATTTTTATTTTTATTTTCCTAGTATTGTAATAACAGTTGTCATGATTTTTATCATTGATGTTAAATGAGCAAAAAGAGCATTTTTCTCGGTTCCTTTGTTCTAATTCCTAACTTCTGATATCTGATTTGAAGTTGAGACTATTTTCTGAGTTCTGTTGAGAGAATGTTAAAACTATATTGTATGGTTCATTTAATTTGATGGGTGAAAATGAAATGGCTGTAGACGCGGAAGTAAAATGGGAAAAAGAAGATTTGCTTGCCAAACTTGCAATTTAACCAAAAAATTATAAAATGATAAAAAAAAAAAAATCATCAAAAGAAAATATTGATTTAGATGTGCATGTCTTGTATAAGCAAAATAGACGTTGAATGAAATTCTCAATGACACCAGTGGTCTTAAACACGGAAACACTCCGCTGCTAATAAAAGATAGATCTCATTTACAGGTTTTATATAGTGAGATCTATCTTTAATATATTTTTTAATGCGTGATGCTAAATACTATTGGTTCCCTTTTGCATTGTTTTAGGTGAAAATATCACCGGAATATATAATCGAGGCAAAGTAATTTGAAATAGGCCAAGCGCATACTCAATAGCAAATTATAAAGAATCAAGTCAATTATACAAATAAGAGATAAAAATTGCACCTTTGCACTTCATTAAAAAAAAAATGCAGATTTAGCGCATTCCTATTAAGTTGCTATATGCCTATAAATTATATGCAAAAACACAACCCAAAAATTTCATTTAATATAATAAATAAATAATTCCATATAAGACTTGATAAATATCCAGGGTACAATGTTCTAAGCCAGTCAATATCTCCGGCAATAAATGGAGAAAGAGCTAAATACTTGTATCATAACAAGAACCTCTTTTTTTGACTTTAAACGAAACAATAAATTAAGAACTACAAATATAAACATACAAATTCTTCATTGACCAGAACCTGTATTCTTGTTCTTTCTTAAGCCTCCAGAAACGACCAACCAACACTTGAACTGTTGCAAGGGCAAAGATACTTATGGCAATTCATCTATGGCCCTTGTACTCAATCCCTGAAGACTTAGCACCGAGCCAAAGCCCGGTTCCCCCCCATCCAAGGACTCCGACGAGACACCCCGAAAACCGACACATCACATGAATGTAAAATCAACCCAAACTCACCACTTCAAACACTTTAACATTAACAGTGGAGTCAGTCTATTATTTCAGTTAAGGCGTAAATCAAATTATAAAGTTTAAAAGGTAGCTTAAGCAACTCCGCTGTCGACTGTAACCGGAATTGGACTTGAGGAATATGAACAATTCATGAAGGTTAGTCAGATTTTTCAAGATTCGGTACTCAAAAACTTGAGAAAGGTCAACAAAAAAAAAAAAAAAAAAAAATTACACTCTAATTAATTATTTAGTCAATCAGTAGTTTGTCATGTTTGTGTTTTAAACATATGAAGAACGAATTTTCACTCATAATTAGGCTGCAGAAAAAACAGAAGCGAGAATGAGAACGAGAAGATTGCTGAGGCTGAATTCAACTAGTAGTACTATCTAGTATCAAATCTCCATATCCTTAATTCTTAGTTCGATATATATACATATATATATGCAAATTTTTTTTTTTCCATTGCTGCTCTTTTCGTTTATATGAAAAGCTCTTAACCCTAAAGTAGAGCTAGAAATAGAGAAGCTGGGAGGATTATTTTGACCTTTTTTTTCCTTAATAATATATTGTTGCTCCTCTTGTAGAATAATGACTAGTAGTATGTAAATTTGGGGTGCTTAGGGGTGTTTGCATATTACGAGTCAATTCAAAACCAATTACCTGAAACTTTCGTATTGGAATTTTCCCAAACTGTTATCAATTCAATAGTCCTTCAACCCAACCCAAAAGTATCGTATTTCGCGGATTGGTTGCATTCGGCAGATTGAGCCTAGGATATGATTTTGAGCGTCTGAATTTAAGACTCTTGAAGGCTCATTTCAGCACTAACCTTATTAAGTGTAATCCTTCAATTTTTGTAGGAAGAAACTCAGGTTAAGTTTCATTAATCATAGTTTTTGCTAATAAATTGAGCTAAACAAATATAGGTTTGAAATCACCTAAATACCACTAAAAGCTAAGACGTGTGCCGTGCACATGTTAAATTTCATCCAAAAGTAAAGAAGCAAAGATGATATATTTAGTCGTTGGGGTAAGGGATGGATGAAACAAATTGAAGGTTGACTTGAGCGGGACCTACTTCGTGTTAGTTGGTGAATTCGTGTTCTTCTCCGCAAGAAGATGAAATCGAATTTTAATACGCTCAAAATGATGAAATGGTGAATGAGAAATTGACTGCAATTACTCCATGGAGGTTATTGTTGCTAACCTTTAAGCCTCGGAAAATGTTTTCTAATTAATAGGAATAATACCATGATTTATTCCAAAAGCGTGAAAACGTTTGTGATAACTGGTAACAGCCAAAGCATTTGGCTTCTAGAAAGTCAAAGCCATTAAAGCCATTGTAAATGGCTGAAATGTTTGGCAAGTTTTTGGCTAATTGGCTTCTAGAAAGTTAAAGCCATTAAAGCCATTGTAAATGACTGACCGGTTGATTCCTCATATGAATGCCTATAAATTGGCATCCAGTCTTAGTCGAAAATACACGTGAAAAATACAAACTTCCTTTTCCTTTCTTAGTGATCTGAGTCTAGGTGTCTTAAGCGATAGAGTTCGGGCATTTTTCAAGTTCGCCGGATGCTGTAACGTGGTGCACTGTTACCGCTTGTAAACCGCTGTATCCTGGGAAGCAGACGCCGATTGATCCTCGGGCACCAACGGTGAGGAGGCGAATCTGTTTTAAGGAAACTGTGTGACACACGGGCCTCGGTTGTCTTCGACAATTTATGTTATCTTGTATTATTATGTAATTTTGTTGCTAACGAATTTCGTGTTTGTTCATTCCGAAATTTGTTCGTTGTCCTATTTTTCATATTTTGCTAACAATCTTAAAACAGATTATTCCTTGTCAACGGGCAGGTTCGGGAAGAAAATTTGACAACATTTCGTGTTTCGGATTATAGCTCTAGACGTGTTTTTATACGTTATATATTTGACAACGTTTCTCTCTAAAATCTATATAAGGCACACATTTAATATATATATATATATATATATATATATTTGTATGTGTATATATAAAGCCGTAATCACTTTTGGTCTTTATATTTAGTTATTACGCTTATATATCTGTGTTGATTGGGCTTTGATTCTGATAGGATTCTTTCTTGTTTCATTTGGTTTGGTTTGGTTTGATACATATATATATATATATATATATATATTTCCATCAATTTTGTTGCAGGTTTTATTTGTTTCTTCCGTAACATGTTTCTGGTTTTTGGAGGTTATATATTTTGTTTGTAAAAGCTGCAAGTGGTGTATTTTGTTTCCCTATTTTCTTCTTTGATTTTCGGTTTGGTTTTTGATATTCATAAATCATAACGTTACCGGTTCTTTTGCCTCTGGTTTTATTAAGTATTCATACATAATTTTTTTTTTAACTTCAGTTATATATACGATTTTCCTTTACCGGTTTGCCTTTTTACATATTTTGATATTGCCATTTGTGATTTATATAGTATTTTGAGTTGAACTCTAAAGTGTGTACTTATAATATTTGTTACGATAGAAATATTTCCTCTTTTGCTTTAAGTTTTACGGTATTATCTTTAACTTTCTATCAGGTGTTTCCAGGTTGTTGATATAAATATATTTGGATTTTGCTGTTATATATTATATTATTAAAAAAAATCGTGTTTCTAAAACGATTGTTTGGTTTTTTCAGAAAATGGAAAATAATCCAAACAATGTTGACACGACTGCTGAGAACACGACCGTGGGTCAAGTTCCATCCGCTTCTGTGGCACGAGTGCCTACCTCCGCAGTTCCAGTTTCGATTCCTGTGAACCATGGAGAGAAACCGGAGAAATTCAGTGGGATGAATTTTAAGAGGTGGCAGCAAAAGATGTTGTTCTACCTAACAACCTTGAATCTTGCAAGATTCTTGACTGAAGAGGCTCCTGAACTTAAAGAAGATGAACTTGATGTTCAAGTCATCAGCGCTATTGAAGCATGGAAACATTCTGATTTTTTGTGTCGAAACTATGTTTTGAATGGTTTGGCAGACTCTTTGTACAATGTGTATAGTACAAAGAAAACGGCTAAGGAGTTATGGGAGTCTTTGGACCGCAAATATAAGAGCGAGGATGTCGGCCACAAGAAATTCATGGTGGGTCGATTCCTTGAGTAAGATGGTGGACTCCAAGACCGTTATCAGTCAAGTTCAAGAGTTTCAAGTGATCATACATGAGATTCAAGCCTAGGGAATGATCATAAGTGAATCTTTTCAAGTAGCTTCCATCATTGAGAAGCTACCCCCTGCATGGAAGGACTTCAAGAATTACTTGAAGCATAAGCGAAAGGAGATGAACGTCGAAGAACTTATTGTTAGGCTTCGGATTGAAGAAGACAATAGAGGTTCTGAAATGAAGTACAATATGGATATGGCCAAGGTAAATGTGGTAGAGCACGATCAAGATATGGCCAAGGTAAATGTGGTAGAGCACGATCAAGGCTCCAAGTTCAAAAAGAATAATTCGGGAAAAGAGTCCAAGTTGGGACCGAAAGGAGGAATTTCCAAGAAGCAAATATTCCAAGGAAAATGCTTTAATTGTGATAAGATGGGTCACAAATCAGCTGATTGCAGATTGCCAAAGAAGAAGAAGAACCACGAGGCTAATGTGGTGAATGACATCACACAGGATGAGTCTGACATAAGCCTCTCTGCCTAACAAGCATGGTTTCGCTTGGAATTGAGTCAGATAAAGTTGTTTTATGTAAGAATGAAATGTATGTCAGAAAAGGCTATGTAATGGATGGGCTTTTTAATGCCAAGAAATATTAATAAAGTTAATAATTCTTCCACTTATTTGCTTAAGTCTTCCAGTTTGTGGCATGGTAGACTAGGACACGTTAATTATGATACTTTTTGTAGATTAATTAACTTGGATCACATACCCGCTTTCCAAATTGATTCCAAACATAAGTGCGAAACTTGTGTTGAAGCAAAAATGACAAGGTCATCTTTCCAAGGAATTGAAAGGAATAATGAACCTCTTGATTTGGTTCATAGTGATGTGTGCGATTTAAAATTCGTATAAACAAGGGGTGGCAATAAGTATTTTATTACTTTTGTCAATGATAGCACGAAATATTGTTATGTGTATTTGCTAAAAAGCAAGGACGAAGCTATAGAGAAATTTGCTATCTATAAAACTGAAGATTAAGGTGTTAAGAAGTGATCGTGGTAGTGAATATGAGGTACCGTTTGGTAAATTTTGCACGCAATATGGAATCATTCACAAGGTCACACCACCTCATTCACCTCAGTCAAATGGTGTGGCTGAACGGAAAAATCGTACCCCGAAAGAAAGAAGATAAACCTCATACGAGTTATGGAAATGTAAGAAGCCTTCTTACAATTATTTACGAGTGTGGGGGTGTCTTGCTAAAGTGGCCGTACCAACACCTAAGAAGGTGAAAATAGGTCCGAAAACAATAGATTGCATTTTCATTGGCTATGCACATAATAATAGTGCTTATCGGTTTCTTGTGTATGATTCTAAAATCCCTGATATACACAAAAACACGTCTATGGAATCGAGAAATGCATCATTATTTGAACATGTATTTCCGTGCAGGTCTAAAGATGGGCCGAATTCATCCAAAAGAACATATGAGACTATTGTTAAGAATAGTGAAAACCAAGAACAAAATATTGAGTTTGAGGATGAGCCTAGAGTATTGAGATACCTGCGGTATACTCGTAGTTATGGGCTGCATTATACCAGATATCCTGCTATACTAGAAGGGTACAGTGATGCAAATTCGATATCTAATATAAAAGATTATAAATCTACTAGTGGATATGTGTTCATACTAGCAGGAGCAGCTGTATCATGGAAATCCTCTAAACAAACTGTTATAGCCAGATCCACAATGGAGTCTGAGTTTATTGCATTGGACAAATGTGGAGAAGAAGCTGAATGGCTACGCCTTTTCTTAGAGGATATTCCAAGGTGGCCAAAGCCTGTGCTAGCAATAAGCATACATTGTGATAGTCAGTCAGCTATTGGAAGGGCACAGAACAATATGTATAATGGTAAGTCTAGACATATACGTCGTAGACACAATACCATTAGACAACTACTCTCAACAGGGGTTATCTCTATTGACTATGTGAAGTCAAATGATAACATTGCGGATCCGCTAACCAAAGGGTTAAATAGAGAGTTAGTTGATAAGTCATCGAGGGGAATGGGACTAAAGCCATAAAATATTAGGTCGATACAACGGAAACCCAACCTAGTTGACTGGAGATCCCAAGATCTAGGTTCAAAGGGACAACCTAGTTGTAAAGACCAAGCTGGATCACTGTGGGGGTTACCCTCCAATCCATTCCTATGATGAAAACAGTGATACCCGTATGAGATAGGTTAAGCTATGCTTTTAATGATTCTTAAGCGTCGGGAATCCGAGAGGAGTAATGCGGGTTACTCTTGATTAAGAAATCACCTATGTGAGAAAGGAGTGGGGCCGCTCCAAAGAAGAATTTTGTAAGGCTAAAATTCTTTAGAAACTCTCGCAGAACCAGGCAAGATGTCCATGGCCAAAATGGACATAACAATGAGAACTGAATTATGCCAGGAAGATTCCTGTGTGAGGTATATCATCGTTTACACAAACGACAGAACAGTTCAAGGACATCACGTCTACTGGTCAGTTAGTAAAGTAAATATATTTTCACAAGGGAAGGTTCAAAGGGTAACACCTACCTTTCCTTTGTAGGTTTCAACCGTTGAACTCTATCACCAGGTCAAATCTTAGTGTCTGTAGATTTGTCTAGTGTTTCTTGTCAATTTCATTCATGTGGGGGATTGTAGGAAAAATGGCTTGTAAAAACCATTTTAATGGTCATTTTGAGGCTTGACTTTGAGCGGGACCTACTTCGTGGTAGTTGGTGAATTCGTGTTCTTCTCCGCAAGAAGATGAAATCGAATTTTAATACGCTCAAAATGATGAAATGGTGAATGAGAAATTGACTGCAATTACTCCATGGAGGTTACTGTTGCTAACCTTTAAGCCTCGGAAAATATTTTCTAATTAATAGGAATAATACCATGATTTATTCCAAAAGCGTAAAAACGTTTGTGATAACTGGTAACAGCCAAAGCATTTGGCTTCTAGAAAGTCAAAGCCATTGTAAATGGCTGAAACGTTTGGCAAGTTTTTGGCTAATTGGTTTCTAGAAAGTTAAAGCCATTAAAGCCATTGTAAATGGCTGAAACGTTTGACAAGTTTTTGGCTAATTGGCTTCTAGAAAGTTAAAGCAATTAAAGCCATTGTAAATGACTGACCGATTGATTCCTCATATGAATGCCTATAAATTGGCATCCAGTCTTAGTCGAAAATACACGTGAAAAATACAAACTTCCTTTTCCTTTCTTAGTGATCTGAGTCTAGGTGTCTTAAGCGATAGAGTTCGGGCATTTTTCAAGTTCGCCGGAAGCTGTAACGTGGTGCACTGTTATCGCTTGTAAATCGTTGTATCCTGGGAAGCAAACGCCGATTGATCCTCGGGCACCGACGGTGAGGAGGAGAATCTGTTTTAAGGAAACTGTGTGACACACGGGCCTCGGTTGTCTTCGACAATTTATGTTATCTTGTATTATTATGTAATTTTGTTGCTAACGAATTTCGTGTTTGTTTATTTCGATATTTGTTCGTTGTCCTATTTTTAATATTTTGCTAACATACTGTAGGTGGGAACAGGTGGGAAAAGCCAGACGATAACAGTAGGAGCATGGGGAGGGAGTGGTGGAAGTGGGGGTGATGGGTCCTACACTGGTGTTCGAGAAATCGAGCTTTCCTACAGAGATGCCATTGGCTCCTTCAGTGTCGTCTACGACTTGAATGACAAGCCCTTTCCTGGACCAAAACATCCCAGTAAACATTCCTTCACAACTATCAAGGTTAGTAACTAATTTACTTGTTATTTATATATAATATATACATATAAATATATATATATGTCTTTATACGGTCCTTCCGGTGGGAGGTCACTCTCCATGGATGTCTCCATCGTGATATTAAATGAGTAGGATACAATTATAATACAAAAAGTACGTAATTACGTAATACATGACGAACTTAAGAATCTGTATTGTTAATGAAAATCATATTTTGTATGGATTAACACGTAAAACAGATTTTTCAGATTTATCATGTGTTATGTTACATTTTCTTGAATTACCATTAATGTTAGAGGCACCCGGGAGGGGCTTTTGACCAGAGAAAGACCGTAGAAACATATGTATATATATGTATATGCATTAGGAAATCGCGATATGTGTATAGATATTAACGAGGTTGCATGGCTGTATGCATGGCGTTAGATTGTACTGCAATTCCCAGATGAGTACTTAGTGAGTGTGAGTGTGGGCAATATTCTCCTTAATCTTGGCTGGCTCAAAGACTCCGGTCATCCGCTCGCTAACATTTAAGACCAACAAGAGGACCTTCGGACCATATGGAGCTGAGCAAGGGACGCCTTTCACTTTCCCGATCGAAAATGGTGTAATCGTTGGTGTCAAAGGAAGATCTGGCGAACTCCTCGATGCCCTTAGCTTTCACTTATCACTTTAAGATGATAATAATAATATCATAAAATAATAAGATCATGATGACGACGTCTCTCTAAGATGTCTTGGCTTTTTTTATGTAATCATAAATAAAATTGCAGTGAGCTCTCTAGAGCTGGTTATATAGTGTGTTTGTAACATATAGTGATGAATATGCAGTGTGATGTTTGCATGTATTGAGCTCTCTCTATTTGTATAAATAGAGAGATTATTATATAAATAAAATTCACACACTACGCAGTTTTTATCCTTTTTTATTATTTTTATTTTTTGGTGTCGCTCTCACCTCCAATCTTTTTTTTTTTTTGGCACTCTTGATTTTCTTCTCTCCGGGTCATTCTTATACAAGCTCTCTCCCTCGCTTGCTAGGAATGATCCTCACCTAATCCAATACAAACCAATAAACTATTTTGATTAATGTTGATCATGATCGTTTAAGAGATAATCAAAATAAAATATATATATATATATATATATATAAATTAATGAAGACGAAATTATCAAAGCCTGCGCTCAAATTTATTGAAAAGAGAGGGATAAAAGATAAATAAAATAGAGAAAATCAAAACGAACCTCCATGAAAAATAAAAATAAACAACCATTCACAGAAGGTAAACAAACCCAAACTAAAATTTGATTCTTTTGTATATATCGTGAAACTTTTTCCTTTTTGAACACGAAATTTATAGGTATTTTTTTTTCTCCAAATGAGCGACTATATATATATATATTTACTTTTGCATGTTATTAAATTTCTCTAATTTATTCCAAAAATGTTCATTTATCTACCTTTTCTTCACTCTATTCAACTAAGAAGAATTAATACCAGTTTTGGAGTTCTTACTTACTGTACTAAATACAGAGTATAGACAAAGCCGGTTTCGTTTGAGTTATCAATATTGACTACTTTACTAGCTATTATTTCAAGTCAAACAATTTAGTACATGCAAGTTGAATTCTCAATTTATTTATTTATTTTTTCAATTTCAAATACTGAGTTTTAACTCGCTGGCCGGTACAAATTGAGTTTTTCAATACGAGCTAGTCTATTATGTGTGAGTCAACAGTTATAGTCTAACAGTAAATTTACAGCTACAGTTGATCACTTCGTGTGTGTGTGTAAAAATATATATCACACAATTTTTAACTAGAAATTTGTACATCACTGGTTTGAAAAAAAATAAAATATATGTTTATATATATATGCTCATGGCCATACTATTATGGCCCGGACATGGATGAGAAAACACCCCAACCTAGGGCATTGGTTACTCCGTGAACATTCTTCATTGTAGCCCTGGAATCTTCTACACTCGCATCCGCTTTTACCGAGAGGAAGTCGACGGTCCCGAACCACCGGAGATTAGGACCGGACATGTTATACATCGCCGGAACATCTCCATCAACTTTTCCTTCTTGCCAAACGTGGTTCACAACTGTTGTATTAATGTCTGGAAGTTGAATAGTCGCAAAGATGAATATGCATATCTAGTAGAGATATCAAAGGCAGCGAAGCTGAGATTACCCTCTTGAAGCGGAGTCCCGTAGCTCGTTGTCGGAGAAGTATAGGCCGAAAACTCTCCTGTCGGAACGGTGAAAAGCGATCGGAGCTTGAGAATCGACCATAGCTGTCGATGTTGTGTTTATGGCCCCTCTATCCGATCCACGATCTCGAACCAGTGCCTAAACCGGCTTTTCGGAAGGCGATATCGACTTTGCCTAAGGATTGTAGTTCCAATGGAGGTGGTTTTTTGGTTGGTGAAGTTGTTGGTCGTGCATGGCTGTGACATGGTGGAAGAGAGAGAAAAGAGGGTAAGAGTGAGAAAGAAGAGACAATTATCCATGAATGTCTTGGCCATGATATATATTTAAATGCATTTATATATATATATATATATATGCAAATACATACATACGCACACAGAGTGGAGAGTCCTTGTCCAAGTCCAAACCCTGTATTTGACTTTAACAAGGTTAATTATGAAGATGTTATTTGAAGCCCTTGTACTCCTCGCTAATCCTTCTCTTTGAAATTATTAAGGCTTTTAACAAGATATATATATATATATATATATATGTTATACATGTATATGTATAAACTAAAAGTTGATAATTGAAGGTAATGATTTTTTTTTCCCTTCTGATTGGAAATGCTATTTTCTGATCATGATGTACATAGGAAACAAATAACAACGGTGCTTTTCGTTTTTTAGTAAAATGAAAGTTTTTATAAAAAAAATTTAAAAAAAGGGGCTTGAAACCTGAGAAGAACAACAACATTAACAATATTTAAACCTGAGAAGCGACTAGAAATTTAGAAACACAACTGGGATATTATAATCTACGTTTTAAAAATTAAAAAAAAAAAAGGATTAAAAAGTCGTACTAAAATAAATTGACAAACGACATTGAAAAGAATATTATTAGTATTAAATTAAACGATGGATGACACATTCAATTCCTCTAGTTCCTCCGTTCCTTTATGAACAGCCGGTTGGTGCCTGGTTTGAAACTAATGATATTGTTTAAAAAAATTAAAAAATCTCGACTTAATTAATTGGAAAAATGGAAAGATGTCAAAATGATTGCATCACATAAAGGAAGAATAGAACATCTTACCAAAATTATTAAATATGATTGTGATCTATATATTATTTCATAATCTTTACTTATTTTGTTTCCAATATTTGTCATCAATCACTGAATTTTTTTTTCCTCCAATATTTAGATGGCATGCAGTTAATTAAATGCAGGATATTGATTTAAAAAGGTAGGAATAATTTTTACATAATAGTAAAATATTGGATAAGAGAAAAGTTAAACTTCACAAAATAAGGTTTTTTTGGGTCTACGATATCGTAAATTCTATCAGATATGATTGAATAGATTTTAGTTTTTTACCCCCTGTTTTTTTTTTTTTTTTTAATCATAGCCTGAGCACTTTTTGAGATTGAAAAGTATTGGTCATTTTGCACTCACCAAAAAAAAAAAAAAAGTTGAGACAAAGGAAAAAAAATAATGCACATAAATTAGTTTATTGACCTCCGCCATTGGCATTAATTATGAATTTTTGATAAATCACAAAGACAATAATACACAATTCACACGGAGCAGATCGATCACATGGTTTTCAGAAGCACTAGTAGAATTAGAATTATAAGTGGACCATACTAAGTTACCACTTGTAAGAAATTGCTGATGAAAGGGAACTTGTGGACACCTACTAGTGTTTTTGGTAAATCACAAAAACAAGAGCACACAATTCTCACCAGACAGATCGACCATCAGACCTTCAGGAGAACACTAGTAGAACTATAAATGGATCTCACTAAGTTATCACTTCTAGACAATTTCTAACTAAAAATAAACTTATGAACACTTGAAAACTATTTAAAGTCATCGCTCCCTGTTGATCTGGGATTGTTATTGCTATGAATATGTGAAGACTGAAGTATCAATTATGTAATCAAATAAATGATAATTTTTTTTTGTTTACGTACGTCAAGAAAGACACCTATTCCACAATTAAGGCCTTAAAACCCAATGGAAACAGTATATAATAATAGTACTTAACAGCTATTGACTAAAATTAATTACTCTCTGTAGTTATTTATCCCTACTGAAAAAGAAAATAATCTCTATCACTGTGCATGTATATTGTTGTGTTTTTGCAGTCCCATGTCAGCACGAAGTAAGAACCTTGGATAGCATATAAGTGTTCATCAGTTTTTTTTCTAGTCAAATAATTGCCTGAAAGTTGTAACTTAGTGGGATCCATTTATAGGTTTACATGGTTCCTTCTCTTGAAGGCCCCTGTGGTCGATCTACCCTGTGAGAAATTATATGTATATGTGCTTGTTGTGTACTAAAAAATAAATGATAGCCACTTGACGAGTCCTACATTAACTGAGAGGGAGGACCTTGTATGACCTATACGTGTACATGAGTTCTCTTACCATCAGCTATTTTCTGAAAGTTTGTGATTGAACTAATTCGTAGAAAATTGTGTGTGTACTTGCTGTGTATACTACAAAAATAGTGTCCTGTTTTTGCAATTAATAATTCACAACCTTGTCTCTGGCGCTTGATATTAACTATTCGAGGTCTATCTATCCTATAACGTTTTAAGTAGACAGTTTTGGTTCATCCATTAATAAAAGTATCTATTTTTAGACGAAATCTATTATGAGGGGATGACATGTGAGGGTTTTAAGAGGAATGTAATATTGCTTAAAAAGATACAAGCAGATTTAAAACCAAAATATATATATATATATATATATGTGAAACAACAAGTACAACAACAACAACAAAGCTTCTTTTTTTTTTTTTCCTTTAACTTTCTTTTAATTAGTCTTTCTTTTTGGATCTGATCCTTTTGTTTCACAGTTGTATCCCTCTTTTAACACTCTTGTGTCTTTCTAAAGCTAGATTCCGTCTGAAAATAGACAGTTTGTTATTTATTTATTTATTTTGATAAGTATAGACAGTTTGCTATTATAGTCAAAATTAAGTACTTCAAAAACATCGGGCTAACAAATGCCTTTAGCCTATATTTGGTATGAAAAAAAGAAAACAAGAGGGAAAGAAAAAATAAAAGTGAGAGAAAATTAGAAGGGGATAAAAGATTTGTTTTTTCCTTTATGTTATTTGATAATATGAAAGGAGAGAAAATAAAAAAGTTGTATAATTATTATTATATATATTATTTTACTTTAAAAGCGAGAACAAAAAAAATAATAATAACTTTAATAGTTATTTGATGGATTTTAGTTTCCTTTCCCTTTTGCAGATATTCAATTTATGAGTCTCACTATATTTTTTTTTCCACCAAATTTTCATTTTCTTCTTCTCTTCTTTCCTACCATACAAGCTAATCTAGTATTTTGGCTTCACTTCTCCCTCCCCCACTTTCTTCCTTCGTCTTTTCCACCGAACAAACAAAGCATTAAAGTGAATGTCGGGGGTCAAAATTAGACAAATGGATCTCCTCGGTCAACCGATGAAAATAATTAGCCCCCCCATGTTTATTTTATTGCTGCCAAATGTGAAACGAATTGTTATAGTTAGTCAAATATTTGTGAGGCAAAGTTGTATTCATTAGCTCCATTAAAATTTGACTCACCGGGATCTTTGGACTGATTTCCCAATTTTCACACATTTTAATTATGATCAGGCATCATCAGTAATTAAGCTTGAAATTTTAGGAATAAGACAAAAGGGGTAGATAGTACGGTAATTTTTGTTGGTATTATCAGCACAAATAACGTTTCTATTGACCATTTGGGTGGGTTAAGAAGAAAAAGTACTTTCAAGTGAAAGGAAATGTGTTTGAATTTTGTGATCAGCTCTAGTTTTTTAAAAATAGAGCTGATCACAAAAGACATTAAAAAAGTGAGTTAAGTGCAGTTATGTGGTCGTTTTTCATTTATTTTAAGTAAAAATTCTAATAGAATTGGCTTAGTAAAACTAATTTCTCTATTTTTTTTTTTTTTTGTCTGTTTTAACTAAAATTCTAATAGAAATGATGCAGTGTGATTAAATTCAGAATTCAGGAGATAAAGTAAGAGTTTAAATTTTAGAAGACAAATGGTAATGATATTAAAATTTAGAAATATAGATGAAAATAATATTATATATATATATATATATATATAATTTGCCTTGAAAATAATGTTGTTAGCTCAAAAGAGAAATATCCTTGGAAATATCCTTTAAGGAGCTAGGAAAAAAAATAGATGAAATACTGTTTTCTCCGAAACCTCTCCCGATCAGGTCTTTAAATAATTCCCTTTTGTTAACTATTAATAACATATTTAAAGATATTTACTAGAGGACTTAAACGCAAAAGTGAATACATAACTACAACTCAGACACTTACTAATTGAGACCAATTAAATTAGCTTGAATTAACTACTATGAATTAGCTTCAATTAGCAAATATACGAATCAATTATATATTAACAAGTTTATCCTTTTTACAAAAAATATCTAGCCAACCTTCTTGTAAAAGATCTTTCCTTAACATCTTGTATGTTGGTACTAGATAAAAAAGGTGACTCCAGTAATTTCTTTGTCTTAAACGCATCTCAATTTTCAAGAATAAGTCACTTCAATAGTTTTCAATGGTTACACGAGTATCCAAAACACAAACTAGATGGATGTTTGTTGTCCCAACCATTCTTTTTAGTCCCGATCTTAATAAGGAAAAGGGAAAGTTTATAACAAAGTTTTAGTGTTGTTGATTCCTAGGAGTAGTGCATCTTCCTCTATGCCACCTATTGGTACTAATGGAGTGAGTTTGACTTAACCCATACCATAGGTATAACATTTCGCTTACTACTCTAGAATCGACAATTAAAGCATTTGAGGTTGCATTAATCGGGAAACACGACATGAATAATCTTTTCGTTGTGCAAACCAAAGAGAATGATGGCCTTGGGTTGCACCAAGTTTGAAACCAAGTGGATTTATTTTTTGTCCCATAATCCCTAACTAGTATTATTATACATATACATATGATTACCTCTTGTACTTTTTTTTATCCAGGTTTTTTTTTTTAAACACTTGGAAAAACCCACATACGGCGAAGATCTTTTGTTGCCGTTGGAAAAAGTAAAAGTCCTACTCCTATTAATATCGGAACTGGAAGTGAGATGCAAGTTATAATCCATGAATATTGATATATTCCATAAAAATAAATCAAAAAAATTCTTTTTTATTTTTATCTTAATTAATTGTTTCTGATTTACCGGTTCTTTTTTCTTTTGAAATGATAAGGGGTCAATTAATAAAATAAAAACTTAAAATAGACAAAATAAAATCTAGAGTTTTATAATTATTCTGAATCTTTTTCAACTATTTTAAATATTTCAAATAAAGAAGTTAAAATTTGTCAAATGATATGAACAAATTACTATTAAAACGATGAAAAAAAAGTACTATATAGTAATTGTTGATGCCAGAAATGGTTCCGGCAGCAACACCCAATGCGATCGGGTATTCCGACTAACACTCGTCAGTCGCTCCGCCGTCGATCACCTGCAAAATGGAAGCACCTCGGAATGATGGGGACACCGGTGTGGTGTCTGCCGTGGGCACTCCGATGCTTAAGTCAGTAAGGATACTGATGCAAGGGGAGAGGCAGAGTTTTGGCAAGGCAAAAATGACCATACCTGGAAGTGAGGGTTTTTCCTCTATTTATAGGCGTTCTTAGTGGGCCTGGGTGCTCGGGGCGACCCGACCGTATTGACCGCCTAGGGTACCCAGTGGATACGTAGGCCTGCAGGGGCTATTGGCCCAATAGGCTGGCACCACGTGGGGCCTGACTTGACGTGGGGGACAGAAGGGCGGTTGTCTCTGACGCCCGCATGGACAGATCCTGCTAGGGTAGGTGGCGGTTGTTGGTGATGTGATACGCTGCAGAAGTAGGGGGATGGTCCCTGTAGCTGACAGGTATAGGAGCAAGGCTGGTGTCAGCTATGAAGGAAGAGGGTTGGTCCAAGAGACCCATGCCGGTGCTGGTTTTACTACCCGGATCCAGGTGCTCAGAGCACTACACCGTCCGAGCACGTGGCCTGTTCCGGCGAGAGCAGGGGAGGTGCTCGGCCAAAGATCCTATTCTCGAAGAACGTCCAGCTCTAAACACTGCCGAGTACAGTCGGAGACAGTATTTTGTGGTCGGAGAATATGTCGATATCAACAGTAATATTGATATTAAATATTAATATTATATTATTATATTATTATTAATTAAAATTTGATGAATGTCCAAAAAATAAAATATGGAGATTTCCATTTTCATTATTATTTTGTATTACACTAATTTATATATTGATAAAGCAAAGATAAATAATTATTTACTTGATCTGAATCATTAAAAAAAATAAAAAAAATAAAAAATAAAAACCTAACTTATCCCAATAAAATTTTTTCTTTTGGGATTATTTTGAAATTTTATTTTGGAACTAATTGATTGTCTTTTATTGTAATATAATTTTAATATTAGACTTTTATTTTTTTTAGAAAAATGATATAATCTTCAAACTCTGACATCCAAAATTTAACTTGAACATAAAATTAAAAGGAGGAATTGCTAAGATATCTTTTAGAAAATTATTTATCTTGGTGTTTTGGATCCGACTTGTATGTAGCATATAATTGAAACTAATAGGAATTGAATCATTTTGACAAGAAAAAGTTTGATTCAGAGGGAGAGGAAGAGGCAAAAAATGGAACAAAAATATCATTTGATTCGTCGATCCTCAAAAAAATCAATAAGTAAAATTTCATCGTTGAATGAGAAATGAAAAATTCATGAAAAACTACAATCCCTATCACGTAATAGTGCACCTATACGCCTTCATCGACCTTGTTTTTCGACTGGAAGACCAAGGGCGTTAGGTCGCTTGACTTTGACAGTCAAATTTGGACAAAAAACAGGCACAGCTATAATGCTAGATTATCATTGACCTATATATATATATATATATATATAGGTATGTATGTATTTATTTATCAATGAACTAGCTGTGGACTTTTGGACCAAATATATATGTATTAATTTACTTGTTTAAAGAAATATTATATGCAACGAGCTTACTTGCTTTAACCCAGTATAACTAGCTGTGGACTTCATTAGCATGATTTGATTCTTGTGTTCTATGATTCATATTATCTTTCTTGTCCCTCAACAATATTATGTCTGTTAATATAAATTTCATATCAATTAAAATATTATATTAAATCAATTAAAGGATCATGACATGAAACTTAACAGAAATTGTGGAGATGTGAGCCAATTCACTTTTAGCCAATGATCCATTTGCTAACTCATTTAATTATGAGACTCTTTTCTTCTAGATTGTTATTTTGGCCCTCTTCCATGCTGTGTAATTAAATACGTTCTTATACTACCGTAATTTGTTTTCTTTCGCAACTTAAAGGTTTTTTTATTTATTTTAAATAGTACCTCCCTTGTTTGGACCTAACAAACTAATTTCCCTACTCCTCACGCTCTAATTAATTAAACACTTACCCATATCCTTACGGACCTTACCTAACCATAATAAATTAATCTATATTCAAACATATATTTATAAAGGTCTCTTATATAACATCTCTCTCATTTATTATTAATAACATGACTTATATTATATTATATCAATTAACTGATTCAAATGAAATGTTCAATGATAGTTGTTATTTACATCAATATATAAATAATACCATATAACTAATTGTTACAAATTTTTAAATAAAAAATTACAAGTACAACACGATATGGGATATGACATACGAAATATTTTATATATATATCTCACTTATTAAAAGAAATTAAAATCGTCTTTTCAAATCTAAAACTCATATTCAAACTCCTCTCCCCTGCTGAGTTGGTCTTGGGGAATATTCAAACATTATATATAATGGTATGGAATTTGCCAGTTTGGTAATATCACGTCAACACGGTCTCATTTATTTAATTTTTGTTGCCGTTGTTGTTGTTTCAGTTTGCAATTAAGGCTTGTTGCTAAAGGAAAAATGGTTTTGGATGACAATAATGATAAAATTGACAGTCAAAGTATCAACTCCTTGACAATGACGTATAATTTTTTTAAGAGTAAATTTTTAGATTGGTCCTGAAATTTTTAAATTTGTACAATTTTGATTTTTGATCTTTTTTTTTTTTTTTTATAGTTAGAATACCCCTAAACTATTAAATTATTGCTACAATAGTTATTTCTGTTAATTATAGGAAGGAATCCATTTATAATTTAGTCAAAATGTGACGCTAACTAATGAATTTCTTCAAAAAATTAATAGAAAGTTCTATTTTAGCAAATTTTAATAGTTTAGAGGTATTCCAGTTACGAAAAAAAATCAGGAGAAAAAGTTGCAATGCCCCTGAACTATTAAATATGTTGTTACAATAATTTTTTCCATTAATTTTTGAAAGAAATCTATTAGTTATCATAACTTTTGATCAAAACTATTAACTGATTCTGTTCCAAAATTAACATAAATGACTATTATAGTAATATTTTAATAATTTAAGAGCATTCTAACCACCAAAAAAAATCAAGTGACTAAAGTTACATAAATTTAAAAATTTAAGTCCCTAAAAAAAAACTTAAAAATTTAAGGATTAAATGAGCAATTTATAGTTAAATGCTGTTCTAATAGTGGACTAGTGCATAATTGAATTTGGTTGTTGTTTTTCTTTAATTTTTCCCCCCGGCCTTCTAATATATTATGGAAGAGAGATTTAAATATCAGCTAATTGATCCTTACGAAAGATAGATAACCTGTTTGTTGACTTTATCAAAGTCGTAACCCCAGATACTAAAATGCCTTAAAATGGACAAAACATGTAAGTGTCGATTAATCACATTTGGCATGCATGTTAATTTTTTAATTGTTCGGTAAAAGTTAACATATATATATATATATATATGTATATGTATATACACACACATTTATATATGATACCGTAACGAATTTCCAAAATTAGTAGAAGACTTAGGGTCCGTTTGGTGAATGAGTTTGAGTTGAAAATTTTGAGTGTGAGTTCAAAATTTTAAGTTTGAATTGAAAATTTTTGTTGAATTTTTTAAAAAGACAAAAAAATTTCAGAAAAAGATAAAAATTGAGATAAAAAAGTACATTTTAGTTTGAAATGAAATGGATTACCAAATAAAGCATTAATGATTTGAACTATATACACGCATTTTTTTTTTAGAGATGAATGATTTGAACTATATAATTTATAATGTAGTTATCTTTGGTTGGACTATATTTACAACTATAAATACAAATATATTTCTAATACTAATTTTTTAAAATAGTAATAACTATAATAATATGTTTTTTTTCCTTTTTTTTTTTTTTTAATCTCTTTACATGAGAATACTTTTTTGTTTTTCTTGCAAAAAAGATGATTAAAAAAAATATAAAAAATAAAAATAAAAGCAAGTGTAAACACTTATAAGGAATCATGCGCATTGACATTTTTGTGTATGTATGTAGGTATAACTTTTCACGTGAGTGAACAAAGTAACATTTTTCTCAATTTGACTGAATTAAAGCTATCGTCTCTGTCTTATCTGGCCTAAGATATATTACTTAATATGCAGTAACCACTATTGCATAATGCGCTCACTAATTGATATTTCCTCTTGTTCATTGTACTTTTTAATTTTTTTTTTTTTTGGAATCTTTTCTGGAGAATTGCTATTCATGAATGAATATATACTCCAAGGATTTATTCATGTGTTATGATATTTGATCTGTAGTCATAAATCATGTATATATATATATATATATATATATTTTTTTTTTTTTTTTTTTGTGTGGTTTGTTTACTCCCTCAGACGTTTGATATTTTGTACTTGTATACTTGCAACTGTGTATAAATTGTAAATATTAAAGTCATTTATTGAACTGTGTTTATTGCAGTTTAATTGTTTAATTTTGTATGCTAATAACGAAAAAAAAAAAAAGAGACAAAATTATATTTTTGTGAAAATATCTATTATTTATGAATATTAAATAAATTTGAAATTCGTAATTTTCTTGTTTAATATAATTTAAAAAGATTTTAAACTATTATATCAATAAAATTTGAAATCCATATTTTTCTTATTTAATGTAATTTAAAAATATTTTAAACTATTATATCTTTCTAATCGTGTAAAATATGTTTAGCAAATATTTTAAAATGTCACTGATAGTGGAATACGGTGACATTTCAACATGTCACTATTTTATTGTTTTTGTGACATTTTAAAATGTAACTACAGTATGTCTTCTAGTGACATTTTAAAATGTTTAAAATGTGACAAACTTTTAGTTACACTGCTGTCCGTGACATTTTCTACAAATGTCACTAATTTAGAAAATGCGACTAAAAGTATATTTTAGTAACATTTTAAAATGTAGCAAATTCTCATTTTTGTTGTAGTTCAAGACAATAATAAATATATGTATTGAATAACTTAGAGTGTGACTGATCTAGAAAATCTCAAAAAAGGATAAAAGCAAGTAACGAGTATACCTGGCCTTATATTCATTACGCATTTTGTATATTTCACGTAAATTAGATATAGGGATGGTTAAACATATATCAAAATTCTAATAGTGAAGTTGAAATTTAGCGAAAGTTTCATGATTATTTTAGAATAACAAAATTAGGACTTACAAATTGATAATTGAATCCCTAGAAATATGGACTTGCAAATAATATATCATTAGTATTATGTAATGTCTTTTCATTTTCTTTAACTATATATTTAAATTTCTGTTTTAATTTTCAGTTCAAATGCACTTTTTTGCTTCACCACTGTAATTTATTTCACACAAAAAAGAAAAAGAAAAAAATACACACACACTGAAAATTTCCACAAATCATGTTTCCGCAATATATTGCTTAATAATTATCATAAATCATAAGAATGATTAGTTACATCTAATTAGTATAAAAATGTGTAGGACCATATCATTGTGGCGTATATCATAATGATCGTAATGTTGTGATATCATTGTAATATCATTGTAATTTGTCTAATTGTAATATGAGAAGTCGTTATAATTCCAATAATAGATGTCATGATATAATTGTGATTTACATACCGTTTGTATGTTTTTATTTTGTAAATCTTACGTCCCTATTCTTATAAAACAAAAATGCTTTCCATTATTTTTCAATGAGTACCTATGCGTCAACTATTAATTAGCATGCTCAGTTGGTGCACTTAATATTACATACTCAATTATATATTTAAATTGGCTAACTACTTTATTAATTAGATTATATTTTTATTAGAAATTGTGTATAATTTGTGGTACGTATTCCAAATTATATTTTCTTAATTTTTCCAATTATTAAGCAGATAAATGAATCAGTTTGGTACTTCGTTTAAGTAGAAACATTTGTAAGAAAGATTTTTGACTCACTACTAATGCTATATTATAATTCATATATATATATATATATATAAATATATATATTCAAAAATTAATTAGAAGGTGACTAATCTACAAAATCGCAAACTTCAAATCTCAATAAGAAGAAAAGGGTATTGCAATTATAGTGTAGTGATAATTCGAAACCTGTTTTCACCAATTTTTAAATACATTCCTAATTTTATGCCAAATCAATCTAATCAATGTGGGATTTCTGTTCACACTCTAATGATTCCCTTTCAAACGAAATCCAGGATAACTCATACAAATTCACATGTTGTCATGGATTTTCCAACTTATTAATTAAGAGTCCATCTTTAATCACATGAATTTAATCTATCGTGATTTGATCTCAAGGACCCACCAACCTTCATCTAAATTTTCTTTAGACTAGTTCATCTTACTCGTACACATGGCTACATTTGGAATCTGATTATAATATCTCTTTTTAGACTTTGGAGTTCTATCAAGAGGTTAACCTATTAAAATAAATAGTCCAAATTCGTTTAAAACATACAATCTCAATTCCATCCCTATAGTTAATATGAAATTAATTTTTGTTCGCACAATCCTAACAGATAATTTTCAAACTAAATCATTGCCTTTATGGCAGCGCATGTACACATTATGGTTTTATCAAGGTACATCTCGAGACTCAAGCCTAAGAATTGTAGCTTTTACTTTGTTATTATGCAAATGGATCTCAAATTTCACAGAAACGACATGATAATTTTAGACTTGGGGTAAGGATTTTATGCATATTTCACTTTTCCGTGATATTTGAACATTTTAATTATGAGGGTAGGACTCCAAAAGATATTTATTTATTCATAAGTAGAAAAGTAAGAAAATGTACGAAGAACGTGACTATAAAAGATAAGATATAATGTGAGCACAAGTAACGTCCTTTTTGTAGTTTTTGACCTTAATGGTGGTGATGTTACGTTTTTATACTTTGTCAACTATATATGTTAATCAATTAATGAGCACACACTATGGATATTACGTAGACCAACAAATAATTAAAAGAAAAAATAGGCTGGCACGTAACTGTTGTCAATAAATAGTAGTAATATGTTTAGAATATGAATTATGGAAAATATTTTTTGAAGAAATAAAAACATCTAGTAAAAATGTTTTATGGATTTCTTTTCTTCCTGGCCTTATTTTCTTATTTTCTTCCTGGCCTTACATAAGCTTTTATCTCTATCCCATTGAGACTAGTTCAGCAGATAAAATGGGAGATTTTAAAGTTTTAGATCTCAGATTCAAGATCTGAAAGATTTTTCTTTAATTTTTTTAAAATGATTTTCTTTTAAGTCAATAAAATAAAAAATTTTAAAACTCCATGTCATTATATATATATATATATATAAACCGAAGTAAAGAGGAGGTAAAATTCTATGTGTCTTACACGTTATTCTCGAATTAGTCGCATACTAATATAACAGTTAACGGGCTTGCAATATATATAATAGTTAACTTCTTACGTAATATTGAACGGATCAAATTAATTCATACAAATTCTACAATTTAATCCATATTAACTTAGAGAAGGTCCAAGGTTGCTTAAAATAATAACAATTAAAACATATGTAGTTATTTTTTTTTATAAAAATTACATAACAATAACAGTGAAAAAAATAAATAAAGAAAAGAAAGTTCGAAGAGAGAGAAATATAAAATTATTTAATTAGTTAAGTGGTAAACAATATTAAAAATTTATCATACCCCGAGGTAAGTTGGCTTTACTTTTATCCGTTTTTTTTATATAATTATTTTGGTTATTATAGATATAATTTAGAGATAATTATATATATTTTGTTAAAAGACGAATATTTTATATTGACTCCGTAATAAGGTATAAATATTTAATTATCTAACGATAATTTCATGATTCCAATCTTTAATAACTCATGACCCTAAAATTAAAAATAACTATAAAACGTATTTGTTTAATTAAATAATATGCTTTATCAACAGGATAAACTTCAAAGAATATTCAGAAGGATATAAACAAATTAAAAATAAAAATAAAATAAAATAAAATAAAAGAGAGAGTGAGAGAGAGAGAGAGAGAGGGGAAGAAATGGCTTGGTCGTGGGTAGGGACATACAAAGCGTGGAGGGTCAAAGAAACAAAAAAAGTGGGACCCCCAGAAGTAGTCTGAGACAGAGGGCGAGCCGTCAATGTCATTGACTCTGCTTCTTTCTCCACTTTCCACATGTTATGCGCCGGGCCAATCGGGTCGGCCCTTATTCTTTCTTTGGAACTGGTCAAACTCTCTTCTTTGACTCTCTCTCTCTCTCTCTCCTCTCTTAGTCTCTCTCTCCTCTCATGGTATTTGGTAAAACTGGAGAAAAATTTTGCATGTAATAATCATTGCAAATAGATGAAAATTCTTTGAATCATTTGAGATTCATTCGAAAAATAAAAATAAAAATTGGTCTAGGAAATTTGATGGAGGAGAATTAATTAGCCAAATCTACTAATAATGTACTTTTTTCGATATATTTGAAGTAAAAACTATGAATAAAATTTCTAAAATCGATAATTGTTGATATAATTTAGTAATAATTTTATATATAATTTTATCATAAGATATAAAATTCAAATCCTCTTATTTCAAATATAAAAAAGAAAGATTCTTGATAAGATTCATTGGATTTGGTAATAAAGTTAGTTGAAATTGATGTTCATACTGATATATATATATATATATATATATATATGTGTGTGTGTCAAAGATTTGAATCTTCTTCTTCTTTTGGGGGAACTGTGCATTATTTATTGAGTGAAGGCCAAAATCTTCATCTTATAATCATATTAAATATATATTTATCATTAAATTATAGATATGTTTAGCAAAATTTTATGAAAATGTTTTTGACTTATTGGATAAGAATTTTATGTCAAAATCAGAAAATATGACTTCTGTATTAAAAGAAAAAAAAAACTCTAGTAAGTAGATTTTAAAATTTATATCATAGTTTAAGCTAGAAATTATAAACTTCATTTGTCATTTGCTTATTTATTGTAAACTTTAACATCATTTTGATTTATAAACTCTTTAAAAATTGTGATTTCTAAATACTTACTAAAAAGTCAAAGTTTTTATTTCTTTTTTTTTTTTTAAAGATTAGATTAAACTAAAAAATGATTAAAAATAATTAAAATAAAAATAAAACAAACTTTGTGAATCCCGCCCTATATCTACAACCACATATTAACTCTTACTTTTTCAAACTAATGCTCTTTATTACATCGAAATATGGTAATTTTTGAATTTCTGTTTATTATCATTTCTATTTTCCTTTCTTCTTTCTTTCTTTCTTTTTTTTCCCCCTAAGAATTCCTTTCTTCGTCCTTGTGATCAACAAAGATGATAAATGTGGACTCTCTATATACTAAAAAGTGTCAATTCACTTTACTTTTTATTTCGTCCGCTGATGCAAGTGTAGTTCCTTAAAAAGAATTAAACATCCATTAAAAAATTCAGTATTTTTTTACTCTAATATTCTCATCATTTAATTAAAAAAAATAATGTAACATACGAATATTGCCTATGTTAATATATTTTCATTCAAAACAAACAAAACATCTCTAAAAAAACAAATAAAACAATAAAGAATAAATAAAACAAACTGTTGAATTTATAAGGAAAAATAAAAATTAAAAAAAAACTTGTGGTGATAAGATCCAAAGACTTTTTTTTTTTTTTTTTTTTTTTTTTTTGGGAGCATATCTCATTTATGCTTCAAACTAGGAATAACAAACAGAGTACTAGTGAGTCTTCATCTAGCGGTTAACAGTTTAGATTTAATCCTCAATCTGACTTCTCTTTTTATGGCCAGAATTAAATCTCATACAAATTCATATATATATATATGTATATGTATAACAACTAATAAGAGAAATTAACTGTGGATTAACAGGCTAGACGGAAGACTTTCTTCTCTCTCTAAAAAGACTCTTTCTCTCTCCTGTCGAAATTATGCCAAGTGGCGACTTGACGCACCACCTTACCTCACCCTTGCAATCTCCACCATATTTATTCTCCAGCATCACACATTTCACACAATTTTGGTCTCAGTCCAAACCCTATTTGATGCCGAGTCCATTGCGTAAACAAAACAAAGACTTCAAAACTTCACTCTCTCTCTCCTCTCTCCTCTCTCTCCTCTCGTACATATAATTCTCTGACCTTTTTCTTCTTCATTATATCTAAGAGCCCTGGTCATTAGCTCCCTTTCAGTTTGATATTTATATATATATATATTATCATAGCTTCTTCATTTTCTCGTCATGATCATGGACCCCACTGGGGAATTGGATCAGCACGGTTCGCCGGTGATCAGAGCGGTCGATGGCCGGAAAAGGGTCGTCGGAGAATTGGACTTTTTGCCAATAAAGGTGTCGATCTGGTCAAAGCAACATCACAAGGCCATGTTGATCATGATGAGGCTGAAGATCATCATCAAGAGCAAACTGCAAGAGATCGTGGAGCGCTTCAAGAGATGCAACTCGACGTGAATGTATGCAATATCTTGACTTGTTTTTATTTTTATTTGCTTTTATTTTTTTTTTTTTAGTTTTTGATTAATTTTCGTAAATATGTAAGCCTTTGAAAATTTCCATTTTGTTATTACGTTTGTAGACTGGCTTGTGTCTTCTTACAACCAACACTAGTAGCGAAAAATCAAGTGTGGATGAAGGCTCTTCTGGCAATAATATTGAGGATAACAAGAAACTAAATTTGAATGAGGTAAACAATTAACTTTTAATAATATTGGTAGTATTATTTTTTTCTCTTTTTTTTTTTTTTACCTGAATTATTGAAAGTGATTTTATTAGTCATGTATAACCACCATAAGGACTAATTTTATGTTGGTGAATATAGTTGATGATTTTGCAGGCAGAATTGGACCGAATGAACAATGAAAATCAACGTTTAAGAAGTTTACTTAATCAGGTTAACAACAATTACCAGGTCCTTAATATGCATGTAGCATCACTGATGCAAAGGCGACAGAACCAAAATTCCGAATCCGGGGAAGAACACAATAAGGTAATAAATTTTCTAATTTTGCTGCTACATACTTTATTTAATTTTCGTTCCATAATACAATAGCTACGGTTTTTGATTTTAGATGTTAAGTGGACTCGTAGAAGAGAATAAGAGAAGGTACGCAGCAGGAGCTAAACCATTCATGGACATAGGTCAGCCAGCTCCGATCGCTGGTGAGAAAGATTACGAAGTTTCGCATTCTTCTGGATCGCCTCGAAATGAAATAGTGGAGTCAATGGACTGTAAGAGTATTATTAAACCTCCTAATATTAGGGAAATTGGAAGAAGGAACTATTAGAACATGATGATCAAGAAGAAGGCCCAGAGCACCAACAGGATCAACTTGCTACAGGATCTAGGTGGGTTCCTAATAAAGTTGCTAGATTTGGTAGTACTACGACTAATACTACTACTTCTAGAGATGAAGAGCAGCATCAGAAACCATGTCCATGATTAGAAAAGCCCGCGTTTCGGTTCGCGCAATATCTGATGCTTCCATGGTAATTAGTAGTGTCATCTATATCATTTAATATCTTGATTCTTCATATGTATTTAAGAAACTTGTGATAACTTTTTTAACTGAAGCACTTAGAAATAAAGGATTTGTACTTCTATTTTGAATTTCTGATGTGCGATTAGTCTTCCTTTTCATTTTGCTAAAATCTTAACAAAAAGGAACCAACAATTGCTGGGACATACATGCAAATATGCAAAGTAATTCATTTATGTATATGTTGCTTTTGTTAGAGTGTAATTTAAGCAATATCAACATAGGTTAACTAATAAAAATTAAAAAAAACGTGTAAAGTATTGCATTTTCAATCTTTATCATGTCTGCCTATATATATATAACCTATATATCACTAAAATATACTTTGTGGTCAAATTAACATTTCATAACTGCTACACCATATCAAAATATGTGTTTATTTTGTTGAATTTGAGATTATTAAGAGACTAAACTTCCAAATCTATTTGTTAAATGGAGTAGCTTAATACCTAATATGTCTAATGTTGTTATCGTGTTTTTATGATGTGGGACTTGGATTTTTTTTTATCCTAATATATTCGTGTGTATATAGATGCGTACATAATATTATATATGCTGATCCATCTGCAAAAATCTTGATAGATTTCTGATGGGTGCCAATGGAGAAAGTATGGGCAGAAAATGGCAAAAGGAAATCCATGTCCTCGAGCTTACTATCGTTGCACCATGGCTACTGGTTGTCCAGTCCGCAAACAAGTAAGCCACCCCTTCTTTCTTTCTTTTTTTTTTTTTTTTCTTTTTTTTTTTAACTTTCATGGTAAATATTTCTATGAATATCTATGGCAAAAGGCACTTTCTTATCTTTCTTTTTAGACAAGGCATATATCTTCTTTTCAATAGAGATTTTATTAGATTTTTAAAAAAAAAATTTGAGAGCGACAGATATAAATTCTAAGCTTTATGTTCACATCATAAGTGAAATTAACAACCTCAAAGACTTACAATAGTATCTAGTAATTATCACATGTCAGTAGTATTTTTTTTTTTTTAAGTGATTGAAATATTAGTTTGCCTACTAAACAAGGAAAAAATTTCTCTTTAGGTGCAAAGATGTGCAGAAGACCAAACAATCCTGACCACAACATACGAAGGCCACCACAATCATCCTCTCCCGCCGACCGCCATGGCAATGGCGTCGACTACGTCAGCCGCTGCATCCATGCTACTCTCGGGATCAATGCCGAGCGCCGATCACCACAATATTCTCAACCCTAACTTCCTAGCAAGAACCGCTCTCCCTTGTTCCCGAGCTTCGCGACGCTTTCAGCCTCAGCTCCATTTCCCACCGTCACGCTAGACCTCACTCGCTCTCCCGCCTCCTCCTCCTCCTCCTCCGCGGAGCAAATCCTAGGCCAATTGCGACAACTTCCTCAAGGTTAATGTGAACAATTCTTCCCAAATTATGCCTCAAAATGCCATGTCCCCGCCGTCACAAGTTTTTGGGGCACGGTCTTGTGGACCAATGCACCAAGTTCATGGGTCTTCACGGATTGAACAATGGTGCTAACCCTCAAGACTTAGAGCCCGGGCAATTATCCGACACCGTGAGCGCGGCAACCGCTGCTATCACGGCGGATCCTAACTTCACGGCGGCTCTGGTGGCGGCGATCACGAATATCATCGGCGGAAATGTTAAGCCGAACAATGGTAGTAGCGTTGCTACTAGAAACAACAGTGAGAAGAATGCCTGAATTTAGTTAATAATTAATTAGCTAGCCTCAGTTTTGATATTGTTGGATATTTAATAAGTAAGTTTAGCCATTAACGGGTTAATCTTTCATTTGGTTTGGACTTTGGAATTAGATAGATTGAGGTCAGAACAATTTGGTTTTTCTGTTGTTTGTTCACTTCTGTTTCCTTGATTTTTTTTTTTTTCGTTAAATAATAGAGTTTTTCTTTGCATTGGAGAAGCTGAGATTTCGGTATTAAAATTAAAGAATGAAACGGGTTGCGATATTGTAAATATTCATAATGAAATATGTATATATAATAGCTTAATGTGAATCATAGTTTTGTTTAAGAGCTAAATTGTCACTCTACTCTCTAAGAAAAAGATAGAGCAGGAACAATTGGAAATAATTTTCTTTTTGGTAATTTGTGTGTGTATATATATTTAGAGAGAAGTTGAATATGAAAAAAAAAATCTACTCTCTGCTAAGAGAGAGAATAATATGAATCGCAAATTTTTTTTTTTGGTTGTATATGTATTTATAGGACGTTGAATATAAAATTTAAAAAAAAATTATTACTAGTGAATATTTTTGAATTCCTTTGAAATTTTTTTTTTTTTGAACCATTAGACAGAGATGTGAAATTTGAGACTGCTTCCTTCTTATAAAAATGTTAACTTATTAAGTGAAGTGGTCTAATATATTTATATGTATTATTGTTGTTGTTTTTTACGATGCAGGATTTGAGTTTCTTTTTACCCTAACATGCCTTTGTAAAATGATGATTTCTCTTGAAGTCACCAATCTTATATTAATAGATCAGACCACTCATTTGAACTTGTTAGGCTCTGATACTATGTAAAGATTAGCCGAGTCCCACATTGATAAACAACAATGATAAACATATTACTCTTAAAAAGCTATACCATAATTTCCCAAATTTCACATAAGATACGCATTAAATATGTTTGATTCTTATGTGACATTCAAAATACGTAAATTGTATATGAAATTAAAGAAAAACAAATTTAAAAAGGGCCTCTATATCAATGAAAAATATATATTATATTCCAAAAGGACTTGCATTGTATATTTCACTGAATTGTCATAATTCTAACACGTGACAAAATTGATTGTAAAAAATGTATATATGCAAACACTGCAAACACAAGTTAAAAAAAATCGCGGTAGGATTAAAAATTAGACATTTAGGGCATCCAAAAAAAAAAAAAAAAACACTCTTTCAATGAAGTATTATTGTGACAACAGTTTTCATTAATTGTTTTTAGGAAATTAACCAAGATATTAAACCTCAAAAAAATAAAAAAGATGGTTCAATTTTCTGAGAGTCTCACTTTGTAACATGATCAACAATGTTATTGTTAAGATTTAATAAACATCTTAATTCTATATTACTGAAAGTAAAAACATCACAGAAAAAAAAAACAAATAAGAATATGAAAAGGTTTATAGAGTTCAGTTTCAATATTGTAAGAGCTATATTCGCTTGCAGCTATTACCATAACTCAGTATAATTAAAAATAAAAGGTTCATAAGAGAAAATCACACATCCTCAGTCGCTGTATACATATACATTATCTATGTTCTAATCTCTCTAATAAAGCCTTAATCGGTGCATCTTCTTTTGTATAGGAAAAATTAGGTTAGTTAAAAGTGTGAAATTCTCAAAGTTCTCTTACAAAAAATTATAATCAATCCATTTACTATCTTCATTTCTGGATAATTATTAAACTCCACAACTAACAATAATTAAAATGTAGGTATGGACTAATTTCAAAAAAAGAAGTGGTCTTTTTTTTTCCCCTCAACCGCATATCATTTGACTTCAATCCATGTTTGCTTCCTTTTTTTTTTTTTTTTTTTTTTTTGTTCCTTTCATTTTCTTTTCTTTTTCCTAGTAGGCTTTGTCCTTAATGTTGATCTCTCTATTACAAGTTGTTTTTGTGACTAAGAAACATTGGACTAATGTGAAAAAGGAAACTTTGGCGGCAAGAGAACTTGACTTTCAAATAACCAAAGAGTAGTCCAGTTTGGAGGATGCTAGGAGTAATGCATGTTTTCATAGATAGGGGATAAGGAAATCTTATTGTCTACAATTGCCGTGTCAATATTTGATGTTATCCTTTAATAAAATGAATACGACTTTTCTGACTATATTACACTTTTTCCCCCTTTTTTTTTTTGGATGATACTCATTTACTATTAGTCCGACCATATTTTGGCTGCCAAATTGTTGCCCTATAAATCTTTGGACCACAATAACATTTATAGCTAGTATCATAAAGTCACAAACTCCCTACCAGCCAATGAATAAAGCGAAAGAAAAAAAGTTATATATATATATATATATATATTGTCACAGGCTACACTACTTCCATATTGGATTCTTGGGAAGTAAAATTTCTAAATAAAGTCACATACACGAGGAAACATTTTCATGTTACACTTTTTGTCATAACAATGTTTTTATGTGGCTAAATGTCATTTTATCACAATATTATAATTAATATTCATTTAGTCATAATTTCTAGTGTGACTAATAAAACTTTTAGCAACAAAATTTTAAATCACGATAATAAATTTTAGTCCTATCAAAAGTTTCCGTGACAAAATCTTACCACTAAAAATTTTAATTACAACAAAAATTTATATTTAAATGCATACCAACAACAATCTTGTGATTAAAAGTAATATTTAGTTATGCGAAACTATTGTGACTGTAAGTATCGTAAGAAGACGGTATGATTATTATTATTTATTTATTTTGGCTAGTGAGGAAAAAGGCATCAGGGGTATTCCATTAGAGTAATACTAGGGACACCAACTTCAATCCTAACTTTTGATACCAACTCATGTGTCTATTTTCATTGACAAATGCAATCAATTGATATGACAATGCTTTTAAACTTACCAATAAAAATAAGACAACTCACATGCTACATAGGTTGGTACTCAAAAATTGGGATTAAAGTTGGTATTCATAGTGTTTTTCATTCCATTCTCAATATCCTTACATAAAAATATATAATAAATAACTATTTTTAGAAAATAAATATCTACTTTGGCAATCCAGATCCACGGTCACCTATTAAGTGACTCTTAGCAATTAAGTAACGATAGATGGATTGGAGACTCGCGTGCAGCTTGATGATCAGGTGACTTCAACGACATGGCAACAACAAAGGATAAGAATGACGTAAAATGAAAACGAAACCATGCAGTTAGAGTCCATAAGATGTTGTAGTAGGGTCAGAGACAACGACTGGCAAAAAATTATTTTAGTGGGGGCATTATAAAAAAAAAAAGATTAATTTTATCTTAAACAATGACATATATAACTCTATATATTAATTATTTAGTGTGAACACAATGAAATTTTCTTGTGAAGTGTATGTATAAATAAATTCGACTGAAATTTTAGGAGTGAAAACTAGCATATGAAAATTTGAGTGGGGTGCAGTAATAATTTTTCTTGTAAAATTGATATAGAACTAAAATTATATAACTTCTAGGATCAAATTTAAATCAATTTCTCAAAACGTTAGTGGACTTGTATGTGGTTCCAAACCTAAGGTGGAACCCACTCTTGTAAAATGGGTAAGGGAGATTTAATAGCTTATAAAACCAATATTATCCTTCTATAATACAACCACCTCGACTTGAAGCTGCAACATATAAGATTGACTCTAAAATCAATTATTATGAACTAATTAGGTAAAATCGATTGTTCTCGGTTGTTTTCAGTCGTTCTGAAATCATTTTGCTAATAAAATTTTTAGAAGATTATTTAATAAATAAAAGAAAGTCATTGAGTTATTTACTTAAGTGACCATGAACAAGCATGCTATGTGTCATGTTTCGGTTTAAAAAACATAACAATTAGAGCAATTCTTGAACTCTGCATATTTTGTTCCCCAATCGATTACCTATTGTGCCCGCCTCTCCTCCCTAAATGAACTCTGAAACTAAATAAAGGGACATACTCGTTGTGCCTGTTACTCCTACTGAACTATAGCCAGGCCTTATGGCAACCATTGACTGCTGTTTACTACCTATTGCTACTGCCTTGTACCCTCACATCAAACTAATATTTCACTCAAACTGTCAGTTTCTCGCCTGATTATCAATCAGTAGGCTTTAAAGCAGTATATTGTACCCCGGCCTATCAATCAGAGTAAGCTAACCATTACGCTAACGTAGGCTTCAAAGCTAAAGATAGGACGGAATGAGTGGAGTCAAGTCCTGACAGTCATCCACTTTGGTTAAGCCAGCCATCTAAGATGCTATCTAAGACGAGTCCTTAAGAGAATGAATTAGGTATAAAATGGAAGGAGAACCCCTTTTAATAGGACTTGAAGATAGCTTGACATTCATCTCTTTTCCATATGAAAGTAGAGTTTTTTCATCATTTTTCCAACTTCGTGGCTGCATCTAAAGAGTCAATTTTTCATTCACCAATGCATCATTTTTTCTATTACAATTTCGATCTTTGTAAAAGAGAACACGAAGCCACTTATATCCGTTACTAACGTGATGGTCCCACTCAAAATTAACCCTCAAAATGATAGTTCAAGGATTGGGGTATGAGCCAAAGAGGTAATGGTTCATTTTGGGTCGTTAAGAACACCCATGGACACATATGAGGAGCAAAGGATTAGGACGAATGAAGATGTACGACAAGAAGAGATGAGTTTTATGCATGGAAAGTAAATGGAGAGAGAGATCCTCAAAGATCTGATAACCCCGTTCACAAGATGACGGTCAAGGTTACTAATTAGTCTTTTTCTTTTTAATTTTCGAAAATTAAAAGGAAAAAAAAAAAAAAATTAACCGGTTTTGCCAATGCATTATTTTCAAGCTTAAGGGGATTGTGAATGCAAAGTCATTGTACTTCTCCTGGAGCTCAACACCAATAGCATACCAAGAACAGCTCTTTTAAGCACGTCATCGACATCTTCGGTGCAATTCTGCGGTATCAATGAAGAAAGATCTTCATTTTCTCTGCTTGTCGTCGATGCATAGATCAATTTTGAGTTCCTCGGTAAAGGAAATCCACTCGCTTTCCATTTCTGTCAAATTTATCTTTCTTTCTCGAGTTCTTCATTGTTGTTTCAGAAGATGATACTTTTTCGCAGTTGAATGGATCGTGACAATATTTTAATTCAGCTATTCACTCTGGCTAAGTTTGTGTCTCAATTCATCTAATATGGTACTGGAATTCTCCTTTCCAATTTTTGGAGACTAGGGCCGGATTTAAGTTGCAGTAGCAGTGGAGACAATCTATTATTTCAGTGGGAGCGTATATACCAAAAGATAAAGGTCTTATAAATGGATAATCAATTTCTTAGGGCAAAATGAGAAATATAAATTTTTTAAAGTTAAATTAAAAAAAGAAAAGTTCATTAGGCCCACTCGGTAATTGGTAGATCCGTCCCTGATTGCAGGTTTACATGAGCTTATTGAAATGCTACTTCTGAATTCGGACTTGATAGCCTCGGGTTGTTTGAGGAATCTCTACTGTCCTCAGTCGATTCAATGTTTTCCTTGTGAAGAAGTTCGTTCTAAGATTTCTCCATATCAATCTCTTCAAATTCAATTTCTTCTAATCCATCTACGTATCGCCTCATCACTCATCAAATTTGTCTCGTAACCTTCAGCCAACTGGGTAGAATCTCCGATGCAAGATTGATTGCTTATGTTTTCTTTTCTTTTGTCCCTTCCAGGAGATCAAAAATTAACAAAATAGTTAACATATTCAAGATAATTATGAATAGAAAAAACACCATCCCAATTCATCTTTTTTCATCAGATACGAGATGCGATTTGGTTCCACGAAGATTTCCGCAACTTGTCCAGTTGCTGTTGTAGTTCTCTGACATCATCCTCGTCGATATTTACCTCTTCATCGGATAAGGTTGTCAATGCATGCTTATTAGGAACTGATTCTGCCCCTAGACTTTGCCCTAACTTCCTCCAAAAAATAAAAAAAAAACACGTTTAATTAGCAACCGTCCTTAATTTTCCATTACCTTTCACCTATAATCCCAAAAAGCTAGCTGCAACTATTACCTTCAGTCAACATTAACATCATCCTATGTTGTCTCATGTATCACTGGTTTATTTCTAACAGATTTAATTTGATTGTTCAGGGTAATTGATAGAAATTAAATAAGAAAATATTAAAACGAAAAAGGAGAAGAGAACACAAATATATTTAACATATATATATATGCATACCATAGAAAACCAAGAACCTATTTGGGAACAAGAGAAAGTTAGGGTTTCTTATTCCAATAAATTAATCAAAATATATCAAAAGAGATTTATATAGGCTAACTAGAAAATATAATGATACATATATCCTTAACATCCTAATAATAATAGGAAATAAGCAATAAATAAATATAAAACTATATAATCTAATACATACGTCCATTGTTATGAGCAAAGAGAAGAATTCACTAATGGGAACACTATATATGTTGGGAAAACCACTATTTAAACTTTCTCTCTTTATGTGATAAAATGGGTTCTCCAAAAGCAAGTTTCAACAAAGCCAACAAATCAACAAAAACAATGAAAAATCAAAATAATCAACTGCACAAGAGACACCGATTTTTACGTGGTTTTTACTAAGGAAAAAACCACGAGATTGTAGTTCAATATCAACTTCCACTATATCAATAATAATAGGATTACAAAGTTCTCTCTAGATGCAACTAGAGGCTCACAATCATTAAGATAAAACATAATCTTGATTACACAACAAGGTTCATCATCAACAAGATGGATTTCAACACATAGCATCAATAGAAATCAATTCTAGGTCTCAAGTGGAAATTTGGGAGAAGCACCTTAGAGACATCAATTCGAAAATCGGAACTGGTAGATGAGAAGAGCTCGTCACAAAATTCACCACGTTAAATTTGAGCATTATAGTACACCGTTTCACCGTTCAATCATTTTGCACAAACTCAAAACATATTGGGCCTTGCCCAATTTATTAGTCCAACCCAATACATTGGGCGGACTCAACAATATATGACTCCATATATACAGATATATGAATTATATTATATATCTAACTTTAACTCTAATTTTAAAGTTCAAATAAATTCAACATTTGAACAAATCTTCTTGTTGGTTCAAAATATCGATGTAAATCCATGTTTATGTTTGCATTCAGTTTCTTCCAGTGCATGAGTTTGTATGTTTAGAGAAGTTTAGCTTATCTTTGGTTCTGAAGTTCAAATTTAAGTTTTAATTTATATCATTTTTTGTATTATTCTGAAAAAAAAAATTAAGTTATTCATTCCAACCTAAAAATTACATTTCAAATTTGTGTTTTACACGGAAGTTAAATGGTAAAACATAATTAGCTAGAGTAAATACTAGTAAAACAAAGAAATATATTGTACTTTCTCAATCTCAAAAAATAAGATCTAGAAGGGAAGAAGAACAAAGTGTCATCAACCATGAAACTTGGCGAAGCAATTGTCAAGAAGAAAACTTGGCGAATTTTACTAATCTATGCTTTAAGATTGCTTCGAGATCTTGGCAAAGATTAGTAAAATTCGATACTTTGAAAAAAAAAAAAAAATTTAATTAACAACGAGCTTATAAAGAAAAAAATCACCAAATATAATGATTTCTCCTAAATTGATTTATTTTCTTTTCAGAAATTTTCGCTTATTTATAATATATATATAGAAAAAGGGAAAAAAAATTAATCAACCATGACACTTGGGGGACCCCATATCCTGTAGGTCTTTCCACTACCACTCTGGTTAGAATTCCAAATTACTCACATTAGGAAGTTTTTTTTTTTTTTTTTTCCACCAAAAAATTGCTTTATAAAATTCTAACTGACATGAAAAAGTCTGCGACAATTAATCCTTGTATTGCGTAGCTTTATATGACACGATGGAAGTGTTGTAACCAGCCAAGCCATTTCAAACCAATGAGACAACAACACACACAAACACATATTACTTTTTTTTTTTTGTTTTTTTTTTTTTTGAACGAGAGTACATTTTTGTCTTTTTTCTTCTAGAGTAGTATAATTTTTTGCTTTTTTTTTTTTTTTTTTTTGACATTTTTAAAGGGAAGACTTGATTAAACATAATTTTGTATCCGAAAATGAGTACTTTTTTCGCGACGTTTGGGCACGATTTTTGTATCCACAAACTTGTTTTCTTTTGTTTTGTTTTGTTTTTTTTTTTTTTTTTTTTTTTGTTGGTGCCAAAAATCGCGCTTGACAGACAAGATTGTAGTGAGATGAAATAGACGGTTGAACACTCGACTTAAATTGTCTGTGGCTCCATTCAAACGAAGCACAACTCTAGAAACTGAATAATTTTAAGGCTATTTTCATCTTAGCATATAAAACATTTTATTAATTTATGTACCTCATCTTTTTTTTTACATTGGTTGTGGCTATGTATTTCATTGAAGGGAGACTGTAGTTACCACTTGAAGGGTTCTACAGGAAAAAATAAATAAAGTGAGAAGTTATGTAATTTTTTCTATTTTTTTAGCAGAAATCCTAATAAAATGGACTTGGTAAAATTTGTTTTCATATTTTTTTCATCTGTTTTTAACTGAAATTCTGATATGGTATTAAATTCAATATTTATGAAACAAAGTAGAAGTTTTAGAATTCAATAAATAAAGTGATATGATCTTAAAATTTAAAAGACATAAATAAATATATTAACAATAATAAAGAGAACAAAGTCGATCAACACCCCATAACAACTAAAGAAAGTGGCATAAAATGTCGATGAAATACCTAAAAAGAAAATTATGTGGATATCTATGTTGTCCCTACGTGGCAATGAAAGTCGAGCTTTAGTTTAAGGAGAGTGACTTGGTACCAATCCTCGGTGTGTTTATACACATATATATATATATATATATATATGTGTGTGTGTATATCTCATTACTATTGTGTCCAATGCAGCCCGATAGTTTTCGTTACCGAGATATCTTTTTTTTTCATTGTTCCCAGGGATTTTTTGGGTAATCCGCTCCCATGCTGCAAACAGTCAAATCTGAACTAAACCTTGTCGCTCTTCTTTCTTTCCTCGCGGGCAGGAAGCACACCAGCAGCGTGCGTTGCGTGATTCTACTGTGTTTTTTGCACTTGACTGGGTGGACAGTTGACCGGAAGAGAACTTCGATTCGCCCTTTTTAAACAATTTTTTTTTAATCTTTCAATCAGAAATTACTTGAAAGTAGAAAATTTGTATGGGGCACTTATGAGTCACTTAATTTCTCCTTCTAAAAGCTCATGTGATTGATCTGCCTCGTAAAAAATATGTGTGTGTTCTTACTTATGTATACCAAAAAATAACTTTTTTCGGTCATGTTTTTATCCCGTCATTTAATAGACTCAAATATTAAAGCATCAAGTCAAAAAATCATTTTAGAAATTTTACTCATTGAGGTGTAATGATTGATTGGACGCTTTAAGTATTAAAATTAAATTAAAAATTCAAATCTTACATATAAGAATTCTAACACTCATCATCTAGTATTAGTTCTCTGATGGGATATTCTACCAAACTGCCTCCCTACTAATCTTTGAACCACAATAACATTTATAACTAGACATTAAGAAAGCAAAAGGAAAGAAAAGAATTAAAGTCTTGATAAAGAAAGCAAAAGAAAAGAAAAATAAAATAATGAAAGTCTTGATTTTGAATGAAGCTACAAATTACTTCCATCTTGGGGTGTAATTTGTAAATAAGTCACATAGAATTACGGTAGGCGTGTTTGGTTATGATACTTAAAAGTAGTTATTGATTTTCCCTGATTCAGTCCCAATTTTTTTTACCAGCTGAAATAACATGTGAGCTGTCATATTTTTTATTAATAGGTGTTTAAAAGATTATCATGTCAATTAATAATAAAAAAATTACATCTAATAGTGAATCATCACATAAGTTGGTATAAAAATTTAGAATTTAAGCTGGTGTCTTTAGCGTTACTCTTTATTTAAATAATAAAAAATTTAACATAAAAGAAGCTTATATTTAAGTTTACTTTATATTATAAATATGAATATATAATTAAGACGTTTGATCTAATCTGATCTAGACCGTTATTCACAACATATAGAGATCGGACCGTACTGTTTAAATAATCTAATATAATTTTAGACCGTTTTAGACGGTTCTTATGTAAAATCGGACTGTCCATCTTAAAACTATGTTGGCCTGGTTTGGTAGTTTGCGATTTCCTTGCAGAACCATACCTACTATGTGTGTTTTAATAACTCACCAAGATTTAGAGGATTACCACTTCTCTTAATAACCGGAATTCAATTACATTACTTTAGTAAAGAGTTTAAGCTTAGCCTCCATTTGATATTCAAGTTTAACTTCAACTAAATTACTTTTTCATATCAATTTTTATCTTTTTCTGAAAAATCAACAAAATTTATAATTAGTTTTTGAAAAATCAACAATTATAATTTAAAAATTTTATTTTTAACTAATTTATCAAACGAATGCTTAACTTTTATTAAAGTGATATAATAAACTACTGGCTTTAAAAGTGATATACAACCTCACTGTGGAGTATCCTAGATATTGTTCATGAGTATGATTATCCACAACATGTTGCCATCTCTTGTCTTCCAAAGGATTAAGGGCAATTTCTAGGATTGCCTCTCAAAAACGACATATCTGGATTATTATCTTAATTATAATAGTCTTTTTTTTTTTTTGCTCTAATTACAAAAATAGAAGATTAAAATATAAAATATAAAAAGATGACAAAAAAAGGGTTATATATAAGAATGTCATAAATTTGATACATACTTATATTTATGCCTATTATAACATTAAATTGATAAACTTTTAATTTTATAATATAAACATTATTAACTTTAATATTAGAGTTGACAAATTTATAAACGTGTACTCAAAACATGACTCTTTATTTAAATTTCTCAAAAAATAAAATAAAAAAAACATAGAGTGGCTGTTTTGGTAATTTTTTCTATTGGGCCGGTCCGTGAGCCATCCGTGATGGCTCATCCATGATTTCAGACTTGGAATATGTTTAACCAATGGTCCCTACCGCAGACAACAAAACTCTCTTCCCATTTTGACTCTTTGCCCAAAAAGGTCAAAACAACAATAATAATGGTATCTCCCCACTTTTGATCAGTCCCGTGCGTTTGTACAAGTGTACGTCCCAGATCAAAATCTTGTTCGCTTTCGGTTAAAAAAAAAAAAAAAAGAAACTGCAGAGAGCGGTGTCTCCCATACGAGGAGATAAAGAATACAATTCTCTCCAGTTCCTCTTTTCTTAGCCCCACGATTTCTTTATAAACAATATTCCCCCCATTTTCATCTTCTTCTTGCTCTTGCATTTACTCGTCAACTACTCCTCAGTGGGAAAAAAAGGTCAGATTTTCTCTCTGATTGTTCTCATCTTCTTCAATTTCATGATTTTTTCCTTCTTTTTTTTTAAAGTAATTTCCTCTGTTGATCGTAAGAAGTTCTCGTTTTTGTCCGGGATCGGACGGTATTCTGAAATTTGATGGAAGTATTAGATTTTATTTTTCAATCTTGTTAGGTGCTGAGAAAATTTGGGAATGAAAAAAATATGGTGATCTTAGTGTAAACTCTGTATAGTCTAGGTTTGTAAAGTTTATTTGTTATTATTTTTTTTTAGTGGTTATTTCCGAGGGGAAAAAAAAGAGAGAGAGATATTAAGAGCTTCAGTTTCACGGCGTTGACTTGTTGTGATCTACGAAGAAATTGTTTATTTGTTTTGTTCTGTGGATTTTGAGAAAAAGTTTTTACTTTTTAATCTGTGGAAACTTCGATTTGTAATTAGTTTTTATGGTATATCTAATTTCAGATTTTTGATTGTCCTTAATGTTGTTGATGGTTTTATCATCTGATTAGTGAGATATTTTACTTGTATATATCTGTTTTTATATGAGTAGTGCATAACACTAAATGCGTGACTTTGCTTGCACTTGTCCGATACCCACCTCAAGTAGTATTTTGTTCGTGTTGTGTTGTTGGTGGTGTGTGTGTGTGTGTGTGTATACCACATACACACACATATAGGATTGTCATAGAACCAACACCTTATTAAATGGCACTTGTAACTTTTTTTTTTTTTTATAGTTATTATCAACAACCGGCTAATTTTAATATATATTTTCAGTGATACTTGTCTTTGTACCAATTAGTTCTGAATAGTACCAACAAGTCCAGCTATCGGACGTGAGATATATACATATATATATATATATATATTTTTTTTTTTTTGAGTGTTCCCTCTTGTGGTTCCGATTGAAGGTTATTGTATCTGATTTTGGAGCATTTCCGCTTTGCAGTTAAGAAAATGGGAACTCAAATTAAGCCGGTGGCTGCAACTCTTTTCCTATGCCTTCTCCTGTTTCCTTTGGTGTTTTCTGCTTCCAATGATGGGTTGCTCAGGATTGGACTCAAGAGAGGAAGTTTGACCAGAACAACCGGGTTGCTGCCCAGATTGAGTCCAAGGAAGGAGAGGCTTTTCAAGGCATCTATTCGCAAATATCACCTCCGCGGGAACCTACGAGATCCAGAGGACATTGATATTGTGGCACTCAAGAACTACATGGATGCTCAGTATTTTGGTGAGATTGGTATCGGTTCCCCACCTCAGAAGTTTACCGTGATTTTTGACCACCGGTAGTTCTAATTGTGGGTGCCTTCTGCGAAGTGTTATTTCTCGGTGAGTTTTGTTTGCTTTGAGTGTTTGGTATTTGATGTGGTGGTTTGGGCTTCAAGTGCCTATTTCATATAGAGAAGTTTACAAATCTTGTCTCTTATTGCAGTTGGCTTGCTATTCCATTCAAAGTACAAGTCGCGCAGTCAGTTCAAGTACCTACAGGAAGAATGGTTGGCTCCTCACACTCTAGTCCATTTTAAGATACATGGGGTTATTTATTTATTTTTTAAAGGCTGCTACTTTATTCTTTTTAATTCTATATTTGATACGAAAACACTGTCTTGAAGTTTTAATTTAGCATTTTATGATTTATGCTGCTTTTTAAATGCATGACATTAGCGGAAGTGAAATTTTTTGTAGATGAACAGATGATTTACTTGTTTCCCCACCTTGCAGGTAAAACTGCAGAGATCCAATATGGAACTGGGGGCTATCTCTGGTTTCTTCAGCGAGGACTATGTGAAAGTTGGCGATCTCGTTGTCAAAGATCAGGTAATCTCAGGCTCTTTATGGGTATATTTATGAATGTGAAGAAGTCTTCTCTTTGTGTTTCCCTTGCTAAGAAAGATTGTTTGTTCTAGGAATTTATTGAGGCAACCAGAGAACCCAGCCTCACATTCTTGGTTGCCAAGTTCGATGGAATACTTGGCCTTGGGTTTCAAGAGATTTCGGTGGAAATGCTTGTACCTCTGTGGTATATTATTTTGCCCTTTGCTGTTTGTTATGACCTCTTGTTCTGTTTTGACTCTGCTCATTGTTGTCTCCAAGAACTTGGATAGAAATATGAGAAATTTCATTTCCACTATTTTTTACTGCCACTATTTTTGGAGTGAAGGTACACATGGTCAATCAAGGTCTTGTTAAGGACCAAGTTTTCTCATTTTGGTTTAACCGCAACGCTGATGAAGAAGAAGGGGGTGAAATTGTTTTTGGCGGAGTGGATCCAGACCACTTCAAGGGTGAACCCACTTATGTTCCTGTTACACAGAAAGGCTACTGGCAGGTTGGTCCTGCAAAATTGATTGCCCTTGTTTTATTGAAAGTATTAACTTTTCTTCTAACAATAATTTTTCTCTTTTTCGTTGGCAGTAGTTGACATGGGTGATGTTTTGGTTGATGGCAAATCAACTGGTGAGCACATGAGTATTTATTGTTTGTTTTAGTTTAGTGAGTTTCGTAAATCTGTGTCAGTCTTGTTCATGTTTACCCAGTCTAATTTAAGCAAATGTACTTCAGGTTTTTGTGCCGGTGGCTGCTCAGCAATTGCCGACTCTGGAACCTCTTTATTGGCTGGGCCAACGGTTTGTATTTTTTTTTAACCCTTGTATCTACACGTGTATAGTTCCACAAGCTTTCGGGCTTGCCTTTGACGTATTATTTTCCTATGAGTGAAATACGTATTTTTCTTCTTCCTTTATAATTGGATTCCGTTTTACATTCTTGTGTAGTAATAAACTCATTTCCTTATGCTTTTCTTAAAATAAAAATAAAATAAAAAATAAAAAGCTGATAATCCTGCAACTTAATAATCCAGGCTATTGGGTTGAATAAATTTATTTGTTATTTTTTGTTAACTTGAGGATTCTTCTTATAATAATTGGCATTCTTATGCCCGATATTTCCTAGTTCCTTAGAACGATGCGGTGCTGTCGATGACCTAGCTTTGATGGTTTAAAGAGAGCATCAACCTTCTTCCATGTTCCAACTTTGCTGTTCTTCTTTGTTTAATCAACTGTATTTGTATGTCCTGTACAGACTATAATTACGCAACTGAATCAAGCCATTGGAGCTTCGGGGGTTGTAAGTCAAGAATGCAAGGCCATAGTTGAACAATATGGGCAAACCATAATTGAAAGCCTTTTAGCCAAGGTATCTATTAACTTCATAACAAGCTAGAGTTGATGCATTATCCCTCACCTATTTACACTACTGTTGTTATCTTTGCAGGACCAGCCCAAAAAGATCTGCTCTCAGATTGGTTTGTGTTCTTTTGATGGGACTCGTGGTGTTAGGTTAGACTCAGATGCATTCATTTTACCATGAGTCGTGGTGTTAGTTAATTTCCATTTTTTCCATTGCTTAACTTAGTTTGGAATGGGATTTTGGTCAGCATGGGAATTAAGAGCGTCGTGGATGAGAATGTTGGTAAGGCATCTGGTGATTTGCGTGACGGAATGTGCTCTGCATGTGAGATGGCTGTTGTATGGATGCAAAACCAGATCAAGCAGAATCAAACGCAGGAGCAAATTCTCAATTACGTGAATCAGGTAAATTAACTCTTATGTTTTTGGGTTTCCCCCCCACTTTATTTCCATTTATTGTCTTTTCTATGTACTCATGCTGTGACTTGTGTGCGCAGCTATGTGAACGGCTGCCTAGCCCAATGGGAGAGTCATCAGTTGATTGTGGCAGTCTGTCTTCCTTGCCTAAGGTTACGTTCACCATTGGTGAGAAGAAATTTGAACTCACCCCTGAGCAGGTATCGTATGATGCTTTTTAAGTTCTTTCTTGCCCTCTTAATATTTCCTCTGTTATAAGATATCCGTCGATAAAAAAGATTTTATTTATCGAATGTGGTAGTTCCATTTATGAAGAATGGTTGTTGCTTGCTCTTCTGTCTGTATAATGCATTGTGGGTGTCATGGCATACTGTATTTCTCGAGATACGTTTTCTATTAATATTTGTCTTCTTTGGGTGATTCCAAACAGTACATCCTGAAAGTTGGTGAGGGAGACGCTGCTCAGTGCATTAGCGGTTTTACAGCGTTGGACGTGCCGCCTCCTCGTGGACCTCTCTGGTACAATTGAACATCTTTTGACTTTTCTTTCCGTTTGCTTGTTATTCTTATCTGGGTTGTGATCATTTACTTGGTTCCATTGATCGGATACTTCACCATTTACAACTCTTCGTCTTAGGAACAGCCGAACAGGCTCTTCTTTGCTATCTTCATTAGGACTTGGGGCCTGTTTGGCAGAGCTTCCTAGAAGCTGTTTTTGGCTTCCTAGGTCCAAAAGTTAGTCAAAAGCAGTTTCTGAAAGCATTTGGATGATATGTCAGAAGAGCTTTCATGTCTCTAGAAGTGCTTCCTGTCAAAGCTAAAAAATGTGGCTTCTGACAAAAGTTCTTCTGAGTAGACTTTAAAACTTATAACAAAATTTAAATTAGATATTATAAACTTTATTTAAACATTTATTTTACTTGTTAGAATACTTTAAAGATCATTTTGACATCAAAAGCTCGTTGGTTTCAAACACTTATATTGAGAAGTCACAGTTTTTGTTTCTCTTCTTCTACTGGTTAGAAGTAAAAACAAAAGTTAAAAGCTCTACCAAACGGGCTTTAAGTTATGAACAACCAGTTGGATAAGTTCTTATATCTGTTTTTTAATCATTAACAGGATCCTGGGAGATGTGTTCATGGGTCCCTACCACACAGTGTTCGACTACGGGAACCTGAGGATCGGATTTGCAGAAGCCGCGTAAATATGTTAGTTTCATGCCTGTTCAGACTCTGTTTATGTTTATCTGATGCTGAGTGTTGCGACTTATGTTTAACACCATAGTCCTTGGCCATGGGAACCTCTTACTGGAATTGAGCCATATATAACAGTTATCTATGTAAATACTCTGTTTATGGCTTTGATCGGAACTGCAACCAGTTTGCTTTTAGCTTTAATGGAGGAAAGTGGATTTGCCTTGGTTATTGTCTTTGCATATTTGCATACATTATTGATCCTTATCTCCTGGATGAGCTTGTTTGTTTTTAGATAGTTGAGGTGGACATCAATATATATATATATATATATTTTTTCAATTAAGATAGGTCTCAACTTCCTTGAACAAACATGGATGATGAGAACCATAAAACATATGGCAGACTTATAAAAAAAATTCAAACCCATATAGCTGGATAAGAGTGCTAAAAAAAATAAAAAATAAAAAAGTAAAGATTATGGGGTTATATGTAAAAATGTCATAAATTTAACACATCCTTATGTTTATGTTCATCATAATATTAAAGTTGATAATTTTATCATTTTCTAATATTAAATTATCAACTTTAATATAAAATATGGTTTTTCATCTAATTTTCTCAAGATTTTATGAGCGCCGTTTGCTCAAGCCAACCTAACCTTGGGCCTAAGCTGACACAAGGTTCGGACCGACCTTGACCCTGAACCTGTGCCAGGAGTCAACCTTGATTCGAACCGAGCTGACCTGTTCTTGAGCTGACTTGTCCTCGAGCTGTGCTCGAACCTACCCCTGGCTTGGGTTGGCCTCGATCCTAACTTTGATCTTGATCTTGTATTAAATACTACTAAAAGTACACAAAAAAGTATTGTATTAGATAATATGGCGTACGGTTGTAAGTATACTTTAACGGTTCACACCTGACTCCTTCGTATGGTGAAGACTCTAATTCTTCCCACCTCCAAATTTGAAAAACAAGAAAAAGATAATTGGATATTAAGCGTATAATTTGGGGTAAGTACTTGAATGACACAAATTTAAAAATCATTACACCAATATGACATAAAAAAATAACATTGAATCAATATGACACAAAATTAAACTAAAGTAAACTAAAGTTTGTGTCATGTTGGTCAATATGAGAGAATTAGTGCTATGTTGGTCAATAGATAAAAAAAATTTAGTTATTTAGGCAATTTTCTCTATTAGTTTACTATCTAGATTAATTTATAAATGATTTTAGCAAACATTGTATGACTATAATATTTACGGTGCTCTAAAATGGTTCACCCAACTATAACCTTAATGACTTAAACTACACTCTTGAAGAATGTAACGGTGCAACCTTAATGACCGAGTGCCAGGGGTCGACCTTGACTTGAACTGAGCCGACCTATTCCTGAGCCGACTTGTCCCGAGCCCCGATCCAACCTAACCCAGGCTTGAGCTGGCCTTGATTCTAACTCTGATCTTGATCTTGTATTAAATACTACTAAAAGTACACAAAAAAGTATTGTATTAGATAATCTGATGAGTGGTTATAAATATACCCTAACGGTTCATATCTGACTCATTTGTATAGTAAAAAAGTCCAATTCTCCTCACCTCCAAGTTTGAAAAGAAAAAAAGAAAAAAAAGAAGATATAATTGGATTTTAATTGTATTAATTTACTATCTAGATTAATTTATAAAATGATTTTAGCAAACATTAAATTACTATAATATTTACAGTGCTCTAAAATGGTTCACCAACTATGACCTAAACAACTTAAACACCACTCTTGAAAAATGTAACATTACAACTTATAAAATTAAATCGCGTCTATTTTCTAAATAAGGAATTAAAACTATGTGGCATTATTTAAGAATTTTGTAATAAATTATCAAAGTTTTGTAAAATTAGTAAAATGACCGGTTTTTTTTTTTTTTTTTTAATTTAAATGGTCAATAAATAATTAATCGATAATGATACGAACTTTATATTGATTGGTGATTATTTTACTAAATTAAAAAAAAGAAAATTGGTCATTTTCTTGAATAATAGTCTGAAAACTGTTCACTAACCTAGCATTTTTTTTTTCCTAGACTTGTCTTATTTGATTAGATTTTCAATTTTCATCCCCTTTTTCCCGAAAAAGAAATTTGGTCATCTTAAGTTTCATTTTCGTGGATACATCTTGAGTTTCATTTTCGTAAATTGCCTTTGATTGTATTAGAAGACCGTCGTTGAGAAAAAGTACAGAGGCAACAAAGTCAACTGTACTTTTTTTCCAGCATGAAAGGAGACGGCAATTGCTTGCCCCATGACCTTTTCTTTACCTAGGACCTCTTTATTTTCTCTGTTCTCATTATTATTATTATTATTATTTTGCTGGAATATGTTCTCATTTTTTTTACTTTTGCAATTGAATTGGCTGATTCAGTGCCCAAAGGTCAATTTGGTTCAAATTTCAAAACCCCCCCTAACTCTAGAAACTTTTTGTTTGTTTTCCTTTTTCTTTTTTTTTTTTTCCTCGTGATTTTTATAATAAGTTTTGAAAAAAAAAAAAAACATCATATTAGAGTCCATTTGATAAATGAGTTGAGTTTGAGATAAAATGAAATTTTTAAGTTTGATTTAAGTTGGCTTTTTAAAAAAGTGGTTATAACTTTGTTGACTTTTCAGAAAAGATAAAATTGAGATGAAAATTTGAGTTTAGTTTGAGTGAAATGATTCACCAAAACAAACCTAAGACTTCATTTGACATTTCATTTAACTCTAACTAAATGTACTTTTTTATCTTAATTTAGTTTTTTTTTTCTGAAAAGTCAACAAAATTTATAATTAGTGTGAAAAGTCCACAAACTTTAACTTAAAAATTTCATCTCCAACCGACAAATCAAACACCAGTAATTGTTTCCATTTTAAACCGTCATTTTTATCGGATTATGTAGTTTTGCATATTTTTTGTGGATTACCCTGATTATATGATCATTTTTATTTGTTTCTCTTAACTTTAAAAAACTCTCACTTTACTTCTGAATATTGAATTTATTTCACTTAACCCTTTTATTAGAATTTAAGTTAACCAACATTCTAGTAAAAGGAGTTAAGTGAAATAAATTCAATATTTAGAAGGCAAAGTAGAAGTTTTAAAGTTCATGAAGTTAAGTGAGAATGATCTTCAAATTTACGGGACATAGATGAAAACATTCAATTTTTTTTTGTCATTTTGATCGGATATAAAATGTGAAAACATACATTATCGATTAGGATATTTTATCAGGAAAAGCGCGTTTTTTTAAATCCCGAGAGGAAAGTTGATGATTGACTTGAAGTAGAAGAAGAATGAGATGCGATGTGTTGCGTTTGGATCATCTTTGCATTCACAATGGAGCTGCATTCAAATTGGAAGAGGCTGTAAAAGATTGAAACAACTCAACAAGCTCCAACTTCTGTTGGGCGGTTGGTCCCCTTTTGGCAAAACAAAATCATGTAATGGAAAAAGTGAAAAAAAAAAAAAAAAAAAAAAAAAAGGAAGAAGAGAAGAGGTGAGTTTGACAATAGCTGTAAAGGAAATGGCTATCCAAGTTAAATGCTTTAACCGCTTTGGTGAAGCATTCACAGGTAAAAAATAATAAAAATAAAAATAAAAATTGAAAATTGAAAAGAAAAAAAAAAAAAAAATATATATAATATATATATATATATATAATGAGCACCGACACAATGAATCAGCATTTGATCATATTACACCCTTTTCTTTAATCCTAAACACACACAATATCCCCCCCCCCCCCCCCAACCAAAATAAAAAAAAATTCAAGCGAAATTTTGATCCTTGTGAATTGCAAGCAAAGTCACACCTTTTTTTCCCAATTCCCAAAGAGAAAACTTGATAGTAGATACTCTTCTACAAGGACCGTTAATCTTAATTTTACAATAAAATTATACAGTACATTTATAAGACGAGTGTAATGATACAATTTAGAGAATTCTTTCATATGGTAAGGTATAGTCCTAATTAATATGAGTTTACATATAAGATTAATGACTCTTTTAGACCCTAGATGAGGGCACCCCCACCATAAAATCAAAAAAAAAAAAAATTTGAAAATTGAAAAAAAAAGAAAAAATATATATATATATATATATATATATGAGCACCGACACAAAACATATTACACCCTTTTCATTGAATCCTTTGGTTTCGCTAATAAAAGCCCCCCCAAAGTTCAAGGGAAATTTTGATCCTAGTGAATTGCAAGCAAAGTCACACCTTTTTTTCCCAATTCCCCAAAAAGGAAATTTAACAGTGGATACTCTTCTATAAGATCGAACATTTATAAGACGAGTGTAATAGTGCGATCTAGAGAATTCTTTCATAAGGTATAATCCTATCTAATATGAGTTTACATATAAGATTAATGACTTTTTTAGACCTTAGATGAGGGCACCCATCGCAAAATCTCCCGGCACAAAATATAGAATTTAGATTAAGTTTATTTATTTATTTATTTTTTTTAAGCTTCTCAAGTAATATATATTTATAAATATTAGATTTAGTCAAAATCACGTCAAAATAAAAAATATTCAAAATTAACATAACTTAGATCTGACGATTCAAAACAGTATACTATTAATAGGATTTTTTCTGTACCTGGCCAAAGTCTCTCTCTCTAATATAAAACATCTTATCTAAATCCTACATATACAGTCAATGGCTCTACTAGAACTCTCTTGAGACAAATTAAAAAGTTTAGATTGAGTTTTTTTTTTAGCCTCTAATAATAATGTATATTTCTAAACCTTAAACCTCGTCAAAATTACATCAAAATGAAAATATACAAAACTAACAACTTAATAAGAACCGACGATTCAAAATTAGTTTCCTACTCATAGAACTTTTCCGTACCCGACCAAAGTATCCTCTCTCTCGCCTTGGAGATCACTAATTAATAACATCTCAACAACAATACCGCCGTCCATCATGAATCAAAGAAGAAACCCTTTTTTTTTTTTCTTTTACTTTGACATGGAATACAGTTGGATTTACTCACCCTTCCACACACACAACCTCTTTATATTCCTTTCATGAAAAGGCAAAAAAACACAAACAAAATCTTGTGGTTTCAGGACTAGTTTCTCACGCCAACGCGTTTTTTTTTTTTTTTTTAATTATTATTTTTTTTTTGGGTGTCCAATCAAACAATCAATACCAAAGGAAAGATGCTAAGTTCACATTGAAAATACAAAGAAAAGTGTATACAAGTTCGTTCTCAACTTTCTAGAGGTCCAAGAAAGATTATATTATATTTTAGCGTCGAATTCGCAAACAAGATTTCTTTAATTTCTTTAAGGAACCAGCCAATGCATTTATTCCAACTTTGATTACAATGATTTGACAAAAGCCATGCAAAAAATGGTTTAAAACTTGCATATTCTATTTTGAAATTCCGAGTGTGAACATTTCGAAAAAAATAATAATAATTCCGAGTGTGAACACAGTTGTCCTAATAATCAGAATTAAAGTAATTCAAATCTCCGCGTTGCAAAATAAAATAAAGGTGATTCATGTCTATCCAAAATAGTTTGACATGAGCTTTCAATATAATAATAATAATTATTCTCTAACAAAGATCTATTCTGTTGGGTTAGCTTAGAGAAATGGAGGATTTTGGATACAAGCTTTTATGGTACATTGATGGTCGAGTTGAGTTTAAAAGAAAATGAAATTTTTAAGTTGAAGTTGGTTGACTTTTTTCAGATAAAAATAAAAAATTAATCATAAAATATAATTCAGTTCAAAATAAACTTAAATGTCAACATAGACTTAAATTCGAAATTTAAAAATGTTTTGGCTTTTCCTTTAATAAGTCATCTGTCCTATATTTAAAAATTAAAAAAAAAAACAGTGTTTTTCTTTTCTACAACCTGTATTTTGTGTCATAAAATTGATTGAATTGATAAGTTGCACAATAAATTTTTAATCGGGATAAATTATTCCCAAACTCAATAAAATGTTGTAGACTACTCCTGAATTGTTGAATGATTTTGATCTATGGTGCTGTAATTTTCATCCGAAATATCATCTTTATTTAAACAAAACTTGTATAACACGTGTGAGAGCATTTTTCATCAAAATAATTATAACAATCACCGATTTGATAGCATTTGCAATACTTTATTAAATTTGGAAGTAATTTCGTATATAATTAGTGGACGTTTGGATACAAGTTCAAACTTGTATTTCAATACTCAAAGTCTTTGTCTTTTTCCCAAAAAGTTTTTTGTCTTTTCTGAAAAGTCAACAAAATTTTACTATTTCAACTTCAAAATATCAACTCAAACTTGCGATCCAAACGAACCCTTAGTGATTTAGAGGACAATTTGTTATTAGTAAAAATTCAGCAGCATTCATATACATATATTTACACACACACACACATATATATATATACACAAACATATATTTAAAATTTACCACCGCAATACAGGCACGAGCCTTCACGTGTCGCCATGTGGGTTGGCTTTATTCTCAGGCAAAGTTGTCATGTTAAATTTCGGCTCCTAGACGGCCAGAGCTGTCAAAACTCCTCTCCTCTCGCCACGTGTCTCAACCGTATTCAACGAACTTTCATTTGTGGGAAAACAAAGCAGAGTATAACCAAATAAATAAATAAATTAATTAAGTTAAATTAAATTAAATTATATTAAAAAGAGCATCATTTTCTTGTTTAAATCCTCTTGTGCCAATCCTTTATAAACCCCAAAACCCACCAAAGCCTTTTTTGTGTCTAAAATTTGCACAAAAACCAAAACCTCTCTTTTATTAAAAAACAAAACACAAACACAAACACGCTCTGTTTTCCTCTGTTTCACTCTGTTCTCCTCTGTTTTCCTCTGTTTCTTTTCTTCCACAATTCTCCATTCTCTTCTCAATGGAGTGGACTCGAGGACCCGCCATCGGCCGGGGCGCCACGGCCACGGTCCATGTCGCCACCGATATCCAGTCGGGTGAACTCTTCGCGGTCAAGTCCGCGGAGCTTTCTCGGTCGGGTTTCTTGAGAAAAGAGCAGTCTTTTCTCTCCAAATTAAGCTCTTCTAGGATAGTTAGGTACTTGGGTTTTGATGTCACTACTGAAAATGATGTTCCCATGTACAATCTCCACATGGAGTACGTGCCTAACGGCACTCTTTTCGATGTGATCCGAGGTTGTGGGGGGGAGTCTAGATGAGTCTCTGATCAAGCTTTATACTCTACAGATTCTACAAGGATTGGATCATCTTCATGAGCATGGAGTAGCACATTGTGATGTCAAGAGCCGGAATATTCTGATTGGCGAAGAGGGTGTCAAGATCGCCGATTTGGGCTGCTCTAAATTGGCGGGAGAAGTTGATATGAGCGAAGATTCGGCGGTTTTGAAGTTCTCCGGCACGCCGATTTTCATGGCGCCGGAGGTTGCTCGCGGGGAAAAACAGGGGTTTGAGGCTGACATTTGGGCTCTTGGATGTACCGTAATTGAGATGGCCACCGGTCGGGGACCTTGGCCCGACATGGATGATCCGGTGTCGGCGCTTTACCGGATCGGACACTCCGATCACATCCCGGAGTTTCCGAGGTTGTTTTCGGAGAAAGGTAAGGACTTTTTGAGCAAGTGCTTGGAGAGGAATTGGAGGGAGAGATGGACGGTTAAGGAACTTCTTGGACACCCTTTTCTTCAAGTGTCGGAATCGAGATCGGAGCAACAAGAAAAGGCGAAAACGAGCTCTCCGATTAGTATCTTGGACAAGGATTTGTGGGATTCGTTTGAAGATTCAGAGAGTCATCAAGAGCAAGAATTCGAAGCTTCTTCTTTGAATTCTGCTGAAGAAAGGATCAAGATGTTAATCAGAGGCACGTTTTCGTATGTTCCGAATTCGCCCGATTGGAGTTGTGATGAAGAAGATTGGTTCACCGTTAGAAGCAATAGTTCTGAAGATAGCCAGGACTTCACAGAATCAGAATCAGCTCATGTGGAGGAATTGTCGTTTATTGATGATATCTCAACATTTGATGAGGAATTGTCGTTTGATAATTTTGTAGAAATAGTTAGTCCTTTTGTTAGTGAGAGAAGTTTTGTTATGGAACTCCAAAATGAAATGGACAGTAAAAGTTTTTTACTTTGTTCAATCTCTAGTGTCGTTTTGCTATTTTCGTTTCAAGTTTTTACCTTTTTCACCTTATTAATATTGCAATATTTTTTTGTTCCTCTTTTCGTATTCTCTCTCAACGGCTCCAATTTTGCCAGAAGTTGAGGCATTGAAAGGGTTTCATTCTTGGTATCCTTTAATTTAAATTTTTTTTTTTTTTTTTTGAAGTTCAAATATTTCTAGAATGGGCTTCAAATCTTTCTAGAGGGTATATGTGTGAACGGCAGAAAGTTTTGGTTGAGGAATTTGGAGGTCAATGAGTGTGTTTCACCCACTTCTCTTCATTCCATCTTTTAAGATTAGTTGAGACCTACTCATTAGGACAACATTGTGTTCTTTTTTTTTTTTCTTTTTCTTTTTTTTCTTTGGTGTGTGTTCTTACGTTTACCCTTTTTTACTCTCGAGACCCTTGTTCATATGGACAACATTTTTTAGATACTTGATGATGGTCAGAAAACATCCAAGTCCTTAAAATTTTTTTACTGTTAGCTTTCACCTAACAAAAACAACTCAAATTTAATGGATCCTATTAATTTTTTTTTCATAATTAAATTCTTGATAAATTGCTTATTCTTATTTATCCTTTTAACTTTTAAGGCCCCTTTTGACTAATCGTGCAATGTAACATTTTTCAGATATATCGGATAAGGGTTAAAAAGGATCTAGACCGTTGAAATTCTTTATTGTTGATTTTCACTTGCTAAAAACAATCAACGGTCGAGATTAATTGTTATATTGTCCAATGTCTGATTATTTGTTTATACAACGTCTATCGAATAAAGGTTGGCCATTCTAAAGTTATGGCCTTAACTTTTGTCACTTCCAACTCTAGAATTTGCCTTTAGTCCAACTCAAATGACCAGCTAGACTTTAACCTTTTGTGAACTGTGAGCGCCAATTGCCTTAATGGTGGCTTGTGTGGTGGACAACTTTGGTAGTTGGAAATGAGACTCTCATTACATGTAATCCACATTCCCCATAACCAGCCACAAGTAGTGGATCTACTTTAATTTCAACTCTCAACATTGTTTGGTTAGTGAACCACAAATATCTAGAAGAAGTTCATGTGTGTTTTTTTTTTTTTTTAATTTTTTTTAAAACAAATCCCATTTTGAGATTTCTTAATGGGTTTTAAGCTTTTAAATGTAACATCATAGCTTCTTTTCTCTCTCTCTCCCTCCTTTCTCTCTCTTTAAGCATGGTTTTGGTGTCAAAGTTTGGATTGTAAAATTTAGGTTTAAATGATTGTACGTTTATCGAGATGTTTGAATTGTTAGAGTTAAAAACTGTAAAAACTTAAAATTTGTTCGGAAAAAAAAATATCAATATGGAGCTTGTTTCGTTCGTCTTAAAATTCTATGTAATTTTAAAAAAAATTCATCTCATTTGGACTTGTCTATGTAAAATTAATGAATTTTTAAAGTTTAATTACAAAATTATGTGAATAGTAAAACTGAAAGAAAAAGACAAAAAATTGAATTGTAACTGTATAGTTTGGATTGTGGAACGCATGCTTACTCTTGTGCTTTGTTTTCGCTCTAATCACTTTAATTATTTCTTTTCTAATATACTATATAGCCGCTTTCTCATTAATTTCTTCCTCTACTTTCCGATTCCTTCGGTCCGTTAGTAAATGGCTTTGAGGTTAAGTAAATGGCTTTTTTCCTCAAGTGGGGAAACCACTTACACTCTGATGTACCTAGCACGTACAATTTAATATACATACATACATATATAAATATAAATTTACACACATATTTATATATATAAATGGAGATACATGGATATATTACCTTTTTAAGAAAATTTTTAATAAATAACGGAAGTTATATCGTGACATTTTTTTTAACGATCAATCATCAATATTAATTACTAATTAATGATTATTTTTTAAATAAAAAATTAATCATTTTTAAATTAATGATTTAGAAACGGTCGATTTATCTAATTTTTCTTAAATTAACATATCTTAGAAAATACATGTGCCTTGTACACTAATATATATACATACATATACATATACATATATACATATATATATATATATATATTAGAGTCCTTTCTTAAATTGTATCTTAATCTAACGTTACTTCCTCAATTAAATAATGATGATGAACTGATTCTGGACTTCCTTTCTACATGGCCTATATTCTGCTAATGGCTATGGCTCTTTTGCTGATGACGTACTTGTGAAGCAATAAAAGACACTTTAAGAATAATCTCAAGAGCAAAATTTTTGTTCTAATTCTAAATTCTATATTTCTCTCAAAAACTTTGAACTTATCCCCATCTTTTTTTTTCAATTTTTTTTTTTCTTAAAAAAAAAAAAGGAAGAAGTGGCGAACTGATTCAACAGCTCCAATTGACTTTAACCAAAAGTCAACCAAATTACCTACTCATTTCACATACCAAAAAGAAAAAGAAAAACAAAATTTCAAAAAAAAAAAAAAAAAAAAAAGAATTTCCAATGTGAACATAGAAGGCTTTGGTGAAGGCATGTGGGAAGGTCAACCAACTTGTTCTTTCCATTTACTTTTCTTCCTTTAGAAGGTTGAATTAATTATAAAAGACTTGGGCAACAAGGTTGTTATATAAATACATGCCCCTATATAGAAGACTTAGGACATAAAAATCACAAGGCAAAAAAAAAAAAAACAGAGTACTTTTTTTTTTTTTTTTCCCCTCCAATATTTCTTCCATTTTCTAGCTCTCCAAATCCTCATGGAGTGGACAAGAGAAGCCGTGATCGGCTGCGGCTCATCGGCCACGGTCTCCCTCGCCACCGCCACCCGCTCCGGCGAGCTCTTCGCCGTCAAGTCCACCGAGCTTTCTCGCTCCAAGTTCCTGCAAACAGAGCAAGCAATTCTCTCCAAGCTCAAGTACTCTCCTTACCTAGTCAAGTACATGGGCTTTGACATCACAAGAGAAGAAAAACAGCCAGCTCTATTACAATCTCTTCATGGAGTATCTTCCCCGGGGCACGCTTTTCGATGAAATCGGACGGCGTGGAGGGAAGCTAGAGGAGGCCATGATCAGAAGATACACTTGGGAGATTCTACAAGGTTTGGAGTATCTTCATGCAAGTGGGGTTGTCCATTGTGATATTAAGAGTACTAATATCTTGATGGGCAATGAGAATGCCAAGATTTCGATCTGGGTTGCGCTAAATTCGTCGAAAACGTATCGGAAACCGGAGATTCTCACGAGGTGGTTTTTTCCGGGACACCAATGTTCATGTCACCCGAAGTTGTCCTCGGCCAAAATCAAGGGTTGAATCGGATATCTGGGCACTTGGCTGCACAGTCATTGAAATGGCCACCGGAAAGAATCCTTGGCCCGAAGCTCATGACCCGATATCGGTGCTTTACCGGATTGGATTCTCCGGTGAGTCGCCGGAGTTACCGAGCTCGTTGTCTCAAAAGGGTAAGGACTTTTGGAGATATGCTTGAGGAGAGATCCAAAGGAGAGGATGACAGCTAAAGAGCTTTTGAAACATCCATTTTTCGAGGACTTAAATCCGAATCGGAGCAAGTTAAGGACTTTTTTATGTGTTCTTCTCCTAGAAGTGTGTGTGATCTGAGTGTTTGGGACTCCTTTGAAGTCATGGGAAGTTCTGATTATGAAGTTTCTTCTTCAAACTCTGCAGCTTCAAGAATTGAGAGGTTGATCGGACCCGATTTCTCGGCGGTCGGACGCGATGTCTTGGAAGTTTCGAACGTTTCCGATGGGAGTTGGATGAAGATTGGATCACAGTTAGAAGTCATGAAAATGAAGAAAGTGAAAAGGTTTCTGAAAATGACGATGCGAATGTAATTTTAGGTCATGAAATTTCTGTCGTTTATGGTTAGAGGTGTCGTTTTTAGGGGTTAATGAGGTAGAGCTTGAAAGCACTGTTAGTGTTAGTAGAAGAGAGGCTTTGTAACTGGCATTTGAAAGTTTAGAAAATGATGTCGTTTGTAGAAAATTAAGTTCAAGGCAAGAAATAGAATTTTTGTTCTAATGTTTATGTGAATTATTTTGTTCCTTTTGTTACTTTTGTTTTTTATTTTCACCCAATTTTACAAATTTCCATATAATTTTCTTAGCAAAAGGTAACCAGTGGATAATGATTTTTCTGCCGCTGGTGTGAGGTGTGAAAGATTATTCATTTTTTATTTTATTTTATTTTTTTAAATAGTAGACCATGATAGAGAAAGTCAATGTATGGATCAGGCTCACGTCGTAAGGTTGGTGTTTTAGCTAACCATATAGAACTGGAAGACTTCCATTTTGGTGGGTCAAATTTCTACCAAGTCAACGTGGGATTTTTTCTTCTTTTCTCCTCGGAGAATAGTACGATCAGATTTCCAAAAAAATAACAAATAAAAATAAAAATAAATAAAAAATAAAACACCAAACCTTATAATTGTATCAACTTCTGTTTACTTTTTACATACTTTTTTTTTAAAAGATTTTAATCAGATCTAACCTGACGTTTTGAGTCTCGAAATTCTATTCTTTTCGTCTTTTATTTTTTATTTTATTTTTTATGATTTTAATCCGACATAACCTGACTTCAAGTCTCGAATTCTATTCTTCGTCTTTTATTTATTTAATTTTAATCAGATCTAACCTGACGTTCAAGTCTCCAAAATTCTAGTCTTCAGCTTTTGTTGTTTTTTATTTTTTTGTTTTGTTTTGAGAGAGAGAGTCTCAAAATTCTAATCTTCGTATGTTTTTATTTATTTATAATGATTTTAATCAGACCTAACCTGACATTCGAGTCTCGAAATTCTATTCTTCGTCTTTTTTATTTTTTTTGAGAGAGAGAGAGAGAGAAATTGATATAATATCACTATCAATGGTTTCAGATTCACCATATCCTCTTCTACAACAACTACTAGTGGATCCAATTTAATTCCAACATTCAGTGTGACATAGTGATGAAGAGAACATGGTAAACATTAATTTGACACATCTCACTTTATATGTTTTGTGTGTGTGTGTAAGAATATATGTATGTATATATGAATATTTATTGGTCACAAAGGATTTGGGCTGATTCAGCCAAACATACTTGCTTTATCCTTTTTTATATGGCTTATTTGATTGGATGTTCTTAATGTTTTGATGTAAGAAAAAAAAAAATTCTCAAATTAAGATAATAACCCACTTACTATGGTGCTAACACCAAAATTTATAAAATTACACACACACACACATACATACATACATATAGGAAAACATAAAGTTTACTTTACAATTTGAAAGCCGTCTCTTTGGTCCACCAAACAACATAGCTAACTTAGATAACAATTTCCTTCTACTCAAATAAGATAAATTTTTTTTTAACATAACACTTGTTTAATTATCGGTGAAACCAAACAATTATTTCAGTGGGATGTACATTAAAAGATAAAATCTTTAGGAAATTTCTATAGTATTAATCAATTTTTAATGAGGACAAAATGAGAATAATATAAAGTTTTTAGAGGTAAAATTGAAAAAAAAAAATTATTGGGGACAAATTGCCCAAAATAAATGTATATATATCATGCATAACACTTGTTTAATTATCGGTGAAATCAATTAATTATTTCAATAAGACGTACATTAAAAGTTACATTTTAGGAAAATTTTTATAGTGAGGAATCCAATTAAAGGCAAACTGAGAATAATATAAAGTTTTTAGAGGTAAAATTGAAAACAAAATTTATATCTATTATATTTAATTTTATTAGGGACGGAAGTCTCTACTCGATCATAAATAGCTCCATCCTTGCTTGTTTTGTAATATTTTCTTTTGCACCACTGTCATGCTCGATTATTTCAGTAATTACAGTAGCTACAACAAATCATACCATGAATATTATATTGTCGAGTCATGACACAGATCAGTATTATTCATCAAATATATACATATTTTTAAAAATGCTATATCAAATGATAGCATCTAACATATATTTCCCAAGTGGATAATGATACGCTGAGGATTAAGACAGGCAGTTGAAGGGTTAGAGTTTGGAGATATTATTTTAATTAAAAATATACCCAACTTGTTTTTGCAATCTCAATCCACTTGTATTGTTTCTCTTTGTCTTTCTCCGTTGGTAAGAGGCGGCTCAAAAGGAATCCCAGAAGGAGCATGCGGAATAAACGAAAAGCCAACTTTAATTTAATCAACGAGTCAACTAATCTAAACTGGATTAGATTTTAATTTTTCCCCTACTAAATATGGTCCGATAAATACTAGAGAATTGGCCTTTAAACAACAAAAGGATGCTTTTATTGACCGTAATTGCATGTTAATTGAGGGGTTCGAAAAGCTAGGTTTTTTATTTTTATTGTTTTTAATTTTTTATTAATGGGTTCAGTATACTTTTCCTAGTAGATAGATATAGGTTTGGTACATGTTTGTATGGTCTAGTTTGGTCCACCCTCCCTTTACCAAACCCTTTATTGTTATATGATTGACAATTACAGATCCAACCAGATCATGGTTAGTTGTTGGTTTTGCCCATTTGGTGAAATATTTTACCGACTTCATGGGTTCAATTATTCTGCAGTTATATAGAGTATGGTGTATTCATATATATATATAGATATATATATATATATTTTTTTTTTTTTTTTTTGCTAAAGAGTGTATTCATATAATTGTACAAAGGCAATGATACTCATATGGTATGCGATTTCATTGGTTCAATTATTCTGCTGCTATGGGGATAAAAGATGGTGTATCTAAATAACCTTATAAAGATGAAGATCCTCGTATAATAGAGGACTCTATTGGTCCAATTATTTCATTGTTATAGGAATAGATGATGTTCTATCTAGATAACTTTATAAAGACAACGATCCTCGTATGGTATAACAACTTCATTAGTTTTTATAAAGAGAGCGATCCTCGTATGGTATACAACTTCATTAGTCCAATAATTCTACTATTATAGGAATAGATGATGTTGTATCCAGATAACTCTACAGAGACAACGATTCTTTATGAACATATGACGCCATGGGTGCTATTATCCGACTGTTATAGGAATAGATGACGGTGTATCACGATAACCCCATAAAGACAAGGATTCTCGCATGAAATTGACCGTATACCTTGTTCAATACAGTGGGACTGAATGGCCATCAAAGATCTAATCGAGGAAAATGAGCAGCCCTATCAAATGATGGGTGGTAGTTATTCCTCTTACCTATATGACACATAGTTATTCAACGAAAGAGTGGTCTCACTCTCTAGACACCCATGAGTTGGAAAGCCATAATTTTTTTTTTATGAGCTGCAAATCATCAATACATTCACACCTAACTATAAAACATTTAACATCTAGTTAAAGACAACTTTGAGCCATAATCAGGACCATCTTAAGGTCAATTTAGTTATTTCTGTTTTGCAAGTTCTAGTCAACTTCATCCCATTTCTTTGCTGCTTCCAATTTTCTTCTAAGTAAACTTAGCTCTCTGATATAGTAATGTAGTCTGTCTATCATCAGTGCAAGGAACAAGGAAAATCCTGCATAAAAAAATTGAAAAAAAAAAAAAATCATTCCAATATTGAGATTTAAAATTTCAAGATTTAAGAAATTCGCTAAAGAGAATAGTAACAAATTTCTCCTTTCGCTGAGGAGATGAATCTAGTTTCAGAAAAAATCGCTTTTGACTATCAGTCAAAAGCTATTTAAACCACAATTCATACTCTATGTTCGAATATATGATCCAACACCACCTATGTATAGCTTAAACACGAGCGAAAACGGTAAAGTTAAAATCAATAATGGACCCTAAGATTGTTGGGCGGTAAAGAACAGAATGAACCTTCTTTAGGTCATTTGCCAAAATCAATGCTTTGCCAGTGTGATTAAATTTTCCCTCATCAAACTTAAGTTTTCTTATGTAAATAGAGAACCCATAACGTGTTTTCGAGAAAATTAGAGTTAATTTCAAATTTAGTACCGAAAAAGGGAGATTATGTCAAATTGTCTTTTATAATTCAAATGACACAAAACTCCCCCTTGAACTTATCATAAGTTACACTTTGATATTTTCTGTCATTGATGCATCAATGTTTTAACAGTTTTAATTACGTACTCATCAGATATACTAACACGATTAAAAATTGTTAAGAAAATGACCTTTACAAACGAGTGACTCACACGTGATAAAAACTGTTAAAAAATTATCGCCTCAATAATGAAAGTACCAAAGTTGTGAATTATGATAAACTCAAACGAGAGTTTAATGCTATTTTAAGTATAGGGAACAAAGCATAAAAGGTGCCAAATTTGAAAGTGACGCAAAAACATTATGTACCGTAATGCCCTCCACTATAACTCTTTAATGGCATCAATGAACCATTTTCCAAATCTGTGCAAACAAGCGGTTTTGCTCAAGAAGTAACGAGAAATTATTATCTGGTTTTGTAATCATATATCTAAAATTCTTAATAACCCTATACATAAACAAATTTGATAAAAAGGAGAATTTTGCGTTAGCGATATGGTATTTTAAAGATACCCTATTGACAAGACACGTAATTCGTTAAATTGATGTACTTTTTTTTTTTTTATATGATAAATTCTGAATCGGTCTATAGCTTTCCATACCACACACACACACACACATATATATATATATATATATGTATGTATACTAATAAAAACCAGCGAAGTTCTAAAATTTGTGTGAAGGGAATGTGTACCCATAAAAGCAGCCTCAAGAAGACGTTGAGCCATTAGAACTTCATCAGTTGGGTTGACCACACCACCTGCATCAGCCGAACGTTTCAGGATTCTGGTCACAACATATAAGGTTGATACAAACACCACAACCATTGTTCCACCAATGCTCTTCATCACCAATGGTCCTCTCCCTTGCTTCAATTTGTCCCAATCCAAGTATCGCCAATTTCCGCAGAGGCGTCTTAAACATAAGCGTCAGAATCAACGCCATTTCCGCCAATACAACGGGGAAAAATAAATGAATCATCTTCACCCAAAAAAAAAAAGAGAGTACCCTCCAAGAGATTTCAATGATTTTTGCTGTAAATTGAATTACATGGATATTGTAAAGATGTAGAAAGAGTTTTTGTTTTGGGACATTGCTTATAATAAGGGTCAGCAACTTTTTGTAACTTATGGTCCGGTTAAAGAATAATGCTGTATGAGACTCAAAAGGCACATAAGAGAATAAAAGTGAACAAGTATTTGAGATTTGAAGTTGGATAACCTTTAAGTTTGGTTTCTAATGTTCTATCAAGATGAAAAATCTTATCAGCTACCCTCCAAAAGTTGAAAATCTTAAGTTGGTTTCTGTTGGGGTTAGACTTTGTTTCCCTAATACATCGTTAGCCTACAAACGTTTGTCGAACGAACGATTCTAGCGAACGACGAACGCTTGGTTTAAATTTACAATATCTCCATATTTTGGGCCGGGCTCAGCTTATGGTACTGCTTATTTAATCTCGAACGACCATCGTCCGAATAATTGGGCCGGACCCAGTTTACTATATTATTCATTCCATCACGAATTGTGATTGTTCGCATTCGAACGCTGAATTGATCCGTTCAAATCTAATTTGACGTACATCGAACCCAACATTAGCCATGGACGGTGTGTTTACAAAGCCCAGTCCTTGTTTTCTAACTATCGTTCGTAGCTCGTGCTCAACGAAGAATACATGAGATATTTCCCATAACCGTCGAACTCACTATCGACGATAAGGTATTAAGCCTATTATTAAATTGACAAGTTCATAACTGACAATGGCATCATATCAGTAACCGCTAAGCCCATGATCTGAGACTAAGGTTCACTTCGGTAACCGTCTAATCTAGATCACAAATGGCATGCTTACACGTGTCCCTAAGGACAACAAATGGAAACTGCTCATCATCAGTTACGGGTTTAGACCCACGGGTCTTCCTCTATAAATAGAGAAAGACCCCCCATTCACAAGGGGACCTTTTTCTAAGAATTGCTTACTGATATTCTGTCAAAATATACCCAGAAATCATAATCCACACTGTATTTTCAAAACATTCATACATAGTGAAAACAATCACCCACAGAGGACGTAGACATCATTAGCGAACCTCTCTAATTTTGGTGTTGTTGATTCTCTCTCTCTATCTCTCTTTTTTATATCTGATTATTTCAATATCATATTGTTTTATGAATTTCAATAACGATTTCCAATGGCCCAATTATCTGTTTGTTCTTTCATTTACTAACTTTTATTAAAAATTAACAGTAGATTCCCAGCATCTACAGTTTCCTATTGATCGAAGGAAGTTTTATCGAAGGATCTCCTGTCTTGTATCATCGATATAAATGAATTAATTTTTTAATAGTCTTTTGTATAAGTAGTCACATTAAAAATTTACAGCATGTGATGTCAAAACTACTCCAGTCTTATATTAATTACACCCTTAAAAATCTAATCCAATAAGTAAAAAAAATAGTTTTTAATTTTTATTAATAATATAAAATAAGATGTCGTATCATAAATATCGCTTAATTATTGAAATGAGCATTGTCCTACGTATTTCATAAGACGGGACATTTTCAGTTAAAAAATTAAATAAATAAAGATGGAACACGACAATAGACCTATAGCGGCAGTACGGCTGCCAAATTCCCTGGCATGATATAATTAAACCTTAATTTTTTTAAAAATATATTTTTTACTTAATTTTTTTTAATTTGTTTCTACCGTATGCAAGAAAAACTGTAAAAATGTCCCCACTTGATAATTGAAATACATAATTATGTCCTTATTTAATAGACAATTATCTCAACTTCGTTTCAAAGTACCAACTAGAGAAATTTCTGGCCCTGCATGTGAAAAACAATGAAAAAAATATGAAAAGACACTAATATCTAACAATATTGACAGGGAAATTGAAAAACACCATAATAAGTTATAAGCTTCTTCTCTATAAGAATGACAACAAAACAGAAACGACAACATGAATGAAAATGACAAGAGACAAGAAAAAGACAATTATATGAAAAATGCAAAACGAGGGAAAAAAAAAAAAAGAGAGTAAATGAAACGACACATTATTGAATTTAAATGAACTGAAAACGATAATCCCTTGGGAAATCGCATTACTCAAATGAATATTAAAACATCACAGAAACGACCTCGTTCTAGAAACGGAAAACGACAAGAAATCTAAAATAAGATAACAACTATAAACGACATCAATATGAAAACTATCAAAATGGTAAAACGACGCCAAGATCAAAGAAACGTCAATACTCGACAGCGATGTTAAAGTAAACGACAATATCATAAAAACGACATCATTGCAGAAACAACAACAATCATCATATTGAGAAGAACAGAAGACATGTTTTCTTCTATTAATTTACACCAATTTTATTAAAAAAATGAAAATAAAATCAGCTTTTGACTCTTTCATGTGCATTTAGAGGGTTTGGGAATTTCAGCTGAAAATAATTTATACAAATCAGGCTCACAGGTGTCAGTTTTTTACTTTTGATAGAGGTAAAGATTGGTTATTTTCATAAAGAGCTCTGAGTAATACACCAAATTTCATGCAGGTTCCTGATTATTTACATAAATATTACACAATAATTTCGAAATTTTTATTGTTATACAAATGTGTCATCTATCAATAATTCATCTAAAATTGGACGGATAGCAATTTCGAAATCATTTTTTATTTCCTTAAAAAAATCATTATTATTTTATATTCGTATTTAGAAATAAAAAAAATTCTTTATAGTTTTTGATAAATAATATTTATATAAGTTGATTAGGCGCAATAATCATCTTTCAAAAGAGTCGAGGGTAAGTTGACATAAAGATCAATATTTCAAGACATTTGTAAAACTGCATCGTCATTTTAAAAATATGTTAAGGAAATCAATAAAAGTGAATGCAAAAAATATTTAAATTAAAACGATTTTTCTACGGATGAGAAGGTATCGAGAGCATGTTAAAAGGTGTAAAGTTTGTAGTTTCATCCAAACTAAAATATATATATATAATATATATTAATCCATATTTAATTTTTATATTAATTTACCCGTTTTTTAATTTTAATTTCTTTTTTGCTAATGTATTAACTGTTTTATCGGCACGTGTGAGTGTTCCAATTGGTACACGTTCGGCTTAGAATTGTTGTTAAAAAGAGCTTTTTTTCATGCGTGGAAAAAGAAATAAAAAATAAAATAAAATAAAACGAAGACTGGTACACTAGTAGCCAGAGAAGAACCAGAAGCTCCATTCTCAGGGCCTGCAGCAATGGAGGCGCCGCCATTTTCTTTTTCTTCATCGCAATCGCAATCTTCTCTCATTTCGATCCTCATCTCCTTCTTCTCTCCTTTTTCTCCGCTCTAATCTCCGAAGATCCAACCTCCGCCTCAAATCCCCCACCACTTTCTCCGTCCGCGCCTCCTCTAATGGAGATTCCGGTACTCTTTCTCCTCTCTCTCTCTCTCCTCGCTTCGTCGGATTGTTCACGAATATTCTCTCATTACTCTTTTTTTATTTTTCCTTTCTTTTCTCGAAATTCAGTTGTGACTCTGCTTGACTATGGCGCTGGCAATGTCCGTAGTGTCAGGAATGCTATTCGCTATCTCGGCTTCGACATCAAAGATGTAATCTTTCTCTTTCTCTTTTTATTTTTCCTTTTTTTCTTTGATTTTTGTCTGAATTTCTGTTCTTTGATTGCTTAAATTGAGATTATAACTCAGTTGTAATAATAATCCTCAGCAAAAGCATGAATTAAACTAAAATTTTGAACTTCATTGAGAGTGTAACTATATTTTTCACTCACATTTCAAATCTGGTCTGAAAAATAGTTGATTTTTGTTTTTTTTTTGGGATTTGAAGTTTGTAAAATGAGTACATTCAAAAGTTTTGAGTATATTCGTACGCCAATGTTGAGTCGTAAAGTTTGTTATTGGTCCATATGATCAATTGACTGAGTAAATTAGTAAGACAGGAGGAGAAGATTTATTATTTCTTGATGGTTTTTTTGGTTTAATTTTTATGTTTAAATGTAGGTGCAAACTCCAGAAGACATATTGAACGCAAATCGACTGATATTTCCGGGGGTGGGAGCTTTTGCTGCGGCCATGGATGTACTGACCAATAATGGGCAAGTGTTTTCTCATTTCTGTAACTATTATTATGTATATGCATTGACAAAGTCAGGAAGTATTATGAGAGGGCTAATTATAACAACGAAGATTTAATTATTAAGTATCACAATCTGGCCATTAATTCCGGTGTAATTGTTAATCTCGTTACTATATTAGTAGAAAGTGTAAAAATAGGATATTTGATGATGCTCTAGTGGTTAGGGTGGGAGGCTATATACAAATTTGTACAAAAATATGTAGACTAAAAAGGTTAAAAAAAAAAAAAGTGGGGTGGGGGGCTTAGGTAAATTTGTACATAAAATGTGGGCTAAAACAAAAAGAAAAAGTTAAGCATCCCCCCTTGAGTACTTGATTTTATTACAGTTGCCTGTTTAGCTGTACAGGAGTAAAAAGTTGAGGGGGTCTTATGCAAATTTGTACGTAAAATGGGGGCTAAAAAGAAAAAGAAAAAGAAAAAGTTAAGCCTCCCCTCCCCGCCTCTTTAGCTTCGTCCCTGTGTACTTGATTTTATTACAGTAGCCTGTTTAGCTAAACAAGAGTATTATGGTTTAGTTGCTGCCTTTTGTAGTTTGGCTGAAGCACTCTCTGCTTATATTGAAAAAGACCGGCCCTTCCTAGGCATATGCCTTGGACTTCAGCTGCTTTTCGAGTCCAGTGAGGAGAATGGACTAGGTCAGTGCTTTGGTGTCTTTTTGTTCTACAATATTTTTTTTTTATCAATTATCTCATAGAATAAATCCATGAAGGTCTTATTTTTCATTCTGCTTTATTTAATAGCAAGAAAAGAAACAATAGTGGTTTGTAAGTTGACAGAAAAGAAGAGTATATAAAGAGATTGTAATGGGTAGTGATGCCAACAAGATTGAAGAAAAAAAAATGTTTTTCTTTCCTTGAATATCAACACGTACATATTTTTTAAAACATCAATTAAAAGTTGTAAAGTCCTGCAGTAAATGGTCTTGGCTTGATACCGGGTGTGGTTCAGCGTTTCGATTCATCAAATGGCTTCAGAGTTCCCCATATTGGATGGAATGCTTTGCAGATCAGGAAAGACTCAGAAATATTGGATGATGTTGGAGACCACCACGTCTATTTTGTTCACTCTTACAGAGCCATGCCTGTATGTTTCTTTCCCTTGTTTAATATCTCTTTTGAGAAATTTAAAAAAACGAACGAAAAGAATCTGGTTTCCTTGTTCCAGGATTGAAACGACTTTATATGTTCTTTTAGTCAGATAAAAACAAAGATTGGATTTCTTCTACCTGCAACTATGGTGACAATTTCATAGCATCCGTGAGAAGGGGAAATGTGCATGCAGTACAGTTCCACCCGGAAAAGAGTGGAGGCAAGATTTTTATTTTCTCGTATAGTTTTTTAATTATATTTCGACATAATAATTCCAAAGTTTTGAGATTTAATGAAGTCCTTGATTAGGAAGGGAGAATATATATTCTTGTAGATCGAAAAGGACAGCAAAATGTTAATCCATTTTTTCCCCCCTTTCATCTCACTTACTGATATCACATATCTTGAAATTATTGTTTCAGCTGTTGGTCTTTCTGTATTAAGAAGATTTTTGAAATCAAATTCTCCCGTGGCAAAGGTAGATTTCCTTCCTCTGAAGTGTATGCCTTCCATATCTTGACTTCTTTTTCGATCATCTAACAATCTAGGATCTTAATGCGAAGACAGAAGCCTACTGAAGGAAAGGGTTTGAAACTTGCAAAAAGGGTAATATTCATCGAACCATTTGAAGACTTTTCTTTGCTTATAATTTATTTTGATTTGTGTGTTTTTAAGAACATATTGTAGTCATTTTGTGATTTCATCCGTTAAGTTGTTGATATGCTGATTATCTAACTTATTATAGAACTTTTCTGTAGGTAATTGCTTGTCTAGATGTAAGGACGAATGACAAAGGAGATCTTGTTGTCACCAAAGGAGACCAATATGATGTGAGAGAGCATACTAAAGAGAATGAGGTAGTCTAGTTCTCAGCCATCTATTTGTTGTTTCTCTGGTTTTTATAACATGAATTTTCTGGTTTCAATTGTAATAAGTGGGAAATTCTTTGGAATCGTTAGGCATGCATAAAAGTTATTGTACGAGAGAAATGTGATTATATGGGCAGTTTTTTCACTCCCTCTTAATTCTTGTCACATTCCCTTTTGAATTTTTGTATTGTTATTCGTCCCGTTTTGATACGGTGCTGACTCAACTTTGGGTGTAGGTGAGAAACCTGGGCAAGCCAGTTGAGCTTGCCGGACAATATTACAAAGATGGTGCTGATGAGGTATACTTTGATAGTTTTGGGCAGTCATCATTGATTGCATATATTTTCAGAGCCATTGCAAGCTTACTTAATAATTCCACCTTGCAGGTTACTTTCTTGAATATTACCGGTTTCCGCGACTTCCCGTTGGGTGATGTGCCAATGTTGCAGGTATCACTTTTTAACTTTTTGACATGAATCTTTTTATATTAGATCATGAAAGAAGAAAGCTTTTCAATTTCAAATATGTCTTTACATTATTATCTTTCTTTAATTTTTTCCTCTTTAAAGTAAATTGTAACTTGCAATTTTATACAGGTATTGAGATATACGTCAGAAAATGTTTTTGTCCCATTAACTGTTGGAGGAGGAATTAGAGATTTTACAGACGTAAATGGGTGGTACACTCATTGAGTTATATCTTTTGGTTCAGTATTTGATGTCTTTATTTATGTTTCTCAACTTCTGAGTAAAATTTTTTTTTTTGGAAAGCAAATTCTTAATTGAAAACTTGCACCTCGTGGCATGGACAAATACGATATCTTTTCTTCTTACAGGCACTACTCTAGCTTGGAAGTTGCTTCAGAATATTTTAGATCTGGAGCTGATAAGATTTCTATTGGAAGTGATGCAGTTTATGCGGCAGAGGAATATTTGAGAACCAGAGTATGCAAAAACTTCTTATAGCCTATCTTGCATTTCTGTTTGTCTGGGCTTGGACTTTAGTATGTTTCTATCCTTTTTGAAGTTTTTTCTTCCTTTTTAGGTAAAAACTGGAAAGAGCAGTTTAGAGCAGATATCTAAAGTTTACGGAAATCAGGTAATGTTGTGCTTTCTAAGAGATATTTGCGAGGCCATGCTCCTTTCAGTAAGAATAGGGTCTTGCTTAAAAAACTTGCATTGGACAAGAAAATATAATGTAACGTTTAGTTGGGCTTGAACTTTGTCATGGATCATGTAGATCAACCTTGAATTTCAGTTTGGTTCAACGGTGTTTCCTTGCTTGAATTTTCCTTAAGTCTTCTAATCAAATCGTTATATGAGCCTAGACTATGCTTGGGTTTCTGTATCCTCTTTTTATTTTTTTAATTCCTGAATGTGTTTGATTTATGTAATAACGCAGGCAGTAGTTGTGAGCATTGATCCTCGGAGAGTGTACGTTAAAGATCCTAGTGATGTGGAGTTCAAGACCGTAAGATTAACGAACCCAGGTAAAGAAAGTGACGAAATTAAAATCTAAGATGCACTCAGATGCTTTTTGCCAGTTCGTTACCTACGAGAGAGGCAGAGAAAAAGTGTCCTGCTGGAATTTAGATAGCAAAAGAAGATGCTGTACAGTTTTACAATTTACCTAATAGAAAGCTTTTTCTAGTTGGCTTAAAAATGATCTTTTCAACATTGGATTCCAGGTCCAAATGGTGAAGAATTTGCATGGTACCAGTGCACAGTAAGTGTTCTTTTCGTTCTTAACCTACGTAAAACTACTTCATTTAAATCTTTTACATGTATCAAACATCACAAGAGTTTCTTCTTTGAATGATTTCGCTACAAATTGAAATTGACCATATTTTTTACAAGTTTCTCTTAATGGGTCTTAAAACCTAATGTTTTGTTCTTAAGGTCAGCGGTGGGCGAGAAGGACGACCAATTGGAGCTTATGAGCTTGCAAAAGCTGTGGAGGAGCTTGGTGCCGGGGAAATACTGCTAAACTGCATTGATTGCGATGGTGAAGATGACTTTCTTGTTTCTTTAGACGTTATTAATTGGGAATTGAATAGTATGATTAGCCTAAACTTTCAACCCGGTAGAACTTGCAGACGGGTTCACACTCATTCATTTATCTATTTTCGGGTTTTACAGTGGTATATCTTCTCCTTTTCAGGGCAAGGAAAAGGATTCGACGTAGATTTGGTAAGGTTAATATCAGATGCTGTGAGCATTCCCGTGATCGCTAGCAGCGGCGCTGGCGCTGTTGAGCACTTCACGGAAGTGTTCAGCAAAACAAACGCGTCTGCCGCCCTTGCCGCTGGCATTTTCCATCGGAAGGAGGTACATTTACAGCTTTTTATAAATTACTCAATGCTTAATCATCTGTTATTCGATTGTTCATGAGGCTTTACAAACTCCCGCGATAATCTGGATCACAGGTGCCTATTCGGTCAGTGAAAGAGCATTTGTTGAACGAAGGCATAGAAGTCAGAATCTGATCATCCCATCGCTGATAAAATAAGGGCAATAATGGTATTAAAATTTTCCCTAATGACGAAAATTACTGGGAATGTAATACTTTTTACTTTTGCCACAACGTGTACAACATATTTGTCTTTTGTCGTTCAAAATTTTGGACTCCGTGTATTTAATTTTTAATCAAACTAGAAGAGTGACTTTGGAAATGAACATTATTTTATAATATTTGACATTCACTTTATCTCCAATTATTTGAAATTGCTTACCTAATGGATGATGTTTGTCCGAACAAGTGTTGTTTTGACCAATTCTTCTTGCTACACCAGAAAAAGAAAAAGATGCAGTGTCCTAGACTCCACTAGTTTTGTTCAACCCCTTTTGTCCTTATCCGTGGGATCTGGATCAAGGTTCTGTTTTTAACTGTCACATCTCGTAAGTTTTACATATATATATATATATATATTTTTTTTTTTTCATTTTAATGTGATTTTTTTATTCATAATATTCAGTAATATAGAAAGCTTCATGTAGATATGCATGTTATAAGGTATACATCAAACCGATTAACCGATTAAATCAATCGAATCATACTAAACTTATGAATAACCAATTTGGTTTGGCTTGATTAAAAAAAAAAAAATCAATAAAATTGATTTAGTTTGTGGTTTAATCTTTAGAAAGTCAGCCGCTTTCTAATATATATATTTTAAAAACTATATATATTTGTAAAAACATAATTAATTAGTTAATAATATGATATTAAAATTTATTTATATGTTTTTTAAATGACTAAATAGTAAATACCCAAATTTATATATAGAATGCTTTATTATGGATATTCCATTTCTATGATGATTTGAATATTTGATTCTTGAGTAAATTGATATTAATTATGTAGAAATACACGAGCACCTTATTTTTTTTTTTCAAACATAGAATGGTTGCGGGCGTAGTCTAGCAGTAATACACAAGTACTTATCCTATCAAAGTGTTCATATTCCATTTATGATTTAAAAAAAAGTTAATTAGTATTAGTTCAAATCAATTAAAAAAAATCAAACTAAACCATTATAATCAGTTTAGTCTAGTTTGGTTTTGTCTCCTTAATTAGTTTGGTTTAGTTTGAAAATCTCCAAACTAATATTTATTTAGTTTGATTTACACGACTTCACCTTAAATAAAGATGAAAACATTCGAATAACATAAATTTAAATAGATTATTATATCAACATAGTACAAATTTGATACTACAATCAATATAAAACAAAATTAAAATTAAAATTTTTATCATGTTGTGTCGGTGGGGAAATTTGTGTCTTGTCGTAGTTCATATGCATGTAATGTTGGAGGGACCCACGCTCTCTAAAGCATTATTTTTCTCTTACCTTTTTGTCCAATCATAATTAAAGGCTTTTCTTTTTCTTCTCGTGGCAACTTCTGCTCAATGGTTGGTGCAACGTTCATTCAATGTTTTGTCTCTGTGTACGGTGAATTATTTAGTCAACAAAATCGACCAATTCCCATGACGTACTTCATGACATAAAATGCAGTGAGTAAACTCTCTATAATTTATGTTATGGCCGCGGCGATGGAATCTGGGACGGAGGACTCGTAGTATCTCTCTAGATCTGGCAAAAGAAAGCGAAAGACCCCCTAACGTAATTCGAATGGGGGCTAACCTGACCGCGGAGCCCACTCTGGCCTCGCAGGGCGGGCCCCTGTGGTTGCGAGCTGGAGCAGCCATAGCTTATGGCTAGAGCAATGGGAGGGGACCCCACCAGAGAGAACAGTAAGTTCCAAAGGTGAAAAACTCACCCTTCTCCACACCAGAGGTTTTTTCCTTTCCAGAGCGAGCCTTCCTATATATTCTCTCTCATTATTTGCTATACCATACCTTTTGACTCAACTCTACTCTAGTAGTCACTAGACTCACTATAGTAGTCCGTCCGGCTGCTCTTGCTGAAATCATTACTCTTCATTCTCCCGTGCTCTAGCAATTGCGCTCCCTAGACCACTACCATGTAGTTAGGTAGGGACAATCAATCCGTAGTGACGGGAATCTAGGAATGAATGGGGACCCCTATCAATATAAAAATGAAGAATATATAATTAATTAGAGTTTTATCCCTTTCTCTCACTCAATAGATGTTTCTGGTCTGATACGGTACAGTCCAATACGAGACGATGGAATGCAATGGGATGGATGGTAGAGGGCTGAAACCCTGTGACTAGATCGTCCTGAAGACGGATGCGACGGGAAGAAGTGGCATTTGGAAGTGTTGCTGACTTAACATTTACGTTTCGGCATAACAAAGCTTGCACTGTCTTTTCGCACTTAGGCGCACAGCGTGCCATTGGTAATGATTCTACTACGGTGCCACAAATTATATTTTTAAGTATGACTAATCTGAGGAATAATCGTAGTTCCTGCACCTTGCGTGGCGTCTCCCAGTCCACCACGGCTTGCACGCACCCTCTCTTGATCCAACCAACTCATGCCGTCGCCAATCCAGTGCCCAAGGAACTAGACCTTATGCAAAGCACCTTTTTCACATAGAGCTGATTACGGGTCTCGTTTTTGACAATAAACATGGGCTTCTGACATGTTTTCTGAGAGGATTCTTTAATCAACCAAAACCTGCAACAGAGTCCTTAATTTCTACCGCTTACAAGTTGAGAGATGTTCCATTCCCAATGGCAGAAGAAGGATGCTTCTTCTTGTTTGCTTGACGGGACTATATCCATAGGAAAGAAGCGAAGTGTGGGGCCACATTCCCAGTGACCCTGCCGTGTGTTGAGTGGAGTGAAGGGGGCTCTCTCGGGTGAGAGGCCTTTTAAGAAGCACAGGCCGGATACTTTTGAACAGTGCGCAATATCGGCTATTTGGCTCAGTCAGCTTCAAAGCCGTAGCGCGCTACCCGCTAGGTTCAATCAAATCAATAGTAGGAATCAATTTCCCACTTACCTACCCAGACAAAAAAAAAAAACAAAAACAAAAAAAAACCCTCTTTAGTTTATGTTTGGTATGTTGGAAACAAAAAATGGATTAGAAAAAATGTACTAAGCTTAGGTGGAAAAAATAGGAAGCAATGGGAGGACTCTTCTCTTCTTGTTTGATACATATTCCTACTATATTCACTTCATATTTGGAGAAATTAAAATGTCGTTTTTAAAAAATTATGTATTGTACTAAGCCTAGGTTTGAAACATAGAAATGAAAAGTTGATTTCAAAAAGGTTTTGAAAAAAATTTCAATTCAACTTAAAATGGTCATTTTTTCAAAGACCGTACCAAACTCATTTTCTCTCTCTCCTAAATACTAATTTAAAAAAAAATTCTCATTTAAAATGGAATCGTTTTAAAAACAACTTTTCAAACTTATATTTCAAACGAAAGTTAAGATTTGGAATATTTGAAGAATTGGAAATCCCTCAACCAATCCTTTCGTTCTTTAAACCCTTTCACTAACCCCCTCATCCCTCTCCCTCACCAACTTTTCCTTCCAACCAAACAAGCTCTTATTGTGTGTTTGGTTGGAGGGAGAGTCACATTCCATTGTTTGGTTGGAAGGAAACAAGAAGGGAGAGGAGGGGTGGAGGGAGAATCTCTTCCACTGGGCCTACCATAATGCATCCTTCCATCAGTAGAAGGATGCATTCTCTCATTATCTTTTCAATCAAAAAGATAATTTTATCCTTAATTTAAAAAAAAAAAAAAAAGGTTATAAATGGACAATATAGTAATTAGCTAAAAAACTATCATATATCATTTTAACTTTATCTCCCTCTTATCAAACAATATGAGGGATTTCTACAATCCTCTTCATCCTTCACATTCTCCATCCCTCCTCTCTATCCCTCCTACCAAATATAGATGATTGTTTTCTTCCTCTTCTCTTATTGTCATGCATCAACATCCAATCCAATATGACGAAGAGTCCAAATATGTTATTCTAATATTCTGTCTCAATAATTGTCTCTCAAATAATGTTTTTATGATGCATCAATTTATTTAAGAATTTTTAGTATTTATTATTTTTTATATGACCAAATTTTTATATTCAGATAATATTGCATAACACTATTGGGAGGACAACTAATGAGACGAGAAATCGGAACAACAAATCTCGACATATTTGGAGAAATCATGTGGTGATTTGTTAAGAGCACCACTGAAATTTGTTTAGACAAGTGAATGAAATAGAATTTTAAGACTCTTGCATAATTGGCCAAATATTTGGAAAAACCTTGCAGTCCCTTGGAGTTTTCCATTCTTTGTGCCAAAAAAAAAAAAAAAAAAAAAAAAAAAAGCATTATCATTCATTTACAAACATATCTTTCAAGATTACATTCTAAGGCCTATGAAAAATACAAAAAAAATTGATCAGAAAAGCTTGCTTGCAAATTCCTCTTGAGCTTGTTCAAGCTCGGAAGATAAAGACAACGCGCTCGCAAGGTCTCTGAGCTCCGACAAGCTCCGTCCGAGCTGCAGCGCCGTTTTAACTTCAAACAATTCACCATTCTCTCTCACATCAGTCGCTGCATCCTCCAAAGTCGACTCAATTGTCTCTTCCATGTGCTTATAAAACCCCGCCGAGCTTCGGTACATCTCGAACACCATACCGACTTGCCCACCGTGCTCTAGCGTGTTAACCACGGCAGCCAAGGCTCCGGACATGACTCCAAAAACCGCAGGCCACGAACCGAAAACAGAGGACCCCAAGAAAACAGAGCCAATTGCAGCCAAGCCAGTGAGCAATGGACCGGAAATGGCTAGAACTTTGTTTACTTTCAAAGCCACTTTACTTAATCTTACGTATTCGGCGGTATCTTTTCTCCTCACAAGTCCCTCAATCTCTTTCATTTCCTCTTCAAGATTGTCGTTCCACCCGTTGATCTTCCCTTTTCCGCGGCCAAACATTTCGTGTTTAGGCTTGAATTGATCTTGGGGCCACCACACAGCAGGCTCGACTTTTGCAGGGAATTTGTCGAGCATAACTCCAAGCAAGGGTAGAGGGTATGCCTTATCAAGCGCCAAAACCTTTTGCATCGCGTCATTCACGTCGTCGAAGATCGGTTTTCGGAGAGACAAAGTGGTTCTGATCTCTTCGTAGAGCTGCTTGAACAGCCTCGAAGCGTTTCTCTGCTCTTCGGCGAGCTGAGAAGGCTGAATCTTGTTCATCACCACCAAGATCCCCGTGGCCGCCATGTATAGAACAGTAGACGAAAGCTTTAGGACCAAAAGGGTTTCGCCGACGCCTTTCACAGCCGCAATAGCAGCCATGATTGCGGCTGTGGCCGTAATTCCGTTGATGGAGCTCAGAAGCAAGTGATTCCAGCTATCTCGCTGTGCACCGATGTTTTTGTGCATTTCGACTCTGTCCGCGACAATTTCTAGGATTGCGTACAACTCTTGCTTCGCCACCGAGTTGGAAACTTCCTGATCATGATCGTTTGTGGTTTTGGTTTCAATCTTGGACATGAGATTCACATCCGTGAAAGTTGTTGTCAAGGTTGATAACCCGTTTCGCCGATCGACGGGGAGCTTAGGAACAAAGAAATCAGATGGCTGAATTTTCTGAGAATTGAGAGTGCATCGGATTTCTTTCAAGGAAGCTGAAGAGGAACAAGGGAAAGATTGAAGAGTGGCCATGAAAGTTCTACTGCAAGATATGCTTGGAAATAGGTTGGTGTTGAACTTTCGGAGTTTTTTTTTTTTACTGGAAATGAGTGAATGCTTGTAAATATATATTTAGTCGAAACGTGAACTGAAAATAAATTATGATATTTAAGTAGTATAAAAGTCTAAAATGTATTTGGATTTTGATGGACAATACGAATATTATTTCATTCTCCTCCTCGTTTCATGGAAGAGAATGAAAAAAGAGGTGGATCTATAGTTGAGTGATTTAAACAAACGAGATTGAAAAATCAATCTATAGAAGTGAGGTTGGAGATAAAGAACCGAATGATGTCTTTGCGTTGTTTGGAAAACGAGGGACTCGGAGTGAAATGGGTGAGATATTGTTTGCAAAATTGAGGGTTTTGTAGTGAAGTGTTGAGGGAAGTGAGAGGGAGTTGAGATTTATAAATGGAGGAAAGCAAGGAAAGTAAATAGACGTGTGGGGTAGGTGGTACTATTGAAATGTTTTGAATGGGTTCATTGGTCAAAGTAAATCATCTGGTCATCTTCTTTTAACATTTAATGTTTGACTTCCTATTTTGCTGCATTCTCTATTTGAACTTGAGGAACAAAACAAAAAATGACTATTTCATGAATAATGAGTATTTCGAGAGCAAGAAATGACTATTTCTTATGGTTTGTCAAAACCACAAGTAACAAGTCGCAAGAAAAACATGAAACTTGAGATTTTGTTTGCTAGTGTCAAAAAAAAAAAAAAAAAAAAAAGAAGCTGAAATCAAATTATATTGTCGAGTAATCCTATTGTAAGGAGTGTGTGAAGAAGTCCACACGCTGATTCGGTATGAAATTGAGAAATGATTTATAAGAACTAGAGTACTTCTTATAAATTAACCTTTTAAGATAAAATACTAACATCCCAACAAGTAATAACAGAGTTAGATTTTAAATGTAAGTATGTATATGCAGAAGATAAATCCCGGAGAAAAAACATATATTTTAGTGAGGGTGTTCACCATTTTTTTTTTTGGAACTTAGGGGAGGGGGGGTTCAAATTATACAGTCTGCACTGTTTAGTGGAGTTAGGTGTGATATTATCGTTAGGCTATGCCTGCAACCACTATTTTGTTTTTTGTTTTTAATAAATATCATCAAAATATTAAAACTAAAGGGTAAAATTTTTAGTAGGAGTTATATGAGAATTTTTAAATTTTAGCGTGTACAAAGCAGAAAAATCATGAAAGTTTTTGTGGTAGAATTAATTTAAGTGGAGGTTTGTGTGAATGCTTAACTTTTCTTGGCATAAAGTGGTAAAAAAAAAATTAATTTAAATTTTCTGGTAGAATTAGAAAAAAAAAAAAATTTAGTGCTCGGTCCTTTAACGAGACACCCTTGATTGCAATGGATTAAAAATCCGAGGTGCTCTTAAGATGAAAACTCCAGGGTAGCGTGGGGCACTGACACATTATAGATCTCAGTTGAGTTGTGATCATTCCTGGTTTGGTTGTTTTCCCAACAGTTATGGACACTAATTACAATCTAAACTTTTTTTTTTTTACCAACTTACGTAGTGAGTGATTGTCATATTTTCATTTATAAATGTAATTTCGTATTCTTAATTAATGAGATAATTTTTTTAAACAACTACTACTACAAAATGTGGATTACACGACGGCGTTTTCACGACCGTTTTTAAAAAAAACCGTCGTAAAAAAATACGTAAAAATACGGAGCGGAAAAGAGTTTCTGAAAACTGTCGTGGAAGCCACCGCTTCCACGACGGTTATTAAAAACCGTCGTGGAAGCGAGTTACTTCCTCGACGGTTTTTCAAAAACCATCGTGGAAGCTTCCTGCTTCCACAACGGTTTTGAATAACCGTCGCGGAAGCGGGGTGCTTCCACGATGGTTTTTGAAAAACCGTCGTGGTAGATACGAAGGAGGGAATTTTTTCAAAAAATTTTTTTTTTGAAAAAAATCAAAAAAATTTTTTTGACATACCATGACGGTTTTTTGGAAAAACCGTCGTGGAAGTGATCTACCACGATGGTTTTTTAAATAAACCGTCGTGGTAGGTCGAAATTTTTTTTTATTAATTTTTCATTCTACCACAACGGTTTTTTGGAAAAACCGTCGTGGTAGGTATGAATGCGGGAATTTTAAAAATTTTTGAAATTGTTCAACTTTTTGAAGCGAATATTAAAACCCAAAATAATACCCTCTTTCCCACTCCATTACATTTCGAGCCTTTTTCACTCTCTAATAGAAACTCTAACTCTAAACCCAAAGCCACCCATATCCTCCTTCCATTTATCGCTCTCCGCTCGCTCTCTACATTCTCACCGTCATTCCTCTCTTTCTCTCTAACTCCGAGCCTTTTTCCCTTTCTCTAGTCGCCATTCCTCCATCTCTCTCTAACTCCAAGCCTTTTTCCCTGTCCCTCTCGCCGCCATTCCTCCGTCCCCTACATTCTCTACCACTCCACCCGTACCCACGCTCGACAATTTGGTAAGTTGAAATATATCTTGCTTGGGTAAGGCACGAATTTGGGAATTTTCCGTCCAAAATGTTGATTTTGTTGATTGTGAAATTTCCGTCCAAAATGTCAAAAATCCACAATGTTCCTTCCAAAATGTTGATTTGGTTGATTGTTGATTTGGGAATTTTCCGTAGAAAATTGTCCAAAATTCGTCATTTCGGTGATTATTGACAGTCGTTGTGATTTAGATTGCTTTAAAATTGATTGGGTAAGACACGGATTTGGGAATTTTCCAGAAAAAATGTTGATTTTGTAAGTTAAATTTTCCGGATTTGCCACCCGTGGGAAATGAAATAAATTCGTTAATTTTTTTTTCGGCAGACTCTACCACGACGGTTTTTCAACCGTCGTGATAGGTGGACCTACCACGACGGTTTTTCAAAAAAAACCGTCGTGGTAGGTCCGCCTATCACGATAGTTTTTTACGTAGAACCGTCGTGGTATGTTCTTGAATGTCCACATTAAGGTCATATTTTTGCCTATTTCACGACGGGTAAAAAACTGTCGTGGAATCTAAAAAGATTTCACGACTCTGGATTCCACGATGGTTAGAAAACCGTCGTAGAAATGTTACCACGACGGTTAAAAATTATCGTGGTATCCACATTTTGTATTAGTTAACTATTAGACAATTCACATACCACTTTCGTTAATTAAAAAAAAAAAAAAAAAAAGATGAGATGCATCTTTAGCATTATTCTATTCTCTCTCCTTTTTTCTTGCGAATATTTTATTCTATTTCCTTTTTTTTTTGGTGAATATTTATTCCTTTACACGATATCGGTATGCTTTTTTGCTTCTATCGACGCATACTATTTCTACCTGCCTGGTCAGCTTAATAGTACCCCGAGCAACTTTTCCTTCATTATTCTAATTGACTCAATGTATTCTTTTTGGGTTATTTTTCTTACAAATCAAGTGTTTCCTAATTAAACTTTAAGCAAAACAAAAACAAAAAAAAAACAAAAACAAAACAAAACAAAAAAAAAAGTACGTCCTAATTAAACCATTACTTGAAATCTTTTAGAGAAAAAAACGACTAGTTTGTTGAGACGGATATGGACAAAGTAAGGTGGGTAAATGGAACTTTTTGGAGATGCATAGTTTAATATGTTTTAAAGATGCCAGGCCAAATATATAAATAAATAAATATATATATACATATATATATATATATATATAACTGCCTTCCAGAACTAATAAACCTTGACAAGTGACGAAATTAGAAATTTTTATTAGGAGAAGCCAAACTATGATGACATTTTGTTTCTTTGAGTTCTTAAGTTTTGAAATAATGAATACGATAAAAAAATATAAATATATATTTCGAAGTAAGAAAAACTAGTGTAAATAAACGTTTTATACACAATTCAGATTAAATTAGAATTTATGGGAGTAAACTATAAAAATTTTAGATTAAAAAGTTAAGGATATGAATGTTTTTTTTTTTTTTTAAACAACCTGCATTAAAAACTTCAATTTTTTAATTTCAAGGGGGACTTTACAAGAAAAAAAGGGACAAAGCGATAATATTTTTTGGAAAAACCTAAAATGTCTTTTAAGCTTTTCAGTGGCTCCGTCTCTGGCCTCCACCCATAGGTACGTCAATAACATAAAGGAAAAAATTTATAGGCTGACACGTTGTGTTGTTTAAAAAAATCTAAAAGATTATGGAATAGTATGAACTGGATATAATTTCACAAAACCGGTTTTCATAGATTAAAATATCTAAAACGCTTAATACAAACCAACTATAGAGAAAATAAATAAATAAATAAAACTTTAATTATTAATGCATACAGAAGAATACAAAAACCTCATTCTAGAGGCCAATATACATATATAGATTTGTACCACAAGACAACATGAACAAGAGAAAATCCATGGTAATCAAAATAGAATAAGTAGTAACAACAAACTTAACTTACATAAATAAATCATTTTTGTTTTGTATTTTATTTAGTTGGAAATAAAACACAAAATAAAATGATTTATGAACATCATTATTAATTAATAAAATGTGGATTTTATTTATGAGTCTCATAATACTGAAGATCTATCTTCTAATAAGTGAACATCACCGGTGCCCCTTTAATATTGTTCGGTTATTTAACCTCGGAGAATGGTCAGGCCATTGTTGAACAAATTCTGAAGTGTTATAACTATCAGATTGAGTAGATATCCCAATAGAGGCAAGATACTGGCGGGCAGCGGCATTGACCGCTGTGGCTGCTGGCTGTGCACTGACATCAACCTTCAAAAGCTTCCGAGCAGTAGTAGCAGTAGCTGCAGCCAAAAATAATATAATTAGCACAAGAAGATAATACTTGGACTTGAAAATGACCATGTTTATCATCTTAATTGTATATCTAAATGTATGTATATGGATTAAGATGATAATTAATTGTGATCAAATGACGTACTTGTAAGAACTATTGGAAGTGAAGATGAGTTTGTATAAACAAGTAAAGATGAGTTTAAAAGCCTCAAGTTCTGCCTTAATTCGTAGATTTTTTTTTTTTTTTTTTTTTGAGGGTATTCTTTTAATAGATATGTCAGATACATAATAATAACATTTCAGATTTTTTTTTTATGTGAAGACGTTATCAGTTTTATATGTATATTTATATAAATATATATGTCATTTACAATGTCCAAGGTAGTTTTATATAATGACAACTTTATAATGTTTATAAAACATCGAAAATGTTTTTAGAATGAAGCCTAAATCAATAAAATTACATCGATCAATATATATAGGATATATAGGATGTTACAATTGTCGTTCTTGTTAGCTGTCGGACAAAAGAATATTCTTGTATATATATACATACACGTAAAAGGATGATATATGATATATGAAATATGATGATAACATTTAATGCCTTGCCTATTTCTTTCAAATGTATAAGAACTAGATATTTGTTCGGATCCTTTATCATGCATCGAAATGTTCATTCAACCTGAATGTTATTTTTGTATTTAACTGTAGAATTTAAATTGTGTATTTAAATGAAATGTGTGTTTGGGGTGACATATTTTGTTCTTTTTTGTTTAGTTGCTCCTTTAGGAGTGGTTAGTAATTTCTTTTATTTTTATAAATTTTTAATTTTTCTTTTCTTTTCGTTTTTAATAAACCGATTGGTGAACTCGATAAAGGATGAGCTAGCGTTCTGGTAGGTACCAACAGAATTGACATATACTAATTCGTTAATATTGGATTGTATAAATTTTGTATACATCATATGTATTTAGATACATTTGATAGGTTTCCCTTGGATTATACATTGCAATAGAAGATTTTCACCAAGTTGGTATTGAATATTGCAACTATATATATATATATATGTAGTTATGCAATCTGCATCCTTCCTGATATAAAAATAAGGATTAAAACACACACACACACATATATATAAATATATATATTAATAGAATAGCACTTACAATTTTATTAATTTCTTTAAACTATGAACTATTCAAATTGAAATAAAGGTTCATTCTTTTTTGTTTTTTGGGTCCTCTTATTTTGCTTCCAAGTAACTACTCCAAGGAAAGAATATCTTCAATATTTGGCGGCCAATTAATTTAATTTTGGAGTGATGGCATTGATTAATCCGTACTGATCAAATTTAATTATTACTTTAAATCAAGTGAAAACTCAACAATTTCGTCTAAAAAATTTTTTGTCTAAAAATCAAGTGAAAACTTAAAATTTTCATCTTCAACCGGTGAACCAAATACATGCCTAGTTAATTATATGATATTAAAATTTATTTATATGTTTTTTCAAATGACTAAATAGTAAATACCCAAATTATATGTAGAATGCTTTATTATGGATATTCTATTTCTATTATGATTTGAATATTTGATTCTTGAGTAAATTGATATTTTTTATTTAGAAACACACAAGTACTTTTTTTTTTTTTTTTTTTTTGAATTTAGGATGGTTGCATATATAGCCTAGCGGTAATATACAAGTACTTATCATATCAAAAAGTTGATCATATTTCATTTATGATTTAAAAAAAGTTAATTAGTATTAGTTCAAATCAATTAAAAAAAATCAAACTAAACCAATTATAATCAGTTTAGTCTAGATTGGTTTTGACTTCTTAATTAATTTGGTTTAGTTTGAAAATCTCCAAAATAATATTTATTTAGTTTGGTTTACACGACTTCACCTAAAATAAAGACGAAATTATCCGAATGACATAAATTTAAATAGATTATTATATCAATATGGTACAAATTTAACATTAAAATCAATATGAAACAACAATAATATTAAAATTTGTATGATCTTAATTAAGAGGAGAAATTTGCGTCTTGTCGTAGTTCGTATGCATGGGAGGCTCATTCCTCCACATAAATATAATGTTGGAGGGACCCACGCTCTCTAAAGCATTATTTTTCTCTTTCCTTTTTGTCCAATCATTATAAAAGGCTATTCTTTTTCTTCTCGTGGCAACTTCTGCTCAATGGTTGGTGCAACGTTCATTCAATGTTTTGTCTCTGTCTAGGTGAATTATTTTAGTCAACAAAATCGACCAATTCCCATGACGTACTTCATGACATAAAATGCAGTGAGTAAACTCTGTACAATTTATGTTTAACAAAAAAAAAAACAAAAAACAAAAAAAAACCCCTCTTTAGTTTATGTTTGGTATGTTGGAAACAAAAAATGGATTAGAAAAAAATGTACTAAGCTTAGGTGGAAAAAATAGGAAGCAATGGAGGACTCTTCTCTTCTTGTTTGATACATATTCCTACTATATTCACTTCATATTTGGAGAAATAAAAATGTCGTTTTTAAAAAATTATGTATTGTACTAAGCCTAGGTTTGAAACATAGAATTGAAAAGTTGTTTTCAAAAGGTTTCGAAAAAAATTTCAATTCAACTTAAAATGTTCATTTTTTCAAAGACAGTAACAAACTCATTTTCTCTCTCTCCTAAATACTAATTTTAAAAAAAAATTCTAATTTAAAAGGGAATCTTTTTAAAAACAACTTTTCAAACTTATATTTCAAACGAAAGTTAAGATTTGGAATATTTGAAGAATTGGAAATCCCTCAACCAATCCTTTCGTTCTTTAAACCCTTTCACTAACCCCCTCATCCCTCTCCCTCACCAACTTTTCCTTCCAACCAAACAAGCTCTTATTGTGTTTTTGATTGGAGGGAGAGTCACATTCCATTGTTTGGTTGGAAGGAAACAATAAGGGAAAGGAGAGGTGGAGGGAGAATCTCTCCCACTGGGCCTACCATAATGCATCCTTCCATCAGTAGAAGGATGCACACTCTCATTTTCTTTTCAATCAAAAAGATAATTTTAAATTTAATAAAAAAAAAAAAAGGTTATAAATGGACAATATAGTAATTAGCTAAAAAACTATCATATATCATTTTAACTTTCTCTCCCTCTTATCAACTTATATGAGGGATTTCTACAATCCTCTCCATCCTTCACATTCTCCATCCCTCCTCTCCATCCCTCCTACCAAACATAGATGATTGTTTTCTTCCTCTTCTCTTATTGTCATGCATCAACATCCAATCCAATATGACGAAGAGTCCAACTATGTTATTCTAATTTTCTGTCTCGATAATTGTCTCTCAAATAATGTTTTGACGGTGCATCAATTTATTTAAGAATTTTTAGTATTTAGTATTTTTTATATGACCAAATTTTTAAATTCAGATAATATGACATAATACTATTGCAAGAACAACTAATAAGACGAGAAATCGGAACAACAAATCTCGACATATTTGGAGAATTCAACTGGTGATTTGTTAAGAGCACCACTGAAATTTTCTTAGACAAGTGAATGAAATTCAATTTTAAGACTCTTGCATAATTGGCCAAATATTTGGAAAAACCATGCAGTCCCTTGGAGTTTTCCATTCTTTGTGCCAAAAAAAAAAAAAAAAAGCTTTTTCATTCATTTACAAACATATCTTTCGAGAGTACATTCTAAGGCCTATGAAAAATACAAAAAAAATTGATCAGAAAAGCTTGCTTGCAAATTCCTCTTGAGCTTGTTCAAGCTCGGAAGATAAAGACAACGCGCTCGCAAGGTCTCTGAGCTCCGACAAGCTCCGTCCGAGCTGCAGCGCCGTTTTAACTTCAAACAATTCACCATTCTCTCTCTCATCAGTCGCTGCATCCTCCAAAGTCGACTCAATTGTCTCTTCCATGTGCTTATAAAACCCCGCCGAGCTTCGGTACATCTCGAACACCATACCGACTTGCCAGCCGTGCTCTAGCGTGTTAACCACGGCAGCCAAGGCTCCGGACATGACTCCAAAAACCACAGGCCACGAACCGAAAACAGAGGATCCCAAGAAAACAGAGCCAATTGCAGCCAAGCCAGTGAGCAATGGACCGGAAATGGCTAGAACTTTGTTTACTTTCAAAGCCACTTTACTCAATCTTACGTATTCGGCGGTATCTTTTCTCCTCACAAGTCCCTCAATCTCTTTCATTTCCGCTTCAAGATTGTCGTTCCACCCGTTGATCTTCCCTTTTCCGCGGCCAAACATTTCGTGTTTAGGCTTGAATTGACCTTGTGGCCACCACACAGCAGGCTCGACTTTTGCAGGGAATTTGTCGATCATAACTCCAAGCAAGGGTAGAGGGTATGCCTTATCAAGCGCCAAAACCTTTTGCATCGCGTCATTCACGTCGTCGGAGATCGGTTTTCGGAGAGACAAAGTGGTTCTGATCTCTTCGTAGAGCTGCTTGAACAGCCTCGAAGCGTTTCTCTGCTCTTCGGCGAGCTGAGAAGGCTGAATCTTGTTCATCACCACCAAGATCCCCGTGGCCGCCATGTATAGAACAGTAGACGAAAGCTTTAGGACCAAAAGGGTTTCTCCGACGCCTTTCACAGCCGCAAGAGCAGCCATGATTGCGGCTGTGGCCGTAATTCCGTTGATGGAGCTCAGAAGCAAGTGATTCCAGTTATCTCGCTGCGCACCGATGTTTTTGTGCATTTCGACTCTGTCCGCGACAATTTCTAGGATTGCGTACAACTCTTGCTTCGCCTCCGAGTTGGAAACTTCCTGATCACGTCCATTTGTGGTTTTGGTTTCAATCTTGGACATGAGATTCACATCAGTGAAAGTTGTTGTCAAGGTTGATAACCCGTTTTGCCGATCGACGGGGAGCTTAGGAAAAAAGAAATCAGATGGCTGAATTTTCCGAGAATTGAGAGTGCATCGGATTTCTTTCAAGGAAGCTGAAGAGGAACACGGGAAAGATTGAAGAGTGGCCATGAAAGTTCTACTGCAAGATATGCTTGGAAATAGGTTGGTGTTGAACTTTCGGAGTTTTTTTGACTGGAAATGAGTGAATGCTTGTAAATGTGTATTTAGTCTAAATGTGAACTGAAAATAAATTATGATATTTAAGTAGTGTAAAAGTCCAAAATGTATTCAGATTTTGATGGACAATACGAATATTATTTCATTCTCCTCCTCGTTTCATGGAAGATAGTGAAAAAAAAGTGGATCTGTAGTTGAGTGGTTTAAAAAAACGAGATTCGAAAATTAATCTATAGAAGAAAGGTTGGAGATAGAGAACCGAATGACGTCTAGCGTTGTTCGGAAAGTGAGGGACTCGGAGTGAAATGGGTGAGATTTTGTTTGCAAAATTGAGGGTCTTGTAGTGAAGTATTGAGGGAAGTGAGAGGGAGTTGAGATTTATAAATGGAGGAAAGCAAGGAAAGTAAATAGACGTGTGGGGTATGTGGTCCTATTGGAATGTTTTGAATGGGTTCATTGGTCAAAGTAAATCATCTGGTCATCTTCTTTTAACATTTAATGTTTGACTTCCTATTTTGCTGCATTCTCTATTTGAACTTGAGGAAAAAAAACAAAAAATGACTATTTCATGAATAATGAGTATTTCGAGGGCAAGAAATGACTATTTGTTATGGTTTGTCAAAACCATAACAAACAAGTTCCAAGAAAAACATGAAACTTGAGATTTTGTTTGCTAGTGTCAAAAAAAAAAAAAAAAATCGAAGCTGAAATCAAACTATATTGTCGAGTAATCCTATTGTAAGGAGTGTGTGAAGAAGTCCACACGCTGATTTGGTATGAAATTGAGAAATGATTTAAAAGAAGTAGAGTACTCCTTATAGATTAACCTTTTAAGATGAAATACCAACATCCCAACAAGTAATAACGGAGTTAGATTTCAAATGTAAGTATGTATATGTAGAAGATAAATCCCGGAGAAAAAACATATATTTTAGTGAGGGTGTTCACCTTTTTTTTTTTTTTTATGTGTAACTTAGGGGTGGGGGGTTTAAACTATACAGTTTGCACCTTTTAGTGGAGTTAAGTGTGATATTATCACTAGGCTATGTCTGCAACCAAAATTTTGTTCTTTTTTTTTTTTAATAAATAGCATCAAAATATTAAAACTAAAGGGTAAAATTTTTAGTAGGAGTTATATGAGAATTTTTAAATTTTAGCGAGTATCAAGCAGGAAAATCATGAAATTTTTTGAGGTAGAATTAATTTAAGTGGTGGTTTTGTGTGAATGTTTAACTTTTCCTTGGCATAAAGTGGTAAAAAAAAAAATCATTAAAATTTTATGGTAGACTTAGGGGGGGGGGGGGGGGGGGGGGGGGGGGGGGGGGGGGGGGGGGGGGGGGGGGGGGGGGGGGGGGGGGGGGGGGGGGGGGGGGGGGGGGGGGGGGGGGGGGGGGGGAGGGGGGGGGTGGGGGGGGGGGGGGGGGGGGGGGGGGGGGGGGGGGGGGGGGGGGGGGGGTGGGGGGGGGGGGGGGGGGGGGGGGGGGGGGGGGGGGGGGGGGGGGGTTGGGGGTGGGGGGGGGGGGGGGGGGGGGGGGGGGGGGGGGTGGGGGGGCATTTAGTGCTCGGCCCCTTACCACGACACCCTTTATTGCATGAATTAAAAAAATCCGAGGTGCTCTTAAGATGAAACTCCAAGGTAGCGTGGGGCACTGACACACTGGAGATCTCAGTTGAGTTTTGATCATTCCTGGTTTGTTGTTTTCCCAACAGTTATGGACACTAATTACAATCTTAACTTTTTTTTTTTACCAACTTATATAGTTAGTGATTGTCATCTTTCAATTTATAAATGTAATTTCTTATTCTTAATTAATGAGGTAATTTTTTTAAACAACTATTAGACAATTCACATACCACTTTCGTTAATTAAAAAAAAAAGATGAGATGCTTCTTTAGCATACAATTCACATAATTTTTTTGGTGAATATTTATTCCTTTACACGATATCAGTATGCTTTTTTGCTTATATCGACGCATACTATTTCTACCTGTCTGGTCAGCTTAATAGTACCCCGAGCAACTTTTCCTTCATTATTGTAATTGACTCAATGTATTCTTTTTGGGTTATTTTTCTTACAAATCAAGTGTTTTCTAATTAAACTTTAAGCAAAAAAACAAAAAAACAAAAAAACAAAAAACAAAAACAAAAAACAAAAACAAAAACAAAAACAAAACAAAAAAAAAGTGCGTCCTAATAAACCAATACTCGAAATATTTTAGAGAGAAAAAACGACTAGTTTGTTGAGACGGATATGGACAAAGTAAGGTGGGTAAATAGAACTTTTTGGGGTGCATAGTTTAATATGTTTTAAAGGTGCCAGGCCAAATATATAAATATATAAATATATATATATATATATAACTGCTTTTCAGAACTAATAAACCTCGACAAGTGACGAAATCATAAATTTTATCATAAATTTTTATTAGGAGAAGCCAAACTATGATGACATTTTGTTTCTTTGAGTTCTTAAGTTTTGAAATAAGGAATATAAAAAAAATATAATTATAAATATAAAGTGAATGACTATATTTCGAAGTAAGAAAAACTAGTGTAAATAAACGTTTTATACACAATTCAGATTAAATTCAGAATTTATGGGAGTAAACTATAAAAAATTTAGATTAAAAAGTTTAGGATGTGAAATTTTTTTTTTTTTTTTTTTTTTAAACAACCTGCATTAAAACTTCAATTTTTTAATTTCAAGGGGGACTTTACAAGAAAAAAAGGACAAAACGATAATATTTTTTGGAAAAACCTAAAATGTCTTTTAAGTCTTTAAGTGGCTCCGTCTCTAACCTCCACCCATAGGTACGTCAATAACATAAAGAAAACAATTTATAGGCTGACACGTTGTGTTGTTTAAAAAAATCTAAAAGATTATGGAATAGTATGAACTGGATATAATTTCACAAAACCGGCTTTCATAGATTAAAATATCTAAAACGCTTAATACAAACCAACAATAGAGAAAATAAATAAATAAATAAAACTTTAATTATTAATGCATACAGATTAATACAAAAACCTCATTCTAGAGGCTGATATACATATATAGTTTTGTACCACAAGACAACATGAACAAGAGAAAATTCATGGTAATCAAAATAGAATAAGTAGTAACAACAAACTTAACTTACATAAATAAATCATTTTTGTTTTGTATTTTATTTAGCTGGAAATAAAACACAAAATAAAAATGATTTATGAACATCATTATTAATTAATAAAATGTGGATTTTATTTATGAGTCTCATAATACTGAAGATCTATCTTCTAATAAGTGAACATCACCGGTGTCCCTTTAATATTGTTCGGTTATTTAACCTCGGAGAATGGTCAGGCCATTGTTGAACAAATTCTGAAGTGTTATAACTATCAGATTGAGTAGATATCCCAATAGAGGCAAGATACTGGCGGGCAGCGGCGTTGACCGCTGTGGCTGCTGGCTGTGCACTGACATCAACCTTCAAAAGCTTCCGAGCAGTAGTAGTAGTAGCTGCAGCCAAAAATAATATAATTAGCACAAGAAGATAATACTTGGACTTGAAAATGACCATGTTTATCATCTTAATTGTATATCTAAATGTATGTATATGGATTAAGATGATAATTAATTGTGATCAAATGAAGTACTTGTAAGAACTATTGGAAGTGAAGATGAGTTTGTATAAAAAAGTAAAGATGAGTTTAAAAGCCTCAAGTTCTGCCTTAATTCGTAGATGTTTTTTTTTTTTTTTAAGGGTATTCTTTTAATAGATATGCCAGATACATAATAATAACATTTCAGATTTTTTTTTTATGTGAAGACGTTATCAGTTTTATATGTCTATTTATATAAATATATATGTCATTTACAATGTCCAAGGTAGTTTTATATAATGACAACTTTATAATGTTTATAAAACATCGAAAATGTTTTTAGAATGAAGCCTAAATCAATCAAATTACATCGATAAATATATATAGGATGTTACAAAATTATATAGGATTTTACGACTGTCATATACAGTCTTGTTAGCTGTCAGACGAAAGAATATTCTTGTATATATATACGCATAAAAGGATGATATATGATATATGAAATATGATGATAACATTTAATGCCTTACCTATTTCTTTCAAATGTATAAGAACTAGATGTTCATTCGGATCCTTTATTGCATTGAAATGTTTATTCTACCTGAATGTTAATTTGTATTTAATTGTAGAATTTGAATTGTATATTTCAATGAAATGTGTGTTTGGTGTGACAGATTTTGTTCTTTTTTGTTTAGTTGTTCCTTTAGGAGTGGTTAGTAATTTCTTTAATATTTATAAATTGTTTATTTTTATTTTCTTTTCGTTTTTAATAAAACGAGTGGTGACTCGATAAAGGATGAGCTAGCGTTCTGGTAGGTACCAACATAATTAACATATACTAATTCGTCAATATTAGTATCAAATCTCCAAATTTTATTTATCAATAAAAAAGATCTCCTCCTTCAAAAATAAAAATAAAAATAAAAATAAAAATAAAAAAGATCAGCAAATCTTTGGGCCAAAAGACTACGTAATTATAAGTCATTTACTAATTGGTTTTCGTCTTAAAAAATGATTATCCCTCAAATTTATAAAACGACCCAGCAAATTTAGATTCTTTTAGAGAACGTGCTTACAATTATATTGTTGGGACTTAGGAATAAAAGTTCTCTCCTCAACTCTCTCTTGGATTGTATAAATTATGTATATATCATATGTATGTAGATACATTTGATATGTTTCCCCTGGATTATACATTGCTATAGAAGATTTTGCACCAAGTTGGTATTGAATACTGCAACTATTTATATGTAGTTATGCAATCTGCATCCTTCCTGATATAAAAATAAGGATTAAAACATATACATTTTCATAGAATAGCACATAAAATTTTATTAATTTCTTTAAACTCTGAACAATTCAAATTGAAATAAAGGTTTGTTCTCTTCTTCTTCTTCTTCTTCTTCTTCTTTTTTTTTTTTTTTTTTTTTTTTTTTTTCCGTCCTCTTATTATGCTTCTAAGTAACTACTCCAAGGAAAGAGTATCTCCAATATTTGGCGGCCAATTAATTTAATTTTGGAGTGATGGCATTGATTAATCTGTACTAATCAAACCTAATTATTACTTTAAATCAAGTAATAACTCAGCAATTTTGTCCAAAAAAAAATATTGCACATTTCAAAGTTTGGAGGTGAATTTATAGATATGTTGTTGTTCATGTGCACCCCTATAAAAATTTTGGTCATGTTTGTTGGCTTGTCACCAGAGGTATTATCTATGGTGTTTAAGGTTTTTTTTTTCATTTTTGTTACAGTTATTTGCTTAAAATAAAGACGATGTTATTTCCAACTTGTGTTTTATTGGTATATTTTTGTGCTTATTTTGTAATAATAAAGGTGGTCTCCCACACTCTCGTATTGTTTGTGTGTCTAATCCGGTAGGTTAATTCGATATGGTCTTGAGGGTGACCTTTTTGCTATGGGTTTCTTAGTCTCGATCGATCGGAGTTTTCCATTGAAAGAGCTATATGTGTGCTCGATGATTGATATACCTTTTCGATTTCCTATTGTTGGATTTCAGTGCACGTTTTACCCTCTTATATGTTTCATTAGAATTTACTGGTGAAACTGATTGTATTTAGAATTAAATTTCCGTGTGTTGTGAGGTCACTTAAAATATTAATGTTTATATTTAATTTATTTGAAATATAATTATCCTTTTCAAAAAATTGGCAATACTTTTCCTAAATTATTAGCAAATGGTGCATACCATGCACGTGCTAATTAAATTAAGAAAACCTTCATATAAATGTGATGGTTATTTTAATAGATCTTGTACTGACTGATTTTAGAAACGTTCTTATCCATACAAAGAATTATAACATTACATAAAATATAAGAAACTTACATGACAGCGTGAGAATTCTCGTCTGAGGTGGTCTCGCCCATCCAGTATGCAAAACCGTGGCCAACCTGGATCCGTAAAATAAACAAGTATCAGCTCAATATTTTCATCACCCCCAGCCTGTATGAAGGAGTTCGGACACACACACACACAGATATATAAGGGTTCCTGCATAGCATTACTTTCTTATATCACTTGTAACATGGTTTGTGTTATATTATACCAATTATGTGATTTAAATTTTTTTTTTAATTTTAATTTTACCGAGACTTGTCCTTCACACAAATACTATGTGACAATATTCTAAATGAAAAATCACATATAAATTAAATAATTATTACAAGTTTCTAAAAACACAAATTACAAATACTACATGGTATGTGGTGCCGCATGACATGTTGTACCATATACATAAACAGGACTTAATTAAATAATTAAACATTGCTAGCTGAAAGGAGAAAAGAAGCAACCTAGGCAGATCTGATTGGAGATCTCTTCGATGGATTGCTAATAGTGATTTCGTTTAATTTTAATTTTTGCAAATGATTTATAAATATTAATTCAAGGACAGAGAGTAAATTAATGAATTATATAATAGTTCCATCTTTGCAACCAGCACTAATAGTTAGCGCTATAATTGTATCATTTATACCATTGTTAATTTTAATTTAGTATGTTGAACAATATTTTTGATCCGTTTGGTATTTGGATTGAGTTTGAAATAAAATGAAATTTTGAAATTAGTTAATTTTTCAAAAACTAGTTATAATTTTTATTGACTTTTTCATATTAAGACAAAAAACCAATTGTAAAGTACAATTGAGTTCAAAATGAACTCAAATACCAATTATAGATTTAGTCTCTAAACGCGTCATAAACAAATTATGAGTTTGCCTCATTATAATTGTTTGGTTCCTAACACATATAAAAAATGGACGATAGTTATTACATGAAGAGCGCATGTAATTTAGTTAGGGAAAATTAGGTTGGATGGCCTATTTAAATTACCTAATATAATAGATGGCCCTACTTTGATTTATTTAGTTAAATGACCTAATGTGTATGTTTTGATCAATTAATTATAATTTTGCCCAAACATCCCCACCCGCCTCCTCTTCTTTCTCTCTCTCCTCCCTCTACTCATTTCTTCCACTGACTAACTGGCTTTCATTTTTCTTGGTTAGACATTTCCTCTTCCTCTTTAAATTTCTTTCCGCCAATTGGGTTTCATTTTTCTTCTCCGATCTTTTTAGGGTTTTAGTTTCTCAGAAAATTCTTCTTTGCTTTCTTCTCCAACATGGAAAATTGCTTCCGACAACCTGCCAAGTGTGCCATGTTTCTTCCATCAACTTTTCTGGTATTGATGTTTTTTTTTTTTTTTTAAATTATAATTTCTCTGTGATCAACTTTTGGGATTTACTAATTTAATCTTGATTTTGTTTTGGTAAATATGTTATTGATTGGGATATTGAAGGTGGGGAAGTGAGAGAGAGAGAGAGAGGGGGGAAGCATTTTTTGTTTTGTTTTGTTTTTTGTTTTTATTTATTTTCTTAATGGTAAATCACTAATTTACGTATAGTCAATCAGTGATTAATTAAGAAAATTGATGATTTATGTTCATCAATAACTAATTTACTTATAGTTAATCACTGATTGACTACAAAATTGATGATATATTATGATCAATCATTTATTTACCCGAAGTCAATCAGTGATTTACTCGGAGTCAATCAATGATTTACCCAAAGTTAATCAGTGTTTGATCCAGAGTTAATCAGTGATTGACCTGTAGTTAATCAAATATGGTCAATTAGTGATTGACTATTTACAAAATTAATTAACCATTTAAGAGAAAAAGACATTTTAACTAATTTTTAAAAACTTAGGTCATTTGTTAAAAAACTTGTTTAAAAAAGGCTACTTGCCTGTATATCCATTTAGTTAGCGTTACATTCTCTTCCTTTATTCCAAATAAAATAGAAGATTTTTGAAACATGAAACTGACAAAATCAACCTTAAGATGTTTTAAATTCCATGAATTAAAATGAGATTGAACTTATAATTCAGAGATGAAAATGAAATGAACCTCTAACTTTATGATAGTGAGAATTCCTTTCAAGGTTACATATATATATATATATATATTTTCAAGATAAAATAAATTTTAGTGGGTTTATATGAGAATTTTTAATTTTAGTGGGTTTATATGAGAATTTTTAATTTTAGTGGGTTTATATGAGAATTTTTAATTTTCGTGGGAGCAAAGCAGTAACATTACAAAAATTTTTTTTTTTTTTTATAGGATTGATTATAGTGAGGATTATGCGAAATTTTTTTATTTTTATGGGGGCAAAGTAAAGAATGTATGAGAATTATTTAATTTCTAATGAGGGTGCAAATTATAAAAATTATAGAATTTTTGAAATAAAACTAGAAGAACAAAAAATTTGAGTGGGGCTCTAGTCCCCACTAGCACCCCTTAAATCCGCCTATATATATATATATATAAATATATGTATATATATATTTTTTTTCCACAAGTAGTTTGTCGAGTCCATTTTAATGTCTTAAAAAGCAAAAATCATATTTTATTAGAAGGTTCATGATAATGATATTAGATGATTATGTGTTGGTGGCTCATCTTAATTGCTTGGTCCTGTGTTGTGTAACGTAAACACATTGTTGAAAGGCTTTCCCTTCAAAAAGAGAAGAAAAAAAAAATTTATGATGAAGCGCAGATCATGACCATATTTAGTGTTATAATTACTTCATCTTCTACTATGATCAGAGAGATAATAAAGATATTTAAAAGATATCAACTTAATCGGAATGTCTGATTCGCATATTAATTCCTATCATCTTCATTTTTTTAAAGAAAAATACGATTCAAGATGAAATATTACAATGTAAATGTACATTATCATGACAAGGTCACAATAATAATATTGTAGGTTGTTTCATTTTCCTTTGGAAATGGATGCAGATATATAGCTCCTTTTCTCTTCAAGGGAATCCACCCCCACCTCCAGCTCCTCTACCATACCCTCCATCACCAAGACCAAGTCCAACGCCACCACCGCTACCGAACCTCCACCGCCACCACCAGCACCTCCTCTAAATCCAGCTCCACCTCCAAATTAGCCCTCACCAGCTCCACCACCAAACCCTCCTCCAATCCCACCACCGCCACCTTAATCGTCGCCTCCACCTAACCCTCCACCACCTCCAAAACCTCCGCCACCGCCACCTCCAAATCCAGGGCGGCGAAACAATGATTTCTCTTTCTCAAAAGAACCCTTTCAGTTCCAAACTTCCTTCCCTTACTATTTTTGCAAATTAAAGCTCCAATTACTAGCACAAAAAGAAGAACCCTAGAAGTCATCTTCGGCTAGTATTTATGTGTTTGTGATTGCTTAAAATGACTTAAATTTGGATGTGATGTGATTGTAATGAGAAAAAGGGATATATTTATATATGGATAGAGATATTTTAAGGCTAATAAGCTCAACGTACTTACGGTTGAGAAGCTCATAAATATTACATTATCTATAAAGTTAATGTAAGCTCAAATTCCCAACTGTCTGTGCAAAAATAAGTCAACCCTATATCTATTGAGAAAAATAAGTCAACTCTATATGTAGTGATCAAACAATAAACATGGATGTTAGATATATATCCACCTCTTTCTGACCAATGGAAAATATCTTTAAATTTGAGTGGACTTCTTCCTTAAAAAGATTTTATTTTATTTTATTTTTTTATTATTATTATTATTTTTTTTTTTTTTTTGGCATGGTTTTGAGCATTGCGTGTACATGCATAATTGCGTTCATCATTCTCTCTATTTAAGTTTATCTTTTTGATGAACAAAAAAATTAATTATCAAGGGAAAAAAAAAAAAGCAAGAACAGGCTAATCCGTAAAAGTACGTCTTGATTTGAAAGAAAAACTAACAAAACAATGATAAGGATGGATTAGGAATCATTTGTCCAATTAATGGAAATTTTTAGGATTCAAGAGGCCTATGAGTCAACTGTAATTTGGGGCGAAAAAATTGGGTGAAATTCTATCCAGCCTCGTCATTCGATAATAGTTTCGAAACTTTTTCATGGGAAAATTTTAACGGAATGTTCTTTTAAGAAAGTTGGTTTGATACGTTACTTTCATGTTGCCGCTTTTGCATGTAGGAATATTTGTTTCTGGATTTATTTTACGTAAATTGTGGTGGAAACATAATTTAAATGGTACTATTCAGGATTGTCAATTAATTCTTTAACTAAGAAAAAAAATTGGGATATTCAGCACTAATTGTAGTGTGATTTTTTATATCATGAATCGTATCTAATTAGAAAGTTGATGAAATTAAATAAACTACAGATATGTCTGGTGTTTAAAATTATAGACAAGATTGTTCATCAATATTTTTGTCACTTTCAGTTTTATTATTATTTTTTTCACGGGTTTTGCGGAAGTACGTTTAATTAATAACGTCGTCCTTAAAGAGGAGGTAGGAAAACAGTTGACTTTTGTCTATTGCTTCTTCATGCGTCATTTATGCTTTAATATTGTCTAAAGTTTCTTCATGCATCATTTATGCTTTAATATTGTCTTGAGTTTGTGGTTCTAGTGACTTTTGGCTTGACCCCTTCAGTATTTTATTTTTTTTGGTATGATTCTATTTTTTTTTTAATTTAATACAGTTAAGTGCCGGGTTTAGTGCGGGATGAGATAGAATTTAGAAGCGACCAACTTAATTGGAATGTTTTTTCTACCTCTTAAACTAAATATCCTATGATCAAAACTTTCGTATTAAAAATAAATAAGGTATGACACAATTATTAATATTTCTTTATTGACAATCCGAGTAGAGATTAATTGCAAAATAAACGAAAATGACAAACATTTATTGAAATTTAGAAATCTAACAGTACTAGAAATTAAGGCATGCGGATGGCTCAGTTTCTCTTCAAGGGAATCCACCTCCAAGTCCACCCCCAGCACCAGCTCCTCCACCAAACCCTCCACCAGCACCACCCCCAAGTCCACCCCCACTGCCGCCACCGAACCCTCCACCGCCACCCCCACCAAGTCCACCGCCACCACCGGCACCTCCTCCAAATCCAGCTCCACCTCCAAAGCCTCCACCAGCTCCACCACCAACTCCTCCGCCACCACCCCCGCCAAACCCTCCACCGCCACCGCCCCCAAGCCCACCACCGGCTCCACCTCCAGCTCCACCACCAAATCCACCCCCAGCACCAGCACCACCGCCGCCGCCTAACCCTCCACCACCTCCAAAACCACCGCCGCCTCCACCACCTAGCCCGCCGCCGCCACCGAATCCAGGGCGCCGAAAAAATGTTTTCTCATCCCCAAAAGAACCCTTTTCAGTCCCAAGCTTCCTTGCATTAATATTGGTGCAAATGAAAGCGCCAACTAGCACGAGAAGAAAAACCCTAGAAGTCATCTTTGTCCTATAGTATATTTGTGTATGTGATGCGAGTGTAATGAGAAACGGGGCATATATATACATATATATATATATATTTCAAGGGTAAGAGTATTCATGCACGGTTGAGCAGCTCATAAATAGAATATTATCTCCTCATCTATAAAGATATACAAACCGCGTCGGAACTACTGTGTTAATAATGAAATCTCAAATTCCCAACCGTCTGTGGAAAAAGAACGCTACTAGAGTGGACTTGGCCCTCTTGGGTCATCTGTACAAATTGGCTGCCCTACCTCTCTCTTTGACTAATGGAAAATGTTATCCGGGTTGCTCTTTTTTATAATGATTTTCAGGAGACTCCTATTCCACAGCTTTAAATTTGAGTGGACTTTTCCATAAAAAGAAAAATAAATGTGTGTGTGTGTAGATTTATATATTGTTAGTTTACAGATTTTTCTAAAAGTTTAAGCTGTTAAGAGTTGGATCAACAATAATTTTATATTTCAACACTCCCCTTACATGCAGCCCAACCCAAATTATAAGAAACCTGAAAGATATTAAAGACTTAACATGCAATGATAATAAATGGGTTATATAAAAAGTTTAATTACAGGGGTTCGAATTCAGGACCCCCGCTCTGATACCATGTTAGTTTATCAATTTTTTCAAAAGCTTAAGCTGTTAGGAGTAGGACCAACTATAGTTTTATATTTCAACATATATTTTGCATGGTTTTGAGCTTCTTCCATCACATGCATCTTTGCACGTTGCTCTCTCTCTCTTTCTTTCACATCTTTAAGATTATTTTTTTAAGACTATTTCGTAAAAGTTTTGACAATTTAACAAAATTCACTTGCTTGTAGGATTATTGGTTATCCTTGAGAGTTATCATGAGAAGGGGAGTTTAACTTAAGGAAAAAAAAAAAAAAAAAACCTTGGTCGCCTTTAATAGAAGGTCATTCGGGGGGGGGGGGGGGCCAAAAAAAAAAAAAAAAAAAAAACTTTGGTCGCCTTGAATAAAATGTCATGTGTGAGTCATCATGCAAGAAAACCATTGAAACACCACCACCCCCCACCCCCCCCCCCCCCCCCCCCCCCCCCCCCCCCCCCCCGCGTTTTCAAAATTTGAAATTTAAACGGATGTCAAGATTTTTAATTAGTGACTAATTGACTGAACACGAAAAATTCAGGGGGACAAACGTACAAATAAGCCTTAAAAATAAAAAATAAAAAAATAAGCAAACTTATTAACCAAAAAAAAAAAATTGTGAACGGGCCTAAACCATAAAAATCTAGATGAAAAAACAAACAAACTTACAAAATAATGATAGAGATGGATAATATATTGGCTCGGATTCGTTCTTTTAAAGGACATTTTTCCATTTAAGGGAACTATATATGAGTATATGACCACGGAAGTAATCTGTATCTTGGGGTGCAAAACTTTTTGAAGAAACTGTATCCAACAGCATCGTAAGATAATTGTTTGGAACCATTTTCATGGAAAAATTCCAATAGAATGCTCTTTTGAGAAAGTTGGTTTTGAATTGCCTTTGTGTCGTCCCTTTTGCATGATCAACGAGGAATCGAAGGAACAGAACCCCCTCCTCCGGTGCAGTTTTTCGGAATTATTCGGTGCAAAATTAGAGGAAGCCTTTGGTTGTTAAATAAACTTGAATGGGACTATTCAAGATTTTATAAAGGTTTTTTTTTTTCACCAGTACACCATGAACTTATCGCATAAACTTTCAATTTTGACAAGTTACATTATAAATTTATAAATTTGTAACAATTTATCCCTCATTGATAACAATGTTAGTCTTTTGAAAATTAATATGTGATTTGTATATAAATCGTTTATTAATGACATGAATGATCATTTCTATCTATTTTTACCCATATTTTTTTAGACTAAAATCTTTAATTAAGTATTAACAAAACAGAAAACTTTCAATTTACTTTGTAATTCTAAATATAAATTTGGTTTAATATTGATTCAAATTAATGACCTTTTATACTCTTTGTTAACAATTTATACATAAATCAAGTGTCAATTTCATTAAAAAAAAAAAAAAATCAACATTGTAATCAATTAGGGGTAAATTGCTACAAAATATATGTTGCAAATTGTCAAAATTAAAAGTTTAAGGTGTAAATTGCAACTTATGATAAGTTCAGGGTATACATGTGCAAAAAAACCTTTTATGAATGATTTTATAAGAAAACATTTTGGGTATCCAACATCTAAATTTTGGCTACTATTTCTACTATAAACAATTATAATAATTATTATTATTTACTCAAGAACGGAAGATTTGAACTATGCATCTTGTAGTATAGTCAATATGATATTCTTATTAGTATAAACGCATGCAACCACCATTATAGAAATGAAAAATCCTAATAACACAAACTATAATCCTAATTTTTGAGTTCCAACATATGTGGCATATGAGTGTTCATTGTTTTATTAGTAAGCGTTTAAAGTATTGTTACATCAATTGATTGTATCAACCAATAAAATATGACAAGTAAGTTGGTACTCAAAAAGTTAGGATTAGAGTTGATGTCCTATCACTATTCTATAGAAATTAGAAGTTAGATCTTCATGCACAGTGGAGTGAAATTTCTACTATTTATAAGTTTTGTTATTGGTGCTAAACGTTACATGACAATAATTTCTTGAAATTTAGTAATCAAACAGTATTAGAACATTGAAAACAATCCTAACAATCCTTCGGATATTAAGGCATGCAGATAGCTCATTTTCTCTTCAAGGGAATCCACCTCCAAGTCCACCACCAGCACCACCTCCTCCACCAAACCCTCCACCAGCACCACCACCACCACCACCACCAAGTCCACCCCCACCGCCGCCACCAAACCCTCCACCGCCACCCCCACCAAGTCCACCGCCACCACCGGCACCTCCTCCAAATCCAGCTCCACCTCCAAAGCCTCCACCAGCTCCACCACCAACTCCTCCGCCACCACCCCCGCCAAACCCTCCACCGCCACCGCCCCCGCCCCTGAGCCCACCACCGGCTCCACCTCCAGCTCCACCACCAAATCCACCCCCAGCACCAGCACCACCGCCGCCGCCGCCTAGCCCTCCACCACCTCCCAAACCACCGCCGCCTCCACCACCTAGCCCGCCGCCGCCACCGAATCCAGGGCGGCGGAAAAAATGTTTTCTCATCCCCAAAAGAACCCTTTTCATTCCCAAGCTTCCTTGCATTAATATTGGTGCAAATGAAAGCACCAATTACTAGCACAAGAAGAGAAACCCTAGAAGTCATCTTTGGCAAGTACATATAGTTGTGATGTGAGTACAATGAGAAACGGTGTATATATATAGAGATTTTAAGGCTACGATCAGACATTATATATATTATATATAATTACAGTTGAGAAGTTCATAAATATTATATTATTGGCTCATCTAGAAAGGTATATAAACCGCGTCGGAACTACTGAGAGAGTTAATGAAATTTTAAATTTCCCAACTGTTCTGTTGAAAAAGAAGGCCACTACAAAATCAGCTGTCCAAATTGGATACTCCACCTGTTTCTAATTAAGGGAAAATGTGATCAGGGTTGCTCTTTTTCATAATGATTCTCAGAAGACTCCTATTCCACAACATTAAATTTGAGTGGACTTTTTCCACAAAAAATAAAAAATAAAAAATATACATATATATATATATATTTTTTTTTTTTTTGCATGGTTTTGAGCTTCGTCCATCACATGCTCTCTGCATGTTGCGCTCTCTGCCTCTCTTATCTTCACATAAATCATTTTTTTACGGGTTTTTTTTTTTTTTTTTTGGGTATGTATGTCCATTGAACTTCTTGTATTTGGAATAACTGTGCTTAAACTTAAATCTTGATAATTGAACAAATCTCCTTTCCTTGCAGGACAAATAAACCTTGGATTTATCATTGGGATAGCAGTGAAGCCAAACATATATATTTCAGTAAGGATGTACACCAAATTTTTAACAAATACTTATATATACATTTAGTCCCTTTATTTCGCGGTCTTGTCAACATGGGCAATTAATACGAATTGTACAAGAAGTTGGTGATTTCTGGCTGGGAGAAGCGGATTTTCAACCTGGGGTGCCACAGCAATTACAATGGAATTGATCTTACATATACATGTAATTACAAAAACTAAAGGGTAAATTTTTATTAATTAGGGCTATTTTAATTAACTTTTAATTGGGAAAATTATAAAAACCACAAAAAATTGTGAGTTAGAACCAAAAGAAAAAAAAAATTCAGTGAGGGGGTTGTAGCCTCCACTCAGTTCTTAATAAATTTGTCACTGATCGAATGGATGGAGTTTTGTTTATATAATATCTAATTATAACCAAAACAAAAATACAAAAAACAAAAAAAACAAAAAAAACCTCGGTTGCCCTCATTATATAAAAGATCATATAAAATAATTAGAAAAAATAAAGTTTCAGTTTGCTTCTCTATGCTTTCTTTTGGCATCTACGTGCACTTTTTTTTTTTTTTTTTTTTTAAACGCCTGCATGTGCATTTTTAACTTTTATTTGGCTCTTTATAATACTTATTTTTCTTTCTTTTTACTAATAACGGAAGTGTAAATGATAAAGGTGCTAAAAGAGTGCTGACTAAATTGAAATTTATTGATGCATCTACTAATTCATTTTACCATCATTTAAAAAGAAAACATATCAATAAGCCTTCTTTGAAAAAAAAAAAAAAAAAAAGTATGGACTGGTCTACTAAACGGCACAAAATTCTAGACTAAAGAACAAAGTAACAAGATTGTGATAGGGATGGATTGGCTTGTATTCATTCTTCAAATGGGCATTTTTTAATTAAAGAGGACTATCATGAGTTTATGAGATCACGGGAGTCAACTGAATTTTAAGGTAAAAAAAAAATTTTTGAACAAACTCTATCCAATTTCTCGTCGTTCGATAATGTTTTGAAAACCTTTCCATGGGAAAATTCCAACAGAACGCTCTCTTAATAAGAAAGTTTGTTTTGTCATTTTGATATATATATATATATATATATTTGTGTTGTCGCTTTTTGCATGATTAATGAGGAATCTGAGGAAACACCTCTTCCTCCAGTGCAGTTTTTCGGGCTTTATTTTCTTGATGCTGCAAATTAAACGATATGACTCAAAACGACATCTCGTTTTCCATGTGGGATCCTTTTTTTCTTTTTCTTTTTTTTTTCTTTTTTTTTTTTTTTTTTTTTTTTTTTTTAAAGAGGGGACGATAGTAAAAAGTGTTCATTTGAGCCACTGCTATATTTACGATAGTGAGCCTTTCTTTTTTTCATGGCTTTTATATTCTTTTCTAATGTCGTTTTTAGAGACCAACTGTATGTGTTATAACACCATAATTGGTATCTAATATGGCATCTTATTTATCGAATTAGAAAGTTGATGGCAAAGATATTTATAAGATGATTATATTTGCGGTCAATTTTAAAATAAGTAAAGTTATAAGAAATTAGAAAAAATTTCTTCATTATTGATAGTCCAATAAAAGATGAATTACAACATAAACGAACATGACAAACATTTCTTGAAATTTAGAAATCGAAGAGTACTAGAAAATTGAACAATAATTGATGGTTTTGGTTCTTTTTCCTTCGGAAATTAAGGCATGCAGATGTGAGAGAGCTCATTATTTTCACCTCAAGGGAATCCACCTCCAAGTCCACCCCCAGCACCAGCTCCTCCACCAAACCCTCCACCAGCACCACCACCAAGTCCACCCCCACCACCGCCACCGAACCCGCCACCGCCACCGCCACCAAGTCCACCACCGGCACCTCCTCCAAATCCAGCTCCACCTCCAAAGCCTCCACCAGCTCCGCCTCCAAGTCCTCCACCACCACCGCCGCCAAACCCTCCACCGCCACCTCCTCCAAGCCCACCACCGGCACCACCTCCTGCACCGCCACCAAATCCACCCCCAGCACCAGCACCGCCGCCGCCGCCTAACCCACCACCACCTCCAAAACCACCACCTCCTCCACCACCGAATCCAGGGCGGTGAAAAACATTTTTCTCATCCTCAAATGAACCCTTTTCAGTCCCAAGCTTCCTTGCATTATTGGTGCAAATGAAAGCACCAATTACTAGCACAATAAGAAAAACCCTAGAAGTCATCTTTGGCCTATTATATTTGTGTATCTATATGATAACTAAATATGACTTTTGTTGTTATGTGAGTGTGATGAGAAAAGAGGTATATATAGAGATTTTAAGGTCAAGATCAGATTGAATTTATGTATGGTTGAGAAGGTTATAAATTTAGTATATTATCGCCTCAACTATAAAGTTATTAATTAAATGCAATCTCAAATTCTCAACTGTATGTGGAAAAAAGAAGTCCACTAGGGTAGACAAAAATAAGGACACCCCACTTCGTTAATTTCTGGCCAATGGAGAATGTGAATCGGATTGCTCTTTTCATAATTATTTTCAGGAGACTCCTATTACACAGCTTTAAATTTGATGAGTGGACTTTTTCCTTTACAGAACAATTTGAGTTTACTTTTCTTTTCCTCTCTTTATATAATAATACTAGTGGTAGCTTGTGCGGATTATGAATGTTTGAAAAAAAAAAATTTTTGATAAATCAAATGAAAAAATGATAATGAGGTATTATATTATTATATATATCCAATTAAATATTTTTTTATCTCCATAATCACATGTAACTCTTTTAGCCATTTGGTTTCATTTTGTTTTTGGCTTGGTTATTTCTTTTTTCCCTTGGTTATTTCCTTTTTGATTCACTTTTCAATATTGTATAGTGCTGGGAATTTGGGCCGCCCGGCCCAAGCCCGATGGGCTATTTCAAAAATTTGGGCCGGCTCATTTAAAATACGGGCCGGGCCGGATTGGCCCAAAATTTTTGAAATATAAGCCCGGCTCGCGGGCTTAGAGTGGGCCGGGCCGGGCCTAGCCCAATTTTTTAAATTTTTATTTAATTTTATTTTTTATTTGTAATTTTTAAATAAATTTGTATATTTTTGATAATTTAATAATTTATCTTAATATTTTATCTTAGATAAAAAATAAAAAATTTTATACTTTGTTAAAAAAAATTTATTATACTATTTCTATTAATTTTTATATTTATATTTATATTATAATAACTTAGTTAGTACTTAATAATTATAATATTAATTAATTAATTAACTTAATATTATAATTAAACTTTTAATTTTAGTTGTTTAAGATTATAATTATTTATTAGTGTTTGCTTGGTAGTTATTTTTGATTAAATATTATTACTAAATAATATATATAAATTTTTATTTTTTAATTTTTATTTTATTTTATATATATATTTTTTAATTATTTTTTATTTTTTTAAATAACAGGCGGGCTGGGCCAGCCCATCGGGCTTAAATATTTGGGCCGGGCCGGCCCGGCCCTTACTATAGGGTCGGGCTTCTACTGGGCTCATAAAATGCGGATCAGGCCAGACCACCGATCGGGCCTAAATTACGGGCCGTGGGCCAGCCCGTTTGGCCCGGTCCAAATTCCCAGCTCTAATATTGTAAGTAATGATGAGAAAAGATGGTGTCAAAAGAGAAAGGGGTTAAAAAAAGTTTTTAGTTTGATTAGTTAAAAATAAACTAATTTTTTCTAAGGTGGTGACAAGTGTCAAAAAAGAAAGGGATTGTAAAAGTTTTAGTTAGATTAGCTATTTTATATATAAATAATATAATATATATATATATATATATATATTAAGTTAAGATATATATATATGTGTGCGTGTGTGTGTGTGTATACTTATTGCATGTTATTGGACCTCGTCAACGGGATTGACATCTCTGCCTCTCTCTCTCAGCATGATCACATCTTTAATATTTAGGATCATTATGTTTGAGTAAACGTTAATTTTGGCTGGCAAAATTATGTCAATATAATTTTTCTTGTTATATTAATCCCTTTTTAATCTTTTAGTATTTTCTCTCAAATCATTTTCTTCTCATCAAAAAGGACAAATATATGAAAGTAGATGGACTCTTATTATATGTAACTTCCTACAAATGGAAAAGCCGATATATTAGTGAGATTAATTCTCAAAATAAATTGGGATAATATAGCCTTTTGATAAAAATTATTCACATACTTGGTAAATACCAATTAAACTAGTCTTAATTTGATACAAATGGGGTTTTTTGCCCCCATCGTTTTTTACAATGTCTCAAAATTACAAAGTCTGACCCAGCCCTCTTGTTTCATACAACTGACTTCAAAGCCAATGTCAAAGGACAAGGTGTTTTAAGGAAAAGAAATAAACTAATAATCTAACAACCAAACGACACATATAGGGAAACTTAAAAAAACAACAATGAAAACATTATCCCAACTAATTCAACCTTACCTCCTACTAATGTCATAATTGTCTCTTCTTTGACACCGAACAGGTCTTACAATTGTAAATTTTTATTCAGTAATAACTAATTGATTTACATAATATGATTTTAATTAATGTAAATAACAATGTATCATGAAAAATGTTACATTTAAATCAACTGGTGGTGGTTGCTATATTTACGTTAAAAAAATAAATTATAAGATGTCATTTTATAAAGATGTTTCTATCCGAACAGTACCTTTATATATATATATATATATATATTCGTATTAACATATATATGTGACCACCCAATGAGTTTTATATATTGAGCAATGTACAGCTCAGGGAAATGCATATTTCATGTGAAAAGCAGTCATGTAAACATATATAGTGTATGTCCATGAAGGTTTCTTTCTCTCTCTCTCTCCCCTTTCTAATGTAGGGGTGACCTTTCTACAAACTCTTGGAACGCATTAAATATAAGGTGCATTTCAATATCCGGACCTATATAATTTAGTTCAAACTAAATTATAGAGTTAAGAATTTACATTTTCCAAATCTAAACCACACCTCTTTTTTTTTTTTTTTTTTTTTGCCCCCCTCCCTTCCAAACATTTTTTTTTTTTTTTAAATTATGGATAAAAGATGTGAATTCTATACCTATTGGTAGAGTTAATTGAAGAATTACAATTAGAATATTCTTACAACCACTTTCAAACACCTAATTGAATTCACAATTTTAGTTGAAAACAAAAGGTTCAAACTTTCCAATCTTATCTCATGTTCCAAAGCCAAAGGAGGAACCACCAAATTTAATTATGGCTGAATTACACCGGTATCCACTGAAATTTTTATTTTTGTAATTTGCATCATGAAGTTTCGAAATGTAGTAATCTACCTCAATTATTAATAATACAATATTAGGACAGCGAGAGTTCCATCCAAGGCTTTGTATTTTTGAGCCAAAATAGAATATGATTAAAAAAGCTATAAAAAAAATCAATCTGATTACAAAATAGATTCACCATATTGATATTAGATGAGTATGTGTTGGTGGTTCGTTTTAATTGTTCGTTCCTATATCTATTCTTTTTAATGAATTATGCACACAAGAACCAGTAATTACATGAAGATATTCCGATTTGGTCGGAACCTTTTTAACACCTATATTATCACTTATATCGTATGTATGCATACACATTAATGTATTGATGAAAGGCTTTCCTTTTAAAAATAAAATTACAAATTTCTTCTTTGGCAATAAAATATTTCACCATAAACGTATTGCGATCACGACAATCATTTCTTGAATATTGAAATATGGAAATAAAGAGTAATACTAGCACAATCGAACATTAGTAATATAAGAGCTTGTTTTCTTTTCTTTTTCTTTTTTTTTTTCCTCTTATCACTATTATTATTTTCTTATTTAATTTTCTATTAGTTAAAAGGGTAATTTGTCTAGTTTTAGAAATATAGAGATATTTCTTATATTTCTTTAAAAAAAGGTGGGTGGGTGGGGGGGGGGGGGGGGAGGACAGGGGATTTCAATAGTACTTGAGGTTTTTCCCTTTGATACTCTATTATTATTATTTTTTACTTAGGTTCTTGTTGTTTCGTACACAGGTAAGGCAAGTAGCACAACCGCTTATTCAATATTGTGAATTGTTTCAGTATGTCCCAAAAAAAAAAAAAAATACTTCTTTCTGTCTATGTAGTAAATACCATTCTCTTCAAAAAAGAACATGGTGAAATTAAAAAAAGAAAAAACCATAATATGTGTCACGAGTAGCTGTATATGCAACCAGAAGTTCTTAGAGAAAAGATTTCGTACTCATATTACACATTTGCATAGTATATACGCTATGATTAACCAACAGGGTTATCGTGTCATCGACCCATGAACGTGGTTATCGTCATAGTATTTTTCGAAAATGATTGTGGCTTATTGGAGGCTTGATTTCTTTCTCGTGAATCGTTTTCCAAGAAATATCCTGGTGGTTTTGGTTGAGGCAGCTCGCGCTCCTCACTTAACATGAGGACGACAGATGATATGTCAGGTCGATCCATAGGATATTGTTGCACACATAAGAGACCAATATTTATGCAACGCAACAGTTCCTGTAGATTGTTGGATGAATCCTTCAAGTGTACATCAATCAGATCAAATGGCCTTCCTTCTTTTAGCAATGCCCATGCCTAGAAATATCAAAGAAACAACGTGTCATTCATTATTTTGACATTATACCAATCTGAAAAAGCAATGCAACATTTTTCGACTTACATGTCCAATAAGAGTAAGCCCCACAACATTCTCATGATAAAAGCTTGTACTTCTCTTCCCACTTACAATCTCCAAAACCATTATACCAAAGCTAAAAATGTCTGATTTTGTTGAGAAAACACCATTGAAAGCATATTCTGGTGCCATATAGCCACTACATGCATAATATCGAAAATAAATATGAACGAAAATGTATAGAATAGAATAGAACTAGAACTCTTTTCTTTTAAAGAAATCCAAAGAATACTTACTAAGTTCCTATTACTCTTTTTGTCTTTCCACCCGTTTGATCTCCTCCAAAAGTTTTAGCCATACCAAAATCTGAAATTTTGGGATTCATCTCATTATCAAGAAGAATATTGCTAGCTTTGAGATCTCGATGCACAATCCTCAATCTGGAATCCTGGTGGAGATATAGAAGCCCCCGAGCAATACCGCATATAATTTGAAAACGCTTAGGCCATTCTAATAGTTTACTTTGTGTTGGATCTAGAAAAGTATATTCTTCAAGTTAATTATGTTGTTACAGAAATATAGAAAAGACAGAGTAAATTGAACTGTCTTACCAAAAAGAAAAGAGTCCAGACTTTTGTTTGGCATATATTCATAAATCAGTAACTTCTCTTCTTTGTGAATGCAGCAACCGAGAAGTTTTACAAGATTCCGGTGCTGAAGCTTGTTGATTAGTATTACTTCATTTTCTAACTCATTTATTCCTTGATGAGAACTCAATGAGAGCCTCTTGACAGCAATCTCTTGTCCGTCAGGCAACATACCCTGTTATTTCACACACCAAAAAAAAAAAAAGAGAACAAAAACTAAAACAAAATTCGTTTCCCTAAATTTTAATGTTCTCTTTCGGTCTTTATCTAACTGGCATATGAAAAGCTTACCTTGTATACAGGTCCGAAACCACCTTCTCCGAGCTTATTTTTTAATGAAAACTTATCTGTAGCAGTGCTTATTGTAGCTAGGCTGAACACAGGCAGGTCAGAGTCTTCAACTTTTGCTCTGTTTCTATGAGTAGCTTTATTATTTCTCCTTATTTTCTCTGAAAAATTAATCAGAAGTTAAAGCTACTACAAAAACGGGGGAAATTTTTTTTTTTTCAATTTAAGTAGTTATTTAGGACCATATACTTTTGGATGTTAAACTTCTGATCCAAGTATCACATGGTTTTACCTAAGGTTTTTTCGTTAGAACTATAATACGTGCGAATCGTTTGGGATGTACATATAATTTTAGATGACTATCAAAATCATCTGAACCACCACGTTTAAAACTACGAGAACCAGTATTCACGAAATCGTTCTAAAACCTCATAAAATGGTTCAAAACTAGGAAGCATGTATATCTCGGAAAAAGTTTTTAAAAAAAAAAAAAAAAATGAAAGATGATCAAAGCAAGAGTACCGGCGATAATACCTTTCGATGTCTTCCTGCAAAAGTAATAGCAGCAAACTAAAAGCGTCCCAAAAAGTGATCCCAGAAGTGGTATAAATATTCTTGCTCCCAACTCTGGAGCATCGTTTGCGATTCCTTAGTTATTTAGAGACCGAAAAAGAAAATGAAAAATGTCAATTGCTGTGAAAAGATATGAGAAGCCGTGGTAATTAAAGTATTTTAAGTTTGAAAGAAACTACATGGACTTGTATGCAAAACAGTGAGGCATGTGAAAAGAGAAAGCACGTACCTAGCTCTAAAGCGCGTATTCGAACATATAACTTTTGCCCACTTTCTGACATTTGTCTAATATCCATAAGATCACGAAGCCAGATACGACAACCCTTTCCTTCTCCTTGAATATCCCAATTAGAATAAGCCACGCAAGAACAGTCATTCAAGCATTTGACCCTGCATTCCTCTAGATTCATACTTTCGTTAACCCAAGTATTTCTGATATCTGGCATTTTTATGTCATCAAGTTTCACAAAATCATCTTCAGCACTAAGTATTTCCTTGTCATTATCTCCATCCTTGCAATTCAGCGGATTTTTGCGGACGCATCCTTCAGACCACTCCCTTAAATCCCATTTTGCTTGGGACTTCGGCTTAAATCCTTCCAAACATTGGCATATTGAAGTCTCAATTACGACACAATTCCCATTGGCTCCGCAGCGACCATAAAAATCACAACTGTCCTTCGGAGCTGAGGCATACACACTCCAACTCTCATCTCCTTCCATCCATTTTAAGTGTTGACATATGCTCTTTGTTTGATTCAACACGATCCTTGAGATTCCTGAGTTGTTCTTGAGGTAGAACCTGTAGTATTGCTCGTTACCATTATAAACTAAGTGGAAATCGAAAAGTGGATTAGGCCTTATATCGGGCGCACCACTGACACCAACGCCGTTCCACGGTCCAAAGCGGTAGTATGGTGTCTTGCCCTTCCACAAATAAGCTTCAGGGTAATTATGAGGGTCAACATTCAAGACAAAACTCAAATCTTCCGGACAAGGGTCGTCCCAATTCCGCCATGCTAATAATTGCCGATTAAGCCCTGTCCTCGAGTCCCACCCAAATTTCATCCCTGGTAAAAGTGTATCAGAAGGATGATCAAAGCTTTGCCATAAATAATTAGTCTCTATGTTTTCAACTTCCTCGTCCCTTAGTACAAGATTCCCCGAATCTAAAAGCTGTACTATCGGTTTCTTGGGTTGTTTTGATGAGCTCGTGGACCAAACAACACTCTTGCTATGATTCAAAAGCACAAGATTTCCCGTTCCGTTTATGGTCAACAAGCCGGAGGAACCATTGATGGGGTTGCACCGGTTTGCGACCCAAACAACGGTTCGAACTGGGATGTTCCTGTACCAAATTCCCACGTAACGATTCTTAGAATTTCCGGGGCTGAAAAAACCAAGCTCGAACATTCCTCCTTTCGAAATCATAGTCGTTCCATCGGTGATGCATTGGAATGGACCTATAGTGTTGATAGCAAGAGAAACTGTTTGGAAGAGAGAAATAAAAAGCATCAAACTGTTTGAAATGGCCATTTGTTTCTTTTGTATCGCACAACCTGGTCGGAGAACACGCCTAACAAAATTGCTCATTGATTTCTACTTCTTTTGGCCTCTAATTTCTTAAACATTAAATTATTAACTAATCAAACCCGTTTGATTTTAGCTTTGAGAAATTACAAACCTACCGGCGATTGACCTTGTCAAAAATATATTCCAAAGCTCTGACATTTTCAAATTGCACAAACTGACCCGGTTTTTGTAGTATTTGAAGTCTAAGTTGTTAGAAAGTGGAATGTCCCATCAGCAGTCACATCTAGTGGACCCATCTAGTGTGAATAATGGAAATTCCAGACTCGTTCCTATATATTTTTCTTTAATATCTGTTATGTATTCTGTTAAAAACGTAAGTTCTAATATCAATTTCACATTACCAACTCATATAGTGACAAGTTATCATTCTTTTAATAAATTGATATGATAATATTATAAATATTTATCAATAAATAAAATGATAATCTACATATCACATATTGATATTTAAAATTGAAATTATAGTTGAGTTTTCTAGTACTTTTCTTTTTTATTTTTTTAGGGGAATCAGTTGATACAGTTGATACATGTGGCTTCTGTAAACATTTAAGATTTGATTATACATATCATTGGTAATGATGAAAATATCGGTATGGGTAGAAATATATAGGTAGTATAACTTTATGAAAATTTCAGAGATATGATCGATATCGATAGAAATAACAGAAAAAAAAATATTGGCATTAAAATATTTTCTAATATTTTATGATAATACAAACATTAAAATAATACATAAATACATAATTGGTTTACATTGGAAAACATATTATATCTTACATATATTAACACAAAAAGAAAAACATAATTGGGATATTATCTTGATTCAAGTAACATTGATGTCATAACATATTATTTAAATGTAGTTTAATATAGTTGTGACATGCTAAATATAGGTTTGTTTATCTATTCCCAAAGTGTTTTCAAAAATAGGAAATTGTATAATATTTGTAGAAGTCTACAAGAATAAATTAGATTAGCTTTTATGTGTTGCTTTCTATTCTATTTTTTTTATCGTTTTTTTTATAAGGTAATTATAGATTGCTAGTTGTTTAGTTGTTCTTTAACCATTTATTTTTTAAAAAACAGAAGATAGAAATCCAATATTTATAGTATTTTTTTCGATATTTTCCGATATTCTATAAAAATTAAACAATATTTTATACATATCGATATATTTATCAATATTTTTAATATTTCTTCATTATTTTCACGAAAAAAAATATTACACCTAAAAGATATATTCAACCCCCTTAAACACGGAAATTCCCGGTAAAATTTTAGAAATATCTTATATATTTGGGACCATCGTCATTGGTTTATTCTGCATGAGTCCATTGCGTGAGAAAGTAAGTTGATTAGTCAACCTCTGAGAATTTTCAAGTGAAGAAAAGGCTGCTTCTATACTTGACTAGCTTGGGCTCGTGCCAGCACTTTCATACTTTCAAATTTTTTTTTTCTTAAAAAAACATTTTCTTTAATTGTCATTAATGCACGGTAACTGTACAGGTTTGATAACAGCAATTAACTATTTTCTTTTAAAAACAGTAATATAGTTTGACAAAACAATTAAAAATTTTAAAGAAGTTGAAATCCAATATCAATGTTAATTTCTATTATTAGTTATAGGAGTTTAATTTCTATTATTATCGTAACAAATTATTTAAATGAGTTTAATATAGTTGTGACATTCTAAATGTAAGTTTATTTATCTATTCCTAAAGTATTGATCTCATTAATAGAAAATTGAATAATATTTATAGAAGTCTACGAAAATAAATTCTATTAGCTTTTATGTGTTGCCTTTTATTCTTTTTTTTTTAATCGCTTTTTTTATTAGATAATTATAGATCACTAGTTGTTAGTTGTTCCCTAGTCATTTATTTATTTTTTAAATAGAATATAGAAATCAAATATTTACAGTATTTTTTTGAAATTTTCCGATATTCTATAAAAAAAAAAAAAAAAAATTTGAACGATGTTTTACTAATATCGATATATTTACCAATAATTTTTTATATTTCTCCACTATTTTTACGGAAAAGTTGTTACACCTAAAGGATATTTTCGAACCACTAAAACACAAAAATTTCGGGTAAAATTTTAGAAATATCGTAGATATTTACAACCTCGTTGGTTTCTTCTGCGTGAGTCCATTGCATGAGAAAGTAGGTTGATTAGTCAACCATTAAGAATTTTCAAGTCAAGAAAAGGCTGCTTCTATACTAGACTAGCTTGTGCTCGTGCCGGTACTTTCACACTTTCAAATTTTTTTTCCTTAAAAAATATTTTCTTCAATTGTCATTAATACACGGTCAATGTATAGGTTTGATAATAGCAATTTAACTATTTTCCGATAAAAAAAAGTAATACAGTTTGACAAAACAATAAACAATTTTAAAGTTGTTGAAATCCAAGATCAATGTTAATTTCTATTATTAGTTATAGGTGTTTAATTTCTATTGTTATCATAACATATTATTTAAATGGAGTTTAATATAGTTGTGGCAGGCTAAATATAGGTTTGTATATCTATTCTCGAATTATTTTCAGAAATAGGAAATTGTATAATATTTATAGAAGTCTACAAGAATAAATTCTATTAGTTTTTATGTGTTGCCTTTTATTCTATTTTTTATTACTTTTTTTATAAGATAATTATAGATCGCTAGTTGTTAGTTATTCTCTAACCATTTATTTTTTAAAAATAGAAGATAGAAATTCAATATAATTTATAGCATTTATTCAATATTTTCTGATATTCTACAAAAAATTGAACGATGTTTTACCGATATCGATAGATTTATCAATTTTTTTGATAGTTCTCCATTATTTTCACGGAAAATATGCTACGCCTAAAAGATATTTTTGAACCCCTTAACACGAAAATTCTCTGTAAAATTTTAAAAATATCGTATATATTTACGACAATGATCATTGGTTTCTTCTGCATGAGTTCATAGCGTGAGAAAGTAAGTAGAGTACTCAACGTCTATGAATTTTCAAGTCAAGAAAAGGCTGCTTCTATACTAGATTCGCTTGTGCTCGTGCCGGCACTTTCATACTTTCAACTTTTTTTCCTTAAAAAAAGTTTTCTTTAATTGTCATTATACACTGTAAATGTACAGGTTTGATAATAGCAATTTAACTATTTTCTGTTAAAAAAGTAATACAGTTTGACAAAACAATTGACAATTTTAAAGATGTTGAAATCCAAGGTCAATGTTAATTTCTATTATTAGTTATAGGAGTATTAGGCGTGAAAATGGAAGCATGCAGATATCACATATCTCGTTCTATCTTCAAGGAAATCCACAACTCCAAGTCCATGCACCCCCAGCACCAGCTCCTCCACCAGCGCCGCCACCAAGTCGACCGCCAATGCCACCACCAACACCAAAAACTCCATCAAGTCCACCACGTGCTCCAACTCCATATGCAACTCCAGCTCCAAGTGCAGCTCCTCTCCACCACCTACACAGGCCGCCACCGTCCCTAAGCCCACCACAGGCTCCAACTCCAGCACCGCCACCACCGCCTCAAAAGCCATTGTTGTCGCCGCCGCCTCCAAGTCCCTGGCTGCAAAACAATGTTTTCTGATCCTTAAAATTAGAACCCTTTTCAGTCCTAAGCTTCCTTCATGTTGCGGATGAATTAGCGACTCATGCAGTTCATATGACACAATCTGCGTAGTGGTTTAGTGCTCCTCGTTTTGTGATGAGCCGTGGCAACAGACTTGGCTAGACTACCTTGCTATAGATTTCGCAACAAGTCATGTGATGAATTTGCGATTTTTTCACTAGGATTCTTTATTTGCTTTGTACTCAGCTGACCATATGGTAAATATATATACTCTTTTTTCCCTCTAGGATTTTTCCCTTTGAGTTTTGTCTAAACGGTTTTTAACGAGTGCATGTTTATAGGATATTCTCAAGAAAAGAGTTAAATTTGTTTTCTATGAGATTGCCTTTCAACTTTTTATCATTTACTAGGTTCATCAGTCTAGTCGTTTATTTGATTTGTAGTTTATTTTCCCTTTCCAGATTAACTCTGTTGCAATCTTTTCTCCTTTTTTTTATTAATAAAATTAAGTGATGGAAAAGTGATGAGCGTATTAAAGAAATGCCGACCTAATCAGGATATCTTGGTATACCTACTGATTTCTATCATCTCCATTCATTTAAGAAAAAAAAAAAAAAAGGTCCTAAGCTTCCTTGAATAGTTACTGTGCAGATGAAAGCACCAACTAGCACAAGAAGAACCTTAAAATTCGTCTTTGGCAACTACGTACATATATGTTTGTGAAAGATCAAAGTTACATAATTTGGATGTGTGTTAGTATAATAAGAGATGGGGTGTGTAAGTCTGTACATAGAGATTTTAAGGCTAAGATCAAAGAGCATGTAGTTCTTTTGGAAGTCCTTTTTTTTAGGAAGTTCTTATAATAGATCATCCAAACATATTCAAAAACAATTTTTGGACTCATATGAAGCAACTTCTAGGAAGAAGAACCAATGTATCTTACTCTAAATGCCGAAAATATTTTATGACAATATGTTAATATCAAAATATGATTACTTTATAAGCACCTAATACACTCATCCTATTAGTGTTACTTAGAAGAATGTTTATTACTTTAATGGGAATATGGTGTGGAAACAGTTTTCTGATTGGCATAAAACAATGTCGTGTAGATAAAAATCGAAAGATGAAAATGGCGTCATCAAGACTTAGGGGTGTTTGGTGCTAGTTTAAATCATAAATTACAATTCAATTTTTATCTTTTTCTGAAAAGTTAACCTCAGTTTTACTATTCACAGTTACTATTATAGTATTATAACACAAACTTTAAAAGTTCATAACTCTACATATTCAAGTCCAAATGAGTTGAATTTTTTTTTAATTGAATTGAATTTTGAGACGAACAAAACAAGCTCCATATCGATATATTTTTTCCCGAACACATTTAAAGTTTTAATACTTTTTATCCCCAGCAATTTAAACGCCTTACCAAACGCACAATTTAATTCAAACCTAAATTCCATAATCCAAACCTTAGCACCAAACACATTTTTCAAATTTTGTCATAAATAGAAATTTCTAGCTCATGATTTGCCCATGTTGTTTGTAATTTTCTGATTTAAAATTGAATTCCACTTTAATTCATTCTCCACCATCATTTTTCCTTCTAAAGATTTTTTTTTATTATTAATAAATAAAAAGTTACACTCCTCTCAAAAAAAAAAGTTACACGAACAAGTAATCAAATTATTGATAATTTTAAAATCATTTAATTTTACAAAACCAAATAAAAGTTTTAAAAAAAATTAGAAAGAAAAGTAGATAAAGAAATTAGGAGGAAAAAGGAAGAATCAAATGTTGGCAATGATATTAAAACATAGGAATAAATTGAGTATTATAAGGCATATTTGAGGGGGGAAAAAACTTTTGAGTGGGGGCACATTTGAGAAAAATACTTTTGAATGGGGACAAATTACAAAATTTTAAGAAAATATGAGGGTAAAATTTTAAATTCAAGAAATTGAGGAGGGGCACGTGTCCCCCCGGCCTTACACAGATCTGTCCCTAACCGACACCAGCATTGCCTGGTCCACCGGCACCGATACTAGCATTGTAACCAATTTCAAACCATCTACCAAGCCCTTCAGTATAACCGAGGCCGCCTTGGAGCTTCCTTGCATAATTTTTGGTGCAAATTAAAGCACCAACGAGCACAAGAAGAAGAACCCTAGAAGCCATCTTTGGCAAGTACATACATAGTTGTGTATGTGATTTATAGATCTAAATTACTTACTTTGGATGTGATGTGAGTGTAACGAGAGGGGGTATATATGGAGAGATTTTTAAAGCTAAGATCATAGAGCATGTACAGTTGAGAAGCTCATAAATTTTATAATTATAGCCAATCTATAAGGAAGGCCAAAACAAATCACCTGTCTAAATCGGATACCAAACTTCTTTCTGACTAATGGAAAATATGATCATGCTTGCACTTTTTTAAGATGATTATGTGGGGACTCCTATTCTACAACATTAAATTTAAGTGGACTTTCTCCATTAACGAAAAATGATTAATTTTTTCTTTTCGCAAGGTTAATTTTTTTTTAGAGAGATTTGTAAAGCTAAGGTTAATTTTATAATTAATTTAAATGGACAGTTGAGAAGCTCATAAATTTTATAATTATAGCCAATTTATAAGGAAGGCCACAACAAATCACCTGTCTAAATCGGATACCAAACTTCTTTCTGACTAATGGAAAATATGATCATGCTTGCATTTTTTTAAGATGATTATGTGGGGACTCCTATTCTACAACATTAAATTTAAGTGGACTTTCTCCATTAACGAAAAATGATTAATTTTTTCTTTTCGCAAGGTTATTTTTTTTTTTAAGAGAGATTTGTAAAGCTAAGGTTAATTTTATAATTAATTTAAGTGGACAGTTGAGAAGCTCATAAATTTTATAATTATAGCCAATTTATAAGGAAGGCCACAATAAATCACTTGTCTAAATCGGATACCAAACTTCTTTCTAACTAATGGAAAATATGATCATGCTTGCACTTTTTTAAGATGATTATGTGGGGACTCCTATTCTACAACATTAAATTTTAGTGGACTATCTCCATTAACGAAAACAAAATTTTTTTTTTTTTTTTTTTTTTGCAAGGTTAATTTTGAGTCACGTTTGGTCCACTTATGGATCTATTAAGATTCCTCTTCCTAAATGTGATTGTAGCCGATCTGCCTCGGGAGATTATATGTATATATGTTCTTGCTTGTGTGAATACCAAAAAAAATTTTGAGTCACGTCCATCATATGCATCTCTGCATGTTGTGCTCTGTGTATAAGATCATCTTTTTTGTTTCTGTTTATTCATGTATGGTCGTTGAACTTCTTGTATTTGGCAAATCTATGCCTAAGCTAAAAATATTGACAGTTAAACAAAACTCCTTAGCTTGTAGGACTGGTAATTATCATTGGAGTTATCATCAGAGATGGAGTTTATAAAGGCAAATTTCTTCTACATATGATGTGCATATTAAATAAAGCTCCAAAACTCTTGTCCCCTAATAAGCGAAATGCATTTCAATGCCCAATCCGGACCTATATAATTCAATTTGATTTGTGTTATGATCTAATAAAAATTTTCGTTTTCCAAGTCTGAATCACATCCCTTTTTTTTTTTTTTTTTCTCCCTCTCTCAAACATCTATTTAAATTCAGAATTTGAGCTTGAACTAAAAAGTCTCCTTTCTAAATTAATTCATGTGCTGAACAACACCTGATTTATTTAATAATGAAACAATTAAACTATACAATGCAATGTCGGAGGAGGGATAGCACCTTGTCTCGCTTGTAGCTAGCTGTTTGGATGCACATAGACAATTTTGAAATTTAATTAGTTTTTTACTCTACATAACTATAGTACAGTTTGCTGCTATCACGCCACTATTCAAGCTCTATTATATGTGTGTGTGTATATACCTATAGATATATTTGTGCATTACTTTAGCAATTGTGGATATATATTTACTTTCAAGTGATGATGATAAATAATGAACTTTATTTTGAGTTTAATTAAAGTTTGTTTGTAAGAATGGATTGTAATACTATATTGGGGTTTATAGTTAAATGGCTTTTTTTATAATTTTTTTAATAAATAGTCCAAATTTTTAAAAATTAGTTAAAAAGTCTAAAAGTTTTTAAAAATTAGTTAAAATGTATTTTTTTTCCCTTAGAATGATCAATCAATTTTGTTAATTGTCAATCACTGATTGACTATATTAAACAATTAATCACTAAATAACCATCGATTAATTAATGATTGACCATAATATAGCTCACAAACTTTTGTAGTCAATTATTGATTGACCATAAACAATATCACAAATTTTCATTTTGGAGTCAATCAATGATTGACCCATAGTTAATCACTGGTTGACCATAAGTAAATCATTAATTTACCATTTAAAAAATTAAAAAGTAAAAAAAAAAAAAAAAACTCTTTCCATCTTCCCCTCTCACCTCTCCCCCACATACGATGGCCCCCTTTCTCTCTCCCCATTCTCGAATCTCTCCCTCTCTCCACTGCTTTCTTTTTCTATTCTCTCTCCTCTAGTTTCTCTCTCTCCTCGTTGATCAGAGAGGCATTATGCCGATGACAACAGTGGCGGCTTGTTGCAGTTCGATCGGAGAATGCCGAGACCGTCACAATTTCCGACAGATCGAGCGATCGAGGGTCGCAGGCTCCGCGAGTTTTTTTCTCCAACAATAAGGGTGGCTTCCTCTCCACGATCTGGTTTCTCTCTCTCTCCGTCGTAAGCGACACAATGATTTCGCCCTGGTGTCGCAATTATGGCGTCGCCAGTCTCTGTTCGAGGCTGTGGTCTGCGACGACAATGGTTGAAAGGAGAGAAGAGAGAAACGGGTAGAGGAAGGAGAGAGAGGGAGAGAGGAGTATGAGAAGTGGACATATTAAAAAAAATCTAAATAGGGAAATATTAAAATAATAAATTAAAAAATAGACCCAAAAAACAAAATTTAACAATGGGCCTGAAAATAGAGAGAGAGAGGGGCATGAAAATCATATCAAAAAGATAAAAAAGACTAAAATAAAAAAATTGACTAGTATGAAAAAAAAAAAAAAAAAAAAGACTAAATTGTAAATAAAAAAATTGGGTTGAAAAAAAAAATTTTGAAGGTCCATAAAATAAATACAAATCTGCTCTTTTCATCTTTGTTTCAATGATGGTGACGAATTCAATGCCTGTTAGCCTGTCTATTCCGTGCGTGGATACAGATAATCTGATTTGTGGAACTCTCGCGGGTTCGTTGGCAAAGCTCTGGTTGGCTGCTACCTGCAGGCCTGGACTGTAGTGTAACTGGAGATCTTTGGGCTAAACTTAAAACTTCACTAAAACTGTGGCCCAAAAGTCCAGACCGAGAACTCACAGGCAAATATTTGCACGTGTCACTGCTTTAACAAGGCACTTTCTGAAGCCAGAACATTATCTTTTTCTTTCTTTTCTTTTTTGTTTTTTTGTTTTTTTGTTTTTTTTTTTTTTCTTCCCTTTATCCAAAAGCCAAACGCAACCAAAGTGAACTAGGGAGAATTGAAAAAAAAAAAAAAAAAAATGAGGTCGATTCAACTTCAATCTGCTCTTCATCCTTTGCATTATTCTCAGCCAAAACACATGAGAAAGCAGCTTCAAACACCAAAACTCTTGCCTTGCCTGTTGAGCAATGATCCTATAAGACTTCTTGGTACTTCACAGAGGCAACAGTTTAGTCATTTACAAGGCCGGACCAAAGCCATGCTCAGTAGTAGTGGTGGTGGTAACCACTTCGTTCTCGGTCTCGCCTCTCCGGCAGCCAATCCGCCCGACGTATTGACATTTATTCTGATAAGGTTAAGTTACATTGTCCTTGCATTGCTTGAAAACCTGCCGAGTGTTTTTATTGTTTTAACGAGTTTAAGTTTTGTTCGTTTCTTGGCCTGTCGCAGTGTCTTACTGTTCGTTTTCTACTTCGTATCGAATTTCATCGTGCCGGATCTTATCTCCAAGAACTTTCAGTTTGATGAGGATGAAAATCAGGAGGGCGGAGATGGTAACGATGTCGAGAGATGAGACGAGACGAGTGGTTGAAGATTAGGAGCTTGGCACCAAAGAAACTGGGACTCAACGGCTAACCTGTTTGGTCAACTTTTAGACACCTGTTTAGAGAGAGAGAGAGAGAAATGTACAAGTCTGTTAATGGAAAATAACTTGAAAAATAAAAGAAAAAAAAATGCATTTCCATTTTCTCATTCATCTGTTATCAGACAACAAATTTATATGTGCAGTAATATGAACCCGGTCGACTTTTTTTTCTTTTTTTCTTTTTTGAATTTTTTGACGGATAATTTACAATTGCCGGCAAAACCAATCATATTACAACCTAAAGACAAAAATGGTATGTGCCTAAAGAACAGTCCAACCATTTTCAATTAAAGTCGGCTTTTCAGCAGGAGACATACTCCCAGGTTTAGGCGGCTTTTTTGAAAATAACGACGATTTGCCATCGAAGAAACTTGAAAATGGCTGGCCATTCCGATTCTCTTCTGGCCTCTTATGTTCTTTTGAAGCTGGTTTTCTTAAGTGCCTATCTTTGCCACCGAAGTTGAGGTTGAGCCTCTTAAACAGCCGTTTTGGTTCCCCTGCAGGGTCCGCTGCATCTTCCGACTGCTTCAAAGTCTTTAGAATCTCATCCGGATTGCGTAACATTCCTTCCACAGTTTCATATACCTGTAATAAAAAATTTAGCAATTTTTTCCAACTAACTCAAATTCTGCCAACTGTTAACCCGCTTCAACACAACGATCTAATTTTCGATGCCTTTAAATCAGCTCTAGATGCAGTGGGAGATTGGGCATACATTAAAATTGAATGAGAACAAAATATAAATGTAAATCATACAGAAAATTCGTATATGAAACCTACTCGGCAAAGATCATCAATTTTCTCGCTGAAGGTGCTGGATTGACAAGTTGCAGCCACGAAGTCTTTGCATTCATAGAATAGCTTCAACAAATCACTGTTGGTAGGCAGTGTAGCCTCCGCTATAACAAATCCTAAACCCAGCTGAATGTTACAAAACAAAGACATCATGAGCACATGTGGTAAGTATTGACGAGATTCAGACTTTCTAAAAAAATTCCAAACTCGGGTTTCAAAAGGATCATTCATTGGAAGTATCCGGTTTCCTTGGGAAGAAAATATGTATAATGGGGAACGGTTTGCAATCTCTCACAAGACATCTGGCCTCAAGTTCCAATTGATCTCGGTCAGAAACAGTTTTAAGTTCAAACCAACTTAAAAGTGAATTAGCAAATGTTTAGTTTTTTAACAGAAAAAAAATAACTAGATATGGGGACGGAATTTGACAAAACAATATTTCCTATATTCACCAGTTCTCACTACAGAGCTACTGCTTCTTATGCATTGGATAAAAGGTTAGTCAAGAAACCAATGTTCACGAGACATGATTCAAAGTAGATTTTTTATTTTAAAAAAAAAAAAAAAGGAAACAAAATTTACCGAGGCAGAACAATTCTAGAACAAATATCAGTTTGGACACAATAACTAACTAGCTAATTTACTATAAGGACTCATAAAAATGATAACATGAGACAATTAATATCATGTAAAGCTATCGTGCTAAAAAATAATTATAACGAATTTGATGAACTTACTAAAGATCTAAACAATTGCTGAAAAAGCTCAGAAGGTGGTATGTCCTCCAACGTGTCCAGAGTACCTTCCCTACAGGATCAATGCTCGAGACGATTATCCTCAAAAACTAAGAAAGCATATATCCAATAATATTCACAAAGAAAGCATTTGTATTCCCCATTGCAACTTACACTGCCAAATCCTCATCATATAGGGGTGCTTGTTTAACAGCGGGAACGGGTTTTGCTGTTTCCCACAGCTCACGCCATAAATTACCTATTATTCGAGCATTACAATATTTCAGAAAAACGTCAAATTATATAGTAAATCCTTGCAAAAACATGTATAGTTTACTTGTGAAAATGGAAATCCGTTCACTATTGAAATGAAGAATGGCTCCAAAGTTACAATGCCTCATCTTAAAGAGTTACGGACCTCTTATGCCAACAACAGTGGCAATGAATATTATTATTCAGCCAATGCTTTATGTATAATCATGAAGCAGGAAATTTTATTTTATGATATACATAAACCTTTTAGATACCTGCTTTCTGCATTCGCGTACTTAGTTGACCTCTTGTAGAAGATGCGTCACCATCATCCGAAGGGTCTTTAGACTCATTATTCGGCTCGGCTTCTGTCCAGTCAGGAGGAGAGTGCCACCTAACAAAATCTTCCAGAATACAGCCAGGATTTGCAGCCTAGCAAACCGCAATGAAAAGGAGTTAGTTTAAGTAGACAGATAGGATCCGGCAAATCTGTGAGATTATGAACCTTTATTTATTAAACTCATACTCAACCTTGAACGCTTGCATGTCAGAGAGAAGTTGCGAACACCCAGCACCAACACTGACCATAAAAGAAAAGGCAATTTATTAAGAACATCAACATCTGAGTAATGTGCGTCTGCGTGTGTTTGTGTGTACATATCTATATAGATATATGCCCACACATATAATTGGTATAAATGGAGTAAAAACTAGCAAACCAAAGCTGCAAAATAAAACCATAATTGTTTTAATAAGGCTTATAACGTGTTTACATGCATCAAAAACTAGAAATACAGGACTGGAACACCAAACATTTACCATGGTTATAAATTTTATGAAATAAGCATAACAAAAGAAACTCATAATATAAACAAGATCAACGAGTCCCCAAATAAAAGTAGCAAAACGATCTCTATCAATAGTGTTCTAACTCAGATCAATAACAGATTGTTTCAACATTGGCTCAAATACAAACCTCCCGGTTCGAAGCACAAACTCCTCTGTTTCTTTGATAAGATCTTCAGTAAGCAAAGGCACTTCCTACATAATGATGCAAAAGATCTCATTCATAGGAGTAAGCCACGCATAGTTATCTCTTTAGTGCAAGTTAATAGTCAAACCTGGGTTACAGGGGAGTACACCGGTTCTCCGGTTTCCAACATTGTAATATCACCAGATGGGTGATCAGCCCCTAGTCGAAGAACAAGTTCCCCAGTGTTTATTCTAGCATATATAATAGCACTGGCTGGAACATCTTTGAGAGCGGCTGATTCTTCAGGGTTTGAACTGCTTTCCTTTATCACCAAGTCTAACGACTGAGTGGCAATATCTCTTCGCATTTTTCGTGAAACACAGCAATTAATAACTTGCAGCTGTTGATACAGAAGACAGGAATTTAGATCTGGAATCTCATCAAGCGGGATGCTGGGTATATATTTTTCCTCGGACCAAAGTCTTCTCAGCTGCAACCATGAAAGAACCAATAACGTAATGCGAGAACCAAAGATAAATGACAACAACTGATGCATCATGATTCAATTTATGCAGACAGCCCAATGGTCAGAGTATGATGACAACAGATGGTGACTTAGGTGTTGTTTGGCTCCTACAATACTGTACTAAAATGTTTGGAAACTGATAGTCAAAGTTGTCCATGTTGTCAGCTATTCTACCACGTCATAATTTTATCTCCAGTTCGTAAACTAACCAATTTAAACAATGAGTTTCGTATTGTAACAAAATAAATCCATATAAAGTTCATAAATCAATTCACCCACATCGAGACTAGACATACACTCCATCCTTTCCAGTTAATAAAGGGCTACAGATCTTTAAAAAAGAAGCATGAGCTACAAGATATTATGTATAATGTGGACATCCGTAAAGAATTAGATAAATCATTTTTGTACAGACCACTTACTTCAGCAACAACTCTGCACCAAAACAGTGCCATCTTTCGAACTGTTTTGAAGCTCCCAATAACTTCAGCTACCTTTACAATGAGGCTTTCGGGAGGTGCACCATGAATGTCTCTTGGAAAAGATGTCATGCTAATCACCTCTGAACCAGGGACAATCTTCCTTTTGAGAAAATTTCCGTCTACAAATATATTACAGATACTACAATGAAGTGAAACATCATAGGATAATGCATATAAATTTATCCGACAGGATAGTCTACCTGTATCAAACAGAGATTGAATCAAAGATAAAACCTTCTCATTGCTAGCAAACTCAGATGTAAGCTTATCCTCCTTATCACGAAGCACCAATGACTTCACCGCTGAGAGACTCAGACCTCCTCTCTCTCGGGCAGGTGATGAACCTCCAGATGATGCTAAGAAGTCTTTCAATGACTTGGACTTCTTTCCAGCCCTGGATGAAGATTTAAGATTAACAGGGTAAAAAGTTAAGAACATCATCTACAACTTGAAAAATTAAATCCATGCATCGGGATATTTTAGTACTTGGAACACAATAATAACAATGTCAAATTATTTTGAAATATCATCACACAAAAATAGTTATCAACAGTCTAGAACAAATTGCAAATAATGGAAATTACAGTACCGGGTCATTCACAACCAGACTACAATACAAGCATAAATTGACTGAAAATTAGGTGATGAATTGCCAGAATGCCAAGAGTAAAAACTTACTCAACAGCTATAGCCAATTGTTTTATAGCAGATAGCGGAGGAACAAGCCCGTTGTTTGCAGCACTTAAACCTTCTACTGAGGGAATTGCTTCCGCAGCCTAAAGATAATAAATCTCATTTATCAGTTAAAATTCCCAAAAAAAAAAAAAAGTTTATACAAGCAAAAGGACACATAGTTGATAATATCATAATATCTTAATAATTTAAATTCCAATCATCAATGACAACCAGTGAGACCGCCAACAACCTTAAAGATCATGCTGTTCAGATTTATCTAACCCCATTAAGCATGTACCAAAGAACTTTTCCACGGTCACTACTTACATGTTCTTTTCATCCGTAGTCTAAAACTTGAACAAAGTGAAAAATATCAAAGACTACATACGCCGCCAATTTCAAACATTAAATTGTAAACTAGGAATTTCACTTCCTTTCTTGAAAGGCTTACCTACGTTACTAGATTAGTTATCTAACTTTTTACATGTTTCTCACCTTAGCTTCTTGCTCATTTTTCATATTCAGCAGCAACAAGTTTTCATCATAGAACATGGTTGAGTTTTCGGCTTTCTCGGTATCTTCGTCTCCTTTTCTCCTTATTGTAATGTTTCTCAGCCTTTCCTGCCAATCCTGCGTCTTTATCTGCGGTGGTCTCCACTTCAACTGCTTGAATTCGTACGTACAAAAATACAAATAAATAATCAAAATCATGACTGCAAACCGGAGATAACATAGGTACTCCAAATTGTAAGTGATAAAGTCAGTAAAATGGTATACATTTCTTCCTTTTTTTTTCATTTTGTTGAAATTACATTTCTCTTAATTACTGAGAGTACGTTCGTATTCATATATATGTGTGCTTATTTATATAAATATTTGAAATGTTAAATTTGTACATATATATGTATTAAATAGCGAATCACTTGAATTTAAAATTGGAAATGTTGAGTAATGTAATGAATTGAAGAAAAATCAAACAACTATGCATAATTTTCAACTTGATCCAACAGTTCAGAAATTCAAGAAACTTCAAGAATATCGACCACACAAACTGAAATTAAAAATTAAAAATTAAATATTAAAAATTAAAAAAATTAAAAACGCATACCTTTGACTCTCCATTGTTATTCTGAGATTCATCCTCGGCTACTTTAAACAAATTCTTCGCCGATTGCTTTTCGGATTCTTCACGCCAAATCAACGATCACACACACACACACACACAAAACAAACAAACAAAACAAAAATTATATTTCACTACACATTCAATACACGAATATATATATATATACACACACACACACACACATGTAAATATGTATAAACAAATAATTAAATTAAAGAAAAAGGCAGTTGAAATCGCGAATGAAGAATGAAATTGAAGTCGCCAAAAAGTAAACAGAGAGTCTTTAATCAGTGAAAAAATAGTAAACGGAGAAGAAGAAGACGAGGAAATTGAGCGAACGAAATGGAGAGAGAAGATTTTAGAGAGAGAAAGAGAGGAGAGAGAGAGGGAATTGCGGACCTCGATCGGACTTGAAGTCAGAGAAAACTCGCTCCGCTTTCGCAGCAGCGGAATGCAAGGCGGTCCTCGCTTTGGATACAAAGGAATTAGGCGACTCCATATCCAGCGCCCCCGCAGCGTGCGCAGGTTAAGCCCGCCTTCAATCCACCAACGACACAAATGAGCCAATGGTTTCACAGAAAATGCTTGAGAGAGAGAGAGAGATAGGCAAACCAACTAGCTGGAGAGGACTCCCAGTAAGCTGGACAAAGACGGAGACAACTTTTGAATTATTATCCGATTTTGATATGTCTATAGATGTACATATATATATATATATATATATATACGTGTGTGTGTAATTTCATGGATCTACATCTACTTTGCTTAAAAATCACTTTTTTTTTTAATTATTAAAGTGTTTTATTTTCCTTTTTATTTAAAAATATATATATGTATTTTAATTTAATGTGTTATTTTTTAGGTAATTTAATTTGTAGTTAATTGTGTTCTTTAAGGGAAATGATAATCTTTGTCTAAGATCTTTTGATCTGATCACCAATGGCCAATGGCACAGAGGGTTTAAATAAGCCGGAAGTTTAGCAAAGATTGTAGAATTAACCCTGTCTTATATTATTTATATTATGTTATCGGTTGTTTAATGGAAATTAAAAAATAGTAAGTTTCATGGGAAAAAAAATATGTGAGCAATATTGGATTTTTTTTTTTTTTTTTTTTTTTTTTTTTTTTTGGGGTCTTTGGAAGTGGGGTGTTTGAATTTTACAAGTGGCGTTACATGTGTAACTCCGGTTAAGTTATGTACTTTTTTTTTTTTTTTTTTAAATGTGTTGTGTAGATTTTGTTTATAAATAACTTGAACAAAATTTGAAGTAGGGACGAATATTAGAGAGTAGAGGTTAAATGGATAATTTTTGGAAACCTAACAGAAATAGAATTGCAAGTTAAAATATGTGAAGAGATAAAGCATGAGATTAGAATGACTACTAAAACGTAGTTTAGATATTTTATTAAGTATGGAAAGAGTAATTAAAACTTGTGATTTATCGTGATTAAAGATATAATTTAACAGTAATTTCACAAGAAATGTAGAGTTTAAATCTCTCACTTTCAATTCAGAAAAAATAAAAAATAAAAAATTGTGGTCCATCTCGTACTCATATATGTATATATTTGTTAAATTTTACCAAACGTGAAATAATGAAATTAGGCACGGTGCGCATTTGACAAGGCCAATGGTTTTGAATCGGTTCCACTTGATTTGTCTTAATGATTACTTTTTCAAAACGAAAGTTCTAATTGCGTAGTCAATACTATTAATTATTTCCGGGCCTAATCTATTGTACATGCTTAATTAACAACCTCTTTTCTTTCATTGGGCTTTCAGTGGTTTAGTTTTTTTTTTTTAATTTTATTTTTTTATTTCTTTAGATGATAATCACCTTTCATTTTCAAGTACTACAAAATATAATTTTTGTGAGGAAATAGAACATTTTATTTGAACTTAAGTACAAATGATGTTTAGATCCAAATTCTACGCGGACTTATCGAGACCAATTATCTTTTTTTTTTTTTTTTTTTTTTTTTTTTGTCAAGGACAAATTACCCCCCTAACAAGAGTCCAAATGTGAACATTCTTTTAACAAGGTATTTCTTTTTGAAGAATCTTGATTAATTTCTCTCTAATAATAATATCAAAAAAGAGCCTTCCTTTGATCTAGTGACATCGAAGAATTTGAATGGAGTGGAACGGGGATTTGAGAGAGATTACGAATTCGATCATATTCTTTATAAAAACAAATGATTATATATATAAATAAAAGAAGAGTATAAATTTAGTTGATAAGTTGTTAGAACAAGCTATCACAAGAAAAAAAATATGTATAAATATTTGTTGCCTTTAGTAATTTCAAGATCAGGGTAATTAGAGAAGTCCAATTTTTCAAATATAGTTTTCATAAAACATTTTTTTTTTTTAGAACTTGCGTTAGTGATCAACGCACATAAAATGTAGTTAAAACATTATGTATCCATAATATATATATATATATATATATATTTGAAGTGTCCATGTAATATTTTTAATTACGAACAATTTTGTAATTATGAATTTATACGTGTGTGCCATTTATAATTACTTTATAAAAAGAAATCCAAAAATAATTTGGGAGTAGGTGTGCATGCATGATGAACGTGGAGCCCAACTTCCGTGTTTGATGACATTCATATTATAATTGTGGTCAGCTAAACAATCCAATTAGGAGGCATTAGGATTTTCTAGGTGCTTTCCTCAATAAAAGTTTAGTGCGTTAAAAACATCAATTTATTTATTATATTACAAGACACGTCTTGGGTAAGATCCTTATAGGTTTTTTTTTTTTTTTTTTTTTTTTTTTTTTTTTTTTTTAAATGAAAGCTAAGGTCCTTAGGTTTAATTGCATAGAAAGGGGTCGGGAATCTTTTGGGTGAGAGGTTATGGATTCGATCCTACTTATAATCTTTATTTCTTACGTATTTTTAAGACAACATTTGCAGAGTTAAAAATAAAAATAAATAAATAAATAAAACAGACATATATTTCACAATTTTGTTCTGACGTAAGTAGTTGGAATTATGTTAAACAAAGATACATTAATGATTCCGTTCAACAGACACACGGTATTCTTCTCATTTATTGTCGTTTTCACTTGTATGTGGTTTTCACTTGGGTGTCGTTTGAGATATCTGGTTGTTCTCACGTTTTGTAAGCTGCTGTTGAATCAATGAATGTAGTTTAGCTGTCGTTTCTTGATTGTTGTAGTTTTCCAATTATTTGTCGTTTCTATTAGTTTCTTGTCGTTTCAAGCTAGACACACGTTCTTATTGTCTTTCATTTATTTATTTATGTAAGGATTCATTGTCCTTTTCTATGTCATTTTCAAGTTCTTTTTACCACTGCTACGATTTTTAAGAATGTCTCGGACTACAGAGTACTATGTATATAGTTGAGTTTTTAATTTTTAATTTATCTTATTGACATATATATCTTTTTTATTCAATTTTAATGTATTTTTTTTCCTCATATTTTTTGGAGTATCTCCGATAATTTTGTCATATATTTCCCCTTCTATTATGCCGTCAAACACTCTTTTAACAAAGTTTGACCCAATTTTCTTATTACATAATCATTAATTTGTGTGAATTTTTCAAAATCCTTACGAAATTGGTATAAAATATAACATTTCATTGCTATCAACGATTTGAGATGTTCTTAATTGGCGCGGACATCGTACGACACGTCATGATTGTTAAATGACCTAAACTAGCATGTTTAATTAAATGAAGCATGTTTGACACAATTTTTAGGCATGATACATGTTAAGGGCACAATACGATTACAAGCATAACAATACGAGTACAAGCATAAGCACGATAAGTGACACTAAAATGGTTCCTCTGTATATATAATATTTTGAACAATTTTCATATAAGACTTATGGTTTTTTTTTTAAATTTTATTTTCTTGTTAATATTTCATCTCCTTAGAATTTTTACTTGATAAAGTTTTCAATATTATAGTTTATTTTTGATAATATGCTTTGTTTTTCAATATTATAGATTGAAAATGAACGTGACACAGCACGTTTATTAAATGGGATGGTATGAATAAAACACAAAATACTAATGAGCTCAAAATAAATAAGCTAAGCCGGATCGGACTTGCACTCAATAATGTTAATTCACTGCCAGAACTCAATGATGTTAATTTACTGCCATAACAACACATTGGTATAAGCAAAAATGAAATACAAGAACCAAATCATTAATGTAATTACGTCTATTCTTTTTTTGGAACAAATAATAACGTTTTTGTAACACACATAATGACAAATTAATAATGAAAAATAGGGAAAAAAATTATTCATCATATCATTGAGGTAATGATATTTGTGTAAATCACAAAATGAAATATTAAAAAGAAAAAAAATATTATATTGTATTGCAAGCAAAAGTAAAAAAGAAATAATGACATTTTAAAAAAAAATGTAATGACAGATTAAAAAAAAATTTGCAAAAAAAGTTGTTCATATCATAAGTTTTACACAGCTCAAATAATGACTGATCAAATTAATATTAATCAGTTTTTTTTAATATAACTTATATTAATTAGTTATTAAAAAAACTTATATTAATTAGCTTTTTTTTTTTTTTTTTTTTTGTACTTTGTATTTTGTAAAGAACTTATATTAATTAGTTGATCATGCAGTGGTTTAGTTCAACATCCAATTGGAAGTGTAGCCGTGTAGAAGTGCAGTGCACGATAGAATTCTTTACATTGATTTACACTCACTTTTTTTTTCCTCCCTTAATTCTTTTTTTTTTTTCGGTCTGTTTCTGACTGAAGTTTTAATTAAAACAATAAAATTAGATTAAATTTAAAATTCTGAAATTAAAATGAGAGATTATAAAAATTAAGGGTTCGTTTGAACAACGTCTGAAGACGGTGCTTTAAAAATTTAGTTAAAAATGTGTGTTTGGGAGAAAATTTTTAAAAAAATTATGTGATGTAAAAATGATATAAAAATTTAAAATGTATTTAAAAAAAATATTTAAAATAGATCTTATTTTATTCGTCTTAATATTTTGATATAAAAATTATCTTATTTTAATTTAAAATAAAAAAATTATCTATTTTTAAAATTTAAATATTTTTAAAAATAAAAAAATAGAAAATTTAATACAGGAATTGGAATTCACAGTGATCCTAAAAATCTTTAAAAAAGAAAAGAAAAAAAAAAGGCCACGTGGAGGGACGTGGATGCCGATTTCCTTTTTAGGGAGCTGGGACCCACAATATCAGCTCGACTACATGCTCTGCCTATTTAACAGAAGTCATTTCGCGCTCTTGGCATTTGCTACTGCTTCTTCTTCTTCTTCTTTCTCTACGCTGTTCGTTGGAGGACGTAAAAAATGGAGGAAATAGACGAAGCCGAAGCCCTACCTCAGGTCGATCTTCGACTCTCCTTCGGTTTCTTCTCATACTTTGCCTATTTCACCTTCCTGTTTGGTTTCCGAGAAAACGGAGGAAAATTAGAAGTAAATGTGACTTTGATCGATTTGTTTTTTGCCGGTTGATTTTGTTCCCAAACTGATGGAAAATTAGGGAAACCGGTATTTAACTGAAGCAAACGGGAGAAATTACTCTATTTGGTTAAGTCGAAATGAAGTTTTAATTTGATCTGGTTCTAGTTTACATAATCAGTAAGATAAAAAAAATATAAATAAAATAAAAGTTTAGTCCGTTTGGATGCTAAGAAAATTCTTAGTGGTGAAATTTGACGGAAAATTGAGGAAACTAATAATGAACTGCAGGAAACGAGATAAATCATTCTATTTGCTTAATTCTAGTTGAGGTTTTTGATTGTGCCATTCTTAGTTTAGTACAATCCGTAAGATTAAAAATATATATATGTTTTTCAGTTCGGATGCTGAGAAAATCGGGAAATGGTAAAGCTAAAACTGGAACCATTTGAGGCACATTCAGTGGTGCACGTGTGACTCTTCTTAGGTTTCAACAACTCTGCATAGTTAGATTTTAAACTTTGTCTTAAAATTTTCCATTCATGGGTCCAAGAACAAAATTTTTCTAACTTAGTTGTTCGTATTTTAAGGTTCTGATTGTGTTAAGGATTTGTTTGTATTCTGGTGCTATGGCCATCGAATTCTGAGCCGATTCTGTACTTTCGTTTCTCTCTCTACATAGTTTCTTTAACCCGAACTGTGCCATTTTGAAAAGTTCCAACAAAAGAAATTTGGAGCATAGTTCACAGTCTTTACTTTAGTAAATTTTCTGTTTCGTTTATATTTTATTTGCAGATTTGAATTTTGGGTGAATTTAGAAAAAAAAAAAAAGAAAAAAGAAAGGAATATTAAGGAAGAGAACATATAATAATTTGCCTTGGTTTTAACTGCAGGTGTACATGGCATGTATTCAACACGGCTGTCGGTGAGTTCTTGTTGCCAAATTCTTTATCTATTACTGATCCTATACATACATTAGAAAAGACATGAAACAAAGTCATGCATTTCTGGTGTAACGAAATATCAAGAATATTTTGCGTTTTAATAAAAGTTCAGTTATTATTAGATATTTATACGCGGTGGATAATTTCATGGTGTGGTATATTCCTACATCAGATTGCACATTTTCATTCTGGTACCAAAATTTCATGAATAGTACCGAACATTTAATCAAACTGCCAGAAATTTGAACTAAGTTAACAGGCAGGGATTCTATTGGTGAAATGAGAGGTAATTTCACATCAGCTGGTTCTAAACCTCTATATAAGAGGTAATCGAATTGCAATAGTTAATAACGTGGTTTAGTTAAAACCTATAACTACCCTAGTTTTGAACATGGAAGTTGGAGGCTGTTTCCAAAATTGGAGTGTTGTTAGCTTGGTGGCAAAAAGGATACTGAGAATTTTAAACATTTGATGCATTGGGTCACCTTATAGGATGATCCGAACCTTATTGTACAGCAGTTCAGTTACGTTGTATGCTTTCGTAACTTGTTTTGGCTGTGAACTTCTGTTTTTTTTTTTTTTTTTTTCCTCTTCCTTTTGTACGCTTAATTGATGAACAAAATGGACACCATTGAGTAGATGAATTTAATGATAAAATTGATCTGTAAATTTGATGATTCTGCAATGCTTTCTTTTCAGAGTTGGAATATCCTATTATGATTCAAGTATTCGCCAACTTCATGTGCTGGAAGTTTGGGAAGATGGTAGCACTGAATTTCCCCTCATAGATCTGAGTACGAGTTTCATGTCATCTGTTTTTATTCTTTAGAGTTCTTTTGTTTTCTGTGGCATTTCTTGTAATTGCTACAGATTTTCCTTTTCTCCTCTCCAATGTATAAATTAGTCATCTCATTTTGATAGTTCTCCCTCTCCCATGTTTATTTTCTTTACTGATCAACAAACTTAACTTCAGGCCTCACATATCTTCTTTCTTCTCTGTGACTTTAACACTGTTTCAGTAAAGTATCAAGCTAAGCCTATGATCATTTACGCAAGCAGTAAAAGTGAAGAATCCCTGTTGTCTGCTTTGCAGCGAAGTGGTATAATTCTCTTTATCACTGTTTAATCATAAATATGAGTTTTCCAGTTTGTTTACTCGTACGTTATGGAACAGATGAGATTCCCACGGTGAAGCTTATGAAGAGCACACTATTTAGCTACGAGCAAGCATGGCACAGGTATATGGGCATCTGTATCGATACATGTTGAAGTTTGACTCAAAACAAAAGAAAGAAAAAATGTAGTTGAATTTTAATGAGTTTTATCATTTCAATTTGAGCATTTTATAAGCCCTTGTTAATGATACTATATTTCTCATCTCTCTCTCTCTCTCTCGCTGATGTTTAATTACAGATTGATATATCTTCGAGTAACAGGCATGGATGATGGGTTAAATATCAAGGAGAGGATTTGTTTTGTAAGTTGGGAAGTAGTACATACTCTTTTAGTCTCTGAATTTTTCATTTTCTCGAGTCTCTATCCACTCATAGTTTAAGTTATTGTTGTAACTTATTATTTTTTTTTCCCCATCAACTGCAGTTGAGTTCTATGATGGACATGGGAAGTGATGTTCAAGTTCGTGCAAGTGGGGGTCTTCTTGCCATATTAGAGAACGAAAGGATTGTAGATACACTTGAACAAAAGGAACGTGGGATCGTATCAATTACAATTGATTCTGTCGTAGAAGCTTCATTGTATCTGTTTACATAGTCTTAAATGCTTATGCTTTGTTTGGTTTAGTTTCAAATGCCCTCTTTCTTTCAAAACTTGATTGATTCAAGAAAATATGGGAGTCACCGTAATCCTTTACCCTGAAAACTAGAAACAATTTTCTCAAACTTGATTCCGCAGCTCATGAGGCATTGCAGATATTCCAAACGGACAAGCATCCAAGCCATATGGGCATTGGCAGATCTAAAGAAGGGTAATGACTGGCTATTAACTTTACGTTCCCTTGCAAAAACCAATTGTGTGCTTAAGAGTTTTTTTTTTTTTTTTTTTTTTAATCGCAGGTTCTCTGTGTTTGGAATGATGAATAAGGTTCGTTGTTTTGAATTCATTATCTGGTTTTAACATCCTTCTACTTTGAGCTAATTTTATTTTCTTTAAATTCAGTGTGTAACACCAGCAGGGAAACGTCTCTTAAGGTAAACTTTTTTTATTGAGAAGTTTCTGTGACTGATGCTAAAACGGGGCTTGAACTAAGACTTTTTTCTTTTTCTTTTTGGTCTCATATTCTCTCCCCTCATATTAGGAACTGGTTCTTGAGGCCAATACTAGACTTGGCGAATTTGAACAGCCGTCTCAATGCTGTATCCTTCTATTGTTTAACCAGATTAGGACTGCTTATGCTTATGCTTATCAAGCATAGGATAAATTACCAAAGAAGATCATTATAGTCTCTAAGCATCATGTAATATAACTTGGTTGGAGATGACTTGGCTGCTGTTGCGGAGTGCAGTGTCATTAAAGGATTAACAGGACTTGGGATGGATATATTGACATTAATGTGTTATAATGAAGATTTGACTTGAATTCCATATTTCATTACAAATAACAAAGATGACTTTCCTTGACGGGATTAAGATATCATTCTTTCTTTCTTCTGAAGAACTGATGCTTTCTTTACGTGAAACTCTGAAGTCTGTAAAGGACATTCCCCACATACTCAAGGTACCATACTGCCGTTTTCTTTGTAAACTGTTCTTTTTAATCTGCTGTAATGTCTTCCTTACAAAAGAAAGACTCATTAGATTTTTTCTGTTGGTGCAAATGAGGTCTGGACTCAAGATCATAGCACTTTCGTAAAGTGTGTCGTTTTGTTAACCTCTATAAGATTCTCTTATAGGCTTCCTTAAATCAGTTGAACCTTTTTAATTAATTGTATTCTCTTTATTTGCTTAGTTCAGTGGGTGGGAAAGAAGGGGTTTGGGTAGGAGCTCTCAAGTTTGAAATCGGGCAGTGTTTTCATTTCTCTTTAGCAAGTGGGAGACATAGGCCCCAAACTGCAAGAAAAGAAAAGAAAATTAAAACTCTGTTTATTTGCTCAATTGGTGCAAGGTTTGGGTTCAGGTTTTCCTCTTTCTTTCTTTCTTACTTTTCTTCTTCTTTAATGAATATGCTGGTTTTGCTTTTATTTTGTAAAAATATAATTACAGCCTATTATGATGTTGGCATTAACTATAATTTATTTGCTCCCATTATTATAGTTTTACTAGCGGTGTCTTTTTGAGAAGAATAAGTTGAGTTTGTTCTTTTTTGTTTTGTGTTTTTCTCTTTTTTGATTGAAGAAATTCAACTCTCCTAGCTCCATATGTGCTATTGGCGACTGGACAGCATTTGTAAAGGTAAGAATTTCCATAGGTAGAAATTCAATTAGCTCCAGATCCCTGTGTGTGAATTTCTCATCTTTACCTCGCAGTTGATAGAATCATATATCTTTTGACACTATTGTATGACATTTTACAGAGTGTTTGTTCGCTCTTGCATGTAAACAAAATATTTGAAGTAGGAATTTCTGAGAGTCTTCGAGAGCATGTGAGATACCTGAATTTGGATATTGTTGAAAAGGTAGGAAATCTTTTTTCTGTTTGTTTTGTTATTATGATTTATATATACTAACCGTGGTTGCCTTTTTGTGCTTTTTTATTCAAATATATTTTTAATTTTATTCCAGGCCAATTCAAGCATTACAACAGAGCTTGCTTATGTCTATGAATTAGTTAGTCTCTCTTACTTTCTTAGTAACTCAATACATTTCATTATATTGCAATTTCACACTTGTCAATAAGTGCTTTTTTCTTCCCCAAGGTTCACCAGTTGTCTTAAGTGATCTCCTCACAATTGAGAAAAATGCGCAAAAACTGGTCTTTGCTTTTATTCGTATCATGTCTGTTTGGTCTGTTTCTAATAGGTTCTTTGTGAACCTCTTGATTTTTTGTTTTCTCTGTTATAGTTTATAATCATAATTTCTTTAATGCATATAGGTAATCGGTGTTCTTGATATTAATAGAAGCAAACAGAAGGGATACGAGACGATAGTAAAAGAGGGTTTCTGTGATGAGGTCAGACATATGGTGAATCTCTTATTGTTGTTATTTCTTGGCTTGAGAAATTTCAGTGTTTTGCTCAACTATTCTGCCTTCCATTGGATTCGAGATATTGATGAACATCCGCTTAATGAAGAAAATGTTTAATATTTATAGTTTCTTTAAAAATGCTCCGTGAAATAGGATTTTCACGTTACTGCTGGTTAATTTCTGGAATTTGAGTATTTCTGCTTGATTTCTGTAATTTGTGTTGTATTTACCACATAGTTGGATGAGCTAAGGCAAATATTTGAGGAATTACCGGAATTTCTGGAAAAGGTAATATAGAAATGATCTGAACGCTGAAATACAAATTGAGATTAAATTATAAATTGTCTTGATTATAACAGTGCCTTGCAGGTAACATCATTGGAAATTGAGAGATTCCCTGAGTTGTGTGAAGGCAATCTTGCTCCTCGTATTGTCTATATAAACCAAATAGGTTTGTTTGCATTCCTTCTATTTTTGTGATATTTCTGAGGGATGTTTACATATTTTCTTTTGAAAGAATTCCGTTTGTTGATCCTACAATCACTTTATAGTCGTTGTGCCAAGAAAACAGTAGAGAATAACCTAAAGATTACATGAAAACTGGAAATGGACATAAAATGTGGAGTTATATTTACCTTAAGTTGCCCTGATGCTAGTTTTCTTGATTTGACGCTCCCTTATGTCATTTGGTAAAGAAGACCGTGTAACTGGGGCTGACCTGGATTTATGGGAGGGGAATTCCTCCACTCTTTTGCTAGCCTTTTTGGTTGCATACTCTTATGTTTGTGATGCACTGAACTGGACTCTAGAGACGACGCCTCACCCTTAAGCTGATTAGTTTTCATGTTGGCATGCTCCCCCTTAATTCCATCGAATTTCACATGTTTAGATTAAAGTTAGATTACAATTAAGTTCCTATTTCTGTTTCTTTTATTTTCTAGGATACTTGATGTGCATTTTGGAAGAAGAAATTGGTGGAATTACCCTAGAGAAACTTCATGATGTTGTTTTCGCTGTAAGTTGATACTTGCACAATTTAGATAGTATATTTTATGTTTTAAGTTAGCATCTTTTTACTGAGCATAGCTTTGAAAAGTAGTTCTCAGATATGGATGGGGAAACAAAAAGATTCTTCTATCGTACACCAAAGACACAAGAATTGGACATTTTGCTTGGAGATATTTACCACAAAATACTAGGTATTGCAGTGCTAACTCGCCTTTGTGTATTTTAGCCCTGCTTGCATAAATTATTTCAAGAAGGCATTCACAAGCTAATGTCTAGTGTGGCAGATAATATGAGTAAGACCGTTCCATTTGCCAATATATTGAAAGCTACACATCTTCATTCTGTGGTTGAAACTATAGATTGCTCAGTAGTTTCGGAATTAGACATAAAAAAATACTTTTTTCTCATTATTACTCTGTGCACTATGTTCATTCTTGTCTTTATGTGTACTTTTGTACAATTTCATTGGTGAAGATATGGAGAGGGTAATTATTAGAGACTTGGTGTCACGTATACTACTATTCTCAACACATCTGCTTAAGGCTGTGAATTTTACGGCTGAACTTGATTGGTAAAAATCACTTAACTCACCACCCTTCTCTTCTGGTACCCTTTCCCGTTTCTTTTCCGTTATGCATATCTCTTCCAAATGCATTTTTGTTGAAGAGTTCTAATCTTCTTTTGGAATTTAGCTTTTTATCGTTGGCATTGGTTGCTCATCAGAACAATTATGTACGGCCTACCTTGACAGCCGAGAACTTTCTTGACATACAAAATGGAAGGTCAGAAATTTCTGGTTTATTTGCATCAATGTAAACATTAGCACTTACCTATAGAGGGTACTGAGAGTTTGTTCTGTTTCCAGACATGTTTTGCAGGAAATGACAGTGGACACCTTTATTCCCAATGACACAAAGATGGGAAATGATGGTCAGTGGTAACTGAAATTATACAAATCTTATGTATGTAAATTTATACATAGAGAGAGAGAGAGAGTTGAATAATACATCTCGTATTGAATGTTCTTGTTGATATTGAATGTTCTTGTTGAACTTTAATGTTCTGTTGTTTCAGGAAGAATAAACATCATTACCGGCCCTAATTATTCAGGGAAAAGCATCTATATAAAGCAGGTAACATAATTACATTATTCTATACTCTTACGAATCAAAAATGACCATGGAACTCTCCAGCAAAAGTATACGCGTAGTAAACAGTCTTTGTTTCTAGGTGGCTTTAATTATTTTCCTTTCCCACATTGGAAGTTACGTACCGGCAGATGCGGCTACTGTGGGTTTGACTGATAGGTTTGACACTTCGTATTACTGACATGTATCTATGAATACAAGCAGCCTAATCTTGGAGCAGCTCTTTTTATAGGAAATCATCAGACTAACAGTAAACAATTGTTTTGACAGAATATTCTGTGCCATGGGAAACAAACATATGACTGCAGAACAATCAACGTTTATGGTAGATTTGCATCAAGTTGGAATGATGTTAAGGTATACTGATAAGAGACTATTTAAAGCTTATTTTCACCAATAATTCGATAGATTCGGTTTTCAACAACAGTTGATGGTTTTGCCACCTCTAAAAAAATCCAACGTCTGACCCCTCTTGATGACTATATGAATGAAAATTCGTATATAATTATACTAAATGATTTGATAACTAAAACACACTCTCTCAAAGAACCGTGTTAAATGGCGTGATACGTTTGAACAGGCTGGCAACCTCACGATCTCTGTGTTTGTTGGACGAATTTGGAAAAGGCACTCTTACAGAAGGTTGGTCTTCCAACCTCATAAGATTTTTGTCATCTGCCTCATGTTTAGCACTTGCAGAGTCAGACACAATGTTAATTTCAAGAGACTTCTCTGTATTGTTTCAGATGGCATCGGTTTGCTAGGTGGAACCATAAGTCACTTTGTCTCCTGTGATGAACCCCCAAAGGTCTGAGGCTCAATTTTTTCCTTTAACCTTGGAAGGACAATATATTAGTTTGGTTTGGACTTTATCATGAGAATACCAGTTCATACGGTTCCTGTTCTTTTTGTCTGCTGATGTTGTGTTTGCCCTTACAAAATTTGCGATAAAAGGAATCCTCTAATTAGTTTCATTATCTTAATTCTATCTTATAGTTTGATTAGTCTAGTTGCAAGACATGTACTTTCAAGTAATTTACCTAGTAATACACTTTCATAGAGCTTTGTAGTAAATGTTCTTCTTTACCTAAGGAACCGAGCCAGCCTTCAAATTCAAGGTGGCTCTCCTTCGAACTACATAAAAAATGTAGAACACACCAATGTCTAGTTCTCAGTATTGAGGTATTTACTTCTTATTAAAGAGCAGCCCATATAGAAGTCAAGTCAGAGCACACTTGGACATCTTATAAATTGACTATAGAGCACTTAGTTTTTCGTCGCTAGATGAGCACCGAACCTATATTGATGAAGAGAAAGTGTCACGAAATGAAATTTTCTTTGTTTGTGAATTACAGGTTCTGGCGTGCACTCATTTGACAGAGTTGTTTGACGAGAATTGTTTGCCAAAAGTATCCATCCTTGTGAAGTTACAAAACACAAGTTATTCAAATTTCACGAAATTTTATAGTGTGAGAAGGATAATAATTTTCATTTTTGTTTAATCTTGTTTAAGTCTGAGAAAATTAAGTTCTACACCATGAGCGTGCTCAGGCCAGACAATAGTTCTGCAGATGCCGAAGATATTGTATTTCTATACCGGTACACTTCTTTTCCTTTTGCTTTTTCATCACTCTTGATGAACTATCTAACTTTCGGGGAAACCTCATTTCACGTCTTATTTTCCGTCTGCGGATGCAGCATTCTATATCCCATAGGTTTGCTCTTGCATAGTAATTCTTATTGGGAAGGGGCGCTAGTTACATAAGATTCGGTAACATGAAATAATCATATTCCTCTGTGGGACCAGTTCAATCGTGAGTTAGCCTCCAGACGTTGCTTTATGTGTCATAATGCCAATATCATCGGTTGAACCCACTTTTTTGTTAAGCGCATGTTGGATCCCATTCGGTTTGAAATTTTTTTTGTGCTTTTCATAGAACGTTTTATTATTTTCTTATTTTTGTAGGCTAGTCCCAGGTTATGCGCTTCTCAGCTACGGTGAGTAAAGTTTGAGTTTAGGGTTCTTTATTTATAATGGAGATACCTACTTCCTACTGGAAATCTATGTAGCAAGTCATACATTTTTTCTTTTTCACATTCTGCAGGGTTGCACTGCGCGCTGCTTGCTGGTATATTAAAACATCATCGGAGCATAAAATTTATATGATTCGCAAACAAAAAGGAAAAAAAAGTAAAAGATTTCACCATGTCATCGACATCTTAATGTGGAGGAATGGATCTGGTTTGGGCTGCATACTCCTTATCTTCCAGTTTCTCTCAGGGATGAGTTTATTTCTTGTGTAGGTGTTCCGGAGGAAGTTATTAAGAGGGCAGCATTTATGTTGGAAGCCATTGGACAAAATAAGCACGTTCAGCGATTGTGCAATGAGCATATAGCGGCTCAAGATCAAATATACACGGTGTTGATTCAAAAACCAAGCTTTGATATGACAACTGGAGATATCATATACTCTTATTCTGTCGTGATACTTATTTCTTTACATTTTCTCCTTTCGGTTTGAATGCAGAAAGCCGTGGACAAGATGTTGGCATTTGATGTGTCCAAGGGCGATCTAAGCCTCTTTTTCCAGGATATATTTTCATCCGAGTCCTGAAAGTCCCAAAGGTGACCTCTAAATGCATATATTAGTTTTCAAAAAGATACCTTTATACTCTTTTCTTTTTATTTTTTATTTTTCTATTTTCTGCATGAAAATTTACGGTTTAGTTTGCAAAAGAGCTTCCCGTCGCAATTGGCAGGCGAGATGGAACACATGGACAGTGTAAAAAAATCTTAATATAGACCGGAACAAACATTCTTCTTTGTTTCAGTGAAATGCATGGGCACGTATAACATTTTTATTGCATTTGATTACACTACAAAAAGTGGCCCTCCCTGCTAAGTGCAGTCCATGCACTTATACTTAACCTTAAGGCCTTTGAATATGAACGCCAAATTTATGATGAATTTTGTTTAAAATCCTACATTTTGTTGCGCTTCCGAGTTTAAAGAGTGATAAGTTGCTTCACGTTCAACGGAAATGAGTATTCCGAGGGACCGTCGTACATAAGTTGAACTAAGATGCCAGAAGTTGCCTCTGAAGGATGGTATAGATCCCAGAAAATGTGGTCTGATCTGTTGGAGCAGTATGCTGAAAGTGGCAGGCACGGAGCTTCGGCCTTTAGCTTCCCAAAACCACAGCAAGCAGCTCTAACCTCCGTAAATCCTGAAATAAGGGAGAGTTTTCGCATTTTAGTCGGTTTTATCTTCATGATTAAACTGAGAAAAACTACAGACACCTTTTTTTTTTTTTTTTTTTTTTTTTTTTTGGAAGGAACAAATAATAGTAGTTGGAAAGGGTGGCGCATAAGCAGTAAAACACCGATAATACAAAAGCGACAAGATCTCTTCCAAACGACAAGATCTAGGAATCAACAAACAAACGACAATGCCATGAAGAACTACAACCATTCGATAAACGACGTAACATGCAAACAAACACAGCATGAAAAAGCATTTAATGTTTTTTTTTTAAATTTAAAAAAGGCATCATGGAGCTACAATTTTTAAAACGACGATTTTAATACAATGAAAACGACAACATTAGGAAAAGGACGTTGTGTTGAAAAATACAACATTTTTAAAAACAACAAGAAGTTTAGTTAGACAGATAAGAGTACTCTTATCTATCCACTTATTTGAGTCCGTTTTCATGTCTTTTCAATATTATCATGATAGTATTTAACTAACATGATTTTTTTTTTTAATGGTATGATGTAGTCATTGAAAAGATGATTTTAATCAATGTGTCATAATATTATAGAATGAACATGAAAATGATAAAAACAAATAAATAAGGAGACAGATAAGTTGAATTCTTTATTATCCTCCCTTTTGTATAGAACGAAGTAATTTAGAGAAGGAAATAAACTTAAAGAAGGCGTTAGTACCGTAGGATGCTGGATTCTGGATAAGATTTAACATGACATCGTAAGTATCGAAATAGGAGTAGTTAATGTCGTTGAACTCTGATTTCAGCTCATGCAACGTCGACTTTAGACCATCGTTGTACTTGACAGCCCATTGATTTGCTTCTTCAAAGTATCCTCCCATCATATCCCTCCTCCTCTCTGCTGGGCAGCACCCTATGGGCCCTACCCCAACCACGACAAGTTTACGGGCACCAATACTGTGTAACCGCTGTTTAAAAAAAAAAAAAAAAAAAAAAAAAAAAGGAAAAAGAAATAATATTAACAAAAATATTACTTTTTTTCAATAACCAAAATAAGTTAGAAGTTGATTCATCATGAAAAATTTCATGATATCATGAAACTAAACTATAACATGTTAGGGGCAAAAAATAAAAACATAACGATCATTTCAGTTTCGTAGAATTTTACTTAAATATTAAAAATGAGATCTAATTGCTACTTTACAAAATGATAGGTTGCACTATTAAGACCCATCTAGTGTGAGAAACTCGGAATCAACTCGAGGGGGCTGAATCTTTTTTTTTTTTTTTTTTTTTATAAATAAATTTTCATGGTGTGTATGATGGTTTAAATAAAGATTGTCTAGGAGTATTTTGAGTACCTTAAGTTGTTCTTTTATTGTGACGACCATTTTGTCTACGTACTCTTGCGGGGTGGTTTTCTTGCGAAGCTTGGAGGAGCCGAAGTAGCCAAAGAGGTCGTTGCTTCCAATGATGATGGCGAAGAGAGATTTTGAGACATGCATTTCCGTCCCTTGGATTCCTAGTTCCTGCACCAGCTTCTCGTGCACTTTCGAGTACTGTTCTATTTGTTTCGTTAGGGGTATTGATTGGCGCTGTCAAAATAAGATATAAAAATTTTTGTGAGAACACAATTGCATCTGCGGGGATAGCTCAGTTGGGAGAGCGTCAGACTGAAGATCTGAAGGTCGCGTGTTCGATCCACGCTCACCGCATTTTTTGTTACAATTTTTGCAGAACTTTGTAGTGGGCTACAGTATTCAACGTGTAGGCCCAATGGGCTACGTTAATGGGCTACGTTTTAGAAGCCCATTTGTCGAATCATTTCTCTCTCTTCTATTATTATTATTGTGGTTGTTGTTATTAGTATTATTATTATTATTATATTATTATTAATATTATTTTAACCTTTCGGTGTGGAATCAAAACTCTCCATCTTAAAATGGACTCAGTTAAGTTACCATTTCTATACTTTTTTTTTTAACCGCTAGACTATATTCAACAATCACTCTACTTTCACTTTTCATTTTTTTACTAGATTAATAAATATTGAGAAATCTGCGATTGCACTCTCTAAACTCTCGTTTATTATTATTTTTTTTTTTGTAAAAAATAAAATAAAATCTTCATTTTAAAAATTATTGTGCCTTGTTGTTACAGACATAATCTAATAATAATTATACACATGATTTTATCATAAGATAAAGAGTTTGAACTCCTACCTTAGTTTCATTGTTGTAGTAATAAAATATAATCGGATTTTTATCAAATTTGACGGTTCAAAATTATGTTTCACTTAATAATTTTATTCTTTATATCTTACCACAAAATTATCTAAACAAACAGAAGAATATTTGGTTGACTTACATAAAATTCATCTGTGCCGTTGAAAATTCCAGCTCCTCCTGAGGCGAAGCTAACTCCGGTTAAAAAGTTGGAATTGGATTTGAGAGATAGATATGGTGGTGAAGTTGCTAACCCCACTTTCTTAGCTATTCAATCAACACAATTTTTCCCTCGTCAGTCAGTTAAAAAAAAAAAAAACTAAATATCATGACAAAAGCAAGCTATAATAAAACAATCAAATTTAAAAAATATAATTTTTAACTATGAAAATTAAAAATAAAAATAAAAATAAAAAAAAGCAAATGACCAAATTTTAAAATAGCTTATAATCTATTTATATGCTTATTTTTATTTTTTAGGAAAGCCACAAGCACTATGTGTGTGCGTAGGCATGTGCTATCCACAATCTATAGTGTCACCCAAAAAAACAAAAAAAAAAAAAAAAAAAGACACGCACACACACAAAAACACCTAAAGACAACCAGTGGGGAGAACTAGCTCATTAATTATTCTATTAATTTGCTTATGTTTCTTTCCAATTAGAAAAAAAGAAAAAAGAAAAAAAAACGGGGAACAAAAAGCAAAGAAAGTGGTTTCCACCGCCTTCACTAATCAGTGCACATAATAAGAATATTGATTTCACAACCAACTTTTTTATTCTTTTTAATTATCAAAAGATTGATTTAAGGTTATGTTGCACTGATGCCCATGAACCTATCACATAACTGTAATTTGTATTATAAATTTTTAATTTTGACAATTTGTATCATATGCTTATAAATATTTAACAATTTACACATTGATACTAATGCTATATTTTTTTTTCAATGAAAATTGATGTGATTTGCACATAAATAGTTAACAAATGTATGAAAGATCTTCTTTTAATCAATGTTAACCCAAATTTATATTTAAAACAAAGTTTATTCACAATTTTCTATGCTGGTAAAATTTGACTAAAGATCTCAAACTTTAAAAAAAAAACTTGTGTTAAAATAAATCAAAATGAAAATTCATGCCGTCAATTGAAAAGTCACTTGTCAGCTTCCCTAAAAATTGAACATTATCGTCTATAGGAGTAGATTGTTATATATTTATAAATTCATGATGTAAATTTCCAACAATAAAAATTCACCGTGTAAATTGTATCAGTTAAATTTGGGGCACGGGTGCAAAATAAATAAATAAATAAATAAACCCTTGATTTAATAACTAACAATCCGCATCTTTGCTTTTCAAGGCTTTTGAGATGTCTTCTTCTTTTTGCTAGAAGAAGCTTTTGTTTGATCAGATGTATAGTCATTAATCACCCAAAAAAGAAGATTCGCATATCTCACCGTCAATGATTTGCCACTCAAAATTGACTATTCCTTATCTTTTTGGGTTGATGGACATTCTCTATATTTTCTCTATAGCCTAGAAGCAAACAAGAATATCCTGCTACTATATATCTATATATGTACATGCATATGAGCTGTTTAGATTGAAAATTTGTGGTCCTTATTTTTTCTAATTCTTTTTTTTTTCCCCTTGATTCTAGACAGATGATTATATGTATAAACCAGCGATAATTATATACTCGACTTAATTATAAGACTTGGAGTTCGAATCTCACCACTCCTAAACACAAAAATAAGAGGGAAAAAAAAAAAAGTGATATTCTAGACAAATATTGGAGGGACAATAAATAAACCTCTCTCAACCCTACATATATTTGGTGAATTTATCTAAGATGAAAATACCTAGAATAACTTAATACGGAGGCACCGTTTCATTTTTATAAGTTAATCCAATCTATTACTCTTTCCTCGTGCCTATTTTGCTTTAGCAGTCGGTTCACAAGTACAACCTTTGTAACTTCACGTTATATTCATGGACACACACATACATATATATATATATATATACATACACATATATAAAATGTATAGTAACTTATACTTACCAAGAAAATCTGCAGCATTCTTGCCGTTACAAAACCTGCCGGTAGCTTTTCTGCCGGGGAAATCGACTCCGTTCGGAGGATAGTTTGCCTTTGCAAGAGACAGCGTGAGGTAGTTGTTGTTTCCCACATCAACTAGAGAGTCTCCAAATACATATATTGCCGGAACTTGTTGAGAACTGGTGACCTTAAAATGGACAAAGATAAGGATGATGAAGAAGAAGAAGAAAACCATTGGAAAAACATTTTTGTAAGCCATTAATTTTCTATAGTTTCAACTATATATAAAATAATGTATAAAATCTCTCTCTCTCTCTCTCCCTCTAAAATTCAGATTGGTTTGACATGTGTTTTGTGGGAGATGTGAAGGATTGGCAAACTTTGTTGATTTATATAGAGGCGTTATAGGCTGATGAAGATTTTTTTTTCTTTTTTTTTTTAGTGTGAAAAGAATTTAATATTTATCTATAATATTTAATTACATACCGTGTGGGCTCTACAGCTGAATATGTCTGGTAAAGCAATAGAGGAAATGTGAAGGAGGGGAAAAAAACACAAATGTCTTGTTGTGGTTTGTTATGGATTTTAACGGTGTAAATGAATCCAGTACAATATGGAAATATAACTTTCTATTTGAAAAAAGACATAATATTTCAAGTATTATATTTGACTTTTGACTTTGTGGGAATATTGGCCAATGAGCTTAATTAATTGTAGATATTTAGATTCTTGGACACCAAACGACCAATGTGAACTCACCACGTATATGAGTGGCCAGAAAGGCAGCAATTGCGTAAACTCTAGGGACATAATTATTTATTTTATTTTATTTTTTCCTCTTGGAACTATTAGAGATAATACATTATATTGACAGTTTATTTTCATTTTTTATTTTCCTAATGTGATATTTCATAAGAGATGGCTTTGTTCTTTACATTATGTGGAAGTTTTGGTGGTTGGGGTTTATTGTGATTTTCGTGAAGTTAATAGGATCGCAGATAAATTAGTAAATCATTTGATTCGGCATATTGTCAATTTCACCGATAGTTCTCAACAAAAAACTTTTTCAAAAAAAGATAAAAAAAAATACATTTTAATTTGAGTTAAACTGGAGAGCCAAACACCCCTTCAAATACATTTGTTATCTACTACTATTAGTATTACTGCCACTATCATACCTTGAATTGCAATTTTTAAAATAGCTCCTAGCATTTGGGTTTCATTACACACGGTTTGTCCCAATTTTTAAAATCTGTTAATTAAGAATGCCTAATGCCTTTTCCAAATTTTAAAATAATTTAGTTTTCATCGGTTAAAAATCTTTTTTGTTTTCATAAACAATGCTATATGTTAATGTCAAGTTTGCCATATATTATAGTTTGATAGAAAATTTAGAATGAAATATATTATATACACCAACTTTTAGCTTTTAGTTGCTAATAAGTAGTAACTACTTGGCCTTTTAACTTCATAAATTTAACGTTGCCATTCTAAAAATTTTTAAAATTAAGCTTTTGCCTTTTAAAAATTTCGAAAGTTCAAAAGTTTGTGTGTAAAAATAGATAATTACATTTTAAAAATTCAAACCTAGAAACTTGATGAAAAGATAAATATAGTATCCAAAAAAAGCGCTGTCATGCATTGGAGAATAAAGAATAATATGTTAGATATATTATTTTAATAAGATGATCTAACAGATATATATATATATATATATATATAATATTCGGCGTTTCTCATTTCTATATCATTTTGAATTTATTGACATAAATAAATTTTTAACTTTCTACAAATTTAAACCTATTTAAACCTGAAACCGTTCCAAATTCAGGAACAGGAGTTATATATATATATGGACTTTTGTTTTCTATCCGACAATAATAAGATGAATATTTTGTAACACTAATTCATTAATTCATTAATGTGTAATAATTTTTTTGTTAAATTTAATTTGAAATATCAGTTTAAAAATATGACATGTACATAAGTTACATAAAGTTACATGTAATTAGTAACTACATGATTTTGAAGAAAAGAATTTCATTTATCGAACATGTACAGTTATGGAATAAGAGAATCCTATTCAAAGAGAATTATTTAATTCATTTCCTTTTACATTCTTAGCATTTTTACCATGGTACTGACCCTGTTGGTGTTGGTTTCGAAAACCAGTTTTTAAAAATTTTGCGGAAGCGTGGTATGGATCAAATCGCACATATAAAAATTTTCTCAAAATTTTTCCGGCGACAATACTTATATTAATTTAACAAAATAAATTAAGAAGAAAGTTTAGAGATTGACCGTTGTCCGATTAAGTCGAAATTCTTGAATTCCTTCAAGAACCTTCTTGATTACTCCAAATCCTTCGAAACACCAACGGTTCTTTCTCAGCGTTCTCCAGATCACGATGAACAGGAAACGAGTGGGCGTTTCTGAATTTGGGTTTGATCACACACTTGAATTTTGATTCACTTTGCGTTCTCAACTCATGAGACAAAGTGAATGAGAAAAGGAGAAGAAACACTCTGAGAAAAAAGTTACGTATATATTTTTTCTCTCTGTCAAAAGGAATTAAATATATCTTCCATATATCTAGATACATCGAATGTACCCTCCTTTTTGGTATTACAGAGAAATAACTAACACTCCTCTTTTTTTTTTTTAATTTTAAATTAATTAATTAATTAATTAATTAATTAACTCATGCCTTTGTGGAACAACAACATGCACGCCCACTATGGGAGTGGGCGTGTATGAGGGGATATGGGAGAGAGAAAATCTCTTTCCCATCATATAATCAGTTATCCCTTTTTTTTTTTAATTTTTTTTTAATTTATTTTGAACTATTCAAAATATGATAACTGATATTTTCTCTTCCACATGTTTCAAAATTCAAAATTCAATATTCCACATACACTCTGTAGATATAACGTGAACCACCCTGTGATACACAACTACGGTGTGGTCCTTACCACACTGTATAATATTTAATTTAAAACTATTTTAAATTAATTTTAAATAATCACATTATTTAAAATACAAATTAATCAAATTAATTTGTTGTGTGAATATTAATATAGAATTCTCAATTCTAAATTAATAAATTAACCCAACATAAAATAATGTTCACATGATTTAATGGAGCCGTTGAGAGGAACGATGGACTTTATAATTTTAAGCTCCAATAATTTTGACAATTAATTAACACCTTAATTAAAATATCAAAATTATTAATTCCAAATTATTCCACTAAAAATTTGGAATTGCACTCTTAAAATTATAAAACTAATTATATTCAAAGATTTGAATTGTTCATTGATATAGTCACTACATATAAATCAATCCTCCATAAACGGTTCATAATTAAAGCTAGGTATATTCCGTTGACCTCTTTAATTATATCTTTCTCCTTAAGTACCATTGATTCTCTAATGAATAATATATTTATGATCTAATCATAAATTGAGCGCTCTTATTATTCAAGTCCCGAATCAACACTTAAGGGAATCGTCCATCTAACTTCTTTACGAAGGAATGGATTTCATCTTGTATATTAATATTCCCGGCTACTTATTATCTTATATTTCCAATATACCAAGAATTTGACACTACTCATTTGTGTCATTGCTCGATATGTCAAAAAACATAATACAATAAATAGGAGTCTATTAATTACTCAGAATTAAGATCAATTCATATATGACCATCATTGATTAATTTTGAATGCTCTATATGACAACGGAAATTATTAGAGATTCATAATTAATCATGTTCCAGCCCTATATAATCAAATTATATAAAGCGCTTTCATTCCAATAATCTCATTATTAACAATCCGGATAAGATCATTTCATTCAGAATGTAATGAACCGCGCTAGTAATTTTAAATTAAATATCCCAACTTTAATTTTTAATTACGGACAGATTTAGATTATTTTACTTTAAATATTATCCTCCTGTATATAACATTTATATACAATATTTAAAGTCACATTTAAATAATCTAGGATTTTCGATATTTATAAAGCATCTAAACATGCATGCAAAAATAATATTGAAAAAATTCCTCAAATTAAATCAGCAAAATAATACATCTCATTTGTTTATAGGCATACATCCCAACAATCTCCCACTTGCCCTAAAGCAAATGTGACATGTCTTTAAGTCTCATCCCTTCAAGATGTTGCTCAAAACTCCGAGCTGGTAATGTCTTGGTAAACGGATCAGCTATGTTATTCGCGGATGCGATCTTCTTAACTGAAACGTCTCCTCTACTGACAATCTCTCTCACCAAGTGAAATTTCCTCTCTATATGCTTTCCTTTGCGGTGATTTCTGGGTTCTTTGGCATTGGCCACTGCTCCACTGTTATCACAATAGAGTCTAATTGACTCATGCATATCTGGAACAACTTCCAGATCTCTCAAGAATTTTCGAAGCCAGACTGCCTCTTTAGCTGCTTCACAAGCTGCTACATATTCAGCCTCCATGGTTGAATCAGCAATACAAGTTTGCTTGATACTCCTCCATATAATGGCTCCACTTCCCAAAGTGAACACCGCCCCTGAGGTAGACTTCCGAGAGTCTCTATCTGATTGAAAATCAGAATCTGTATATCCAATAGGAATCAAATCCCTACTAGAATATACGAGCATATAGTTTCTCGTCCTTCTCAGATATTTGAGAATATGCTTGACTGTCACCCAGTGATCTAATCCTGGGTTTGACTGGTATCGACTAACCACTCCCACTGCAAAGCATATGTCAGGTCTGGTACACAACATTGCATACATTAGACTACCAACTGCCGATGCATATGGAATTCGTCTCATATTCTCCTCTTCTTGCGGTGTTTTAGGACACTGCTCTTTAGAGAGATGAACTCCATGTCGAGAAGGCAAGTTCCCTTTCTTGGAGTTCTGCATCGCAAATCTGATAAGCACCTTATCAATGTACGAAGCTTGAGACAATGCCAGAAGCCTATTCTTGCGATCCCGTATAATCTGGATACCAAGAATATAGCTTGCTTCTCCCAAATCCTTCATTTGGAATTGGCTGGCTAGCCAGTTCTTTACCTTTGATAGAGATTCTACATCATTCCCAATGAGTAGAATGTCATCTACATAAAGAACTAAGAAGACCACTTTATTCCCTTCTATCTGCTTATAGACACAAGGTTCATCCATATTTTGTTCAAAACCATAAGACTTTATGGCTTCGTTAAATCTGATGTTCCAAGATCTAGAAGCCTGCTTAAGTCCATAAATGGACCTTTGCAGTTTGCAGACTTTCTGCTCTTGGCCCTGGACCACGAAACCCTCTGGTTGGACCATATGATTGGTCTCTTCAAGATGACCGTTCAAAAATGCCGTCTTGACATCCATTTGCCATATCTCATAATCATAATGAGCAGCAATAGACAAGAGAATCCTGATGGATTTTAGCATGGCTACTGGAGAAAAAGTATCCTCATAGTCTACTCCTTCTTTTTGGGTAAAACCCTTTGCCACTAGCCTAGCTTTGAAAGTCTCTACTTTCCCATCGGCTCCTCTCTTTCTCTTATAGATCCATTTGCAACCAATAGGCTTAATGCCTTCTGGTAGATCTACAAGCTCCCAGACTGAATTGGAGTACATAGACTCCATTTCGAGTTTCATGGCTTCCTGCCATTTCTCTCGATCAACATCATCCATTGCCATCTTGTATGTCAATGGATCATCATCACTGCCATCGGTGACTGCAACTTGTGCTTCTCCATCTTCACGATAGCGGATGGGCAATCTTATTTCCCTCCCACTACGCCGTGGTGGCTGCGATGTTTGATCTCGAGTAGTGATCTCTACTCTTTGTCGTTCAACAACTGTTGTTGGTGTGGGGCTGATCTTATCAGCCAGCAACTCTTCCAAAACCACTTTACTTTTGGGTTTGAAATCTGTCATATAGTTGTGCTCAAGAAATGTAGCATTTGTCGACACAAATACTTTGTTATCTTGAGTGCTATAAAACAGACCTCCTCTCGTTCCTTTAGGGTAGCCTACAAACATGCATACCTCCGAGCGAGGTTCCAACTTCCCAGTCTTTCCCTTTAGCACGTGCGCTGGGCACCCCCATATGCGGATGTGTCTCAAACTAGGTTTGCGACCGTTCCACAACTCTAGAGGAGTCTTAGAGATTGACTTAGATGGAACTAAATTCAGAATATATACAGCTGTTTGTAGTGCATATCCCCAAAATGAGGTAGGCAGAGAAGAATAACTCAACATTGATCTAATCATGTCAAGCAAAGTACGATTTCTTCTTTCAGCTACACCATTTTGTTGTGGTGTTCCAGGTGCCGTGAGCTGTGATAATATTCCGTTCTCAATCAAGTGGTCCTTGAATTCATAATCTAAGTACTCTCCTCCTCGATCCGATCGAAGAGTTTTGATTGATTTGCTAAGTTGCTTTTCAACTTCAGCACGGAATACTTTGAACTTTTCAAAGGTCTCGGATTTTCTTTGCATCAGGTATGCATAACCGTATCTTGAATAATCGTCAATAAATGTGACAAAATATTCATAACCCCCTCTAGCTTTGACATTCAAAGGGCCACATACATCAGTATGTATGATCTCTAGAGATGTTTTTGCTCTTTCACCTTTAGCCGAAAAAGGCCTTTTGGTCATTTTACCTTCTAGGCAGGATTCACAGACTGGTAGAGTGCCAACTTTTAGCTCTCTCAAAGGACCATCCTTTGCTAGTCTTTCTATCCTGTCTATGTTAATGTGACCAAGCCTTAAATGCCACAAATATGTGTCATCTTTATCATTAGAAATCTTTCTTCTTTTAGGGGTTGGTTCAGCGACTTTAAACATTTCGGTTTGAAGTAAGTTATTGGAAATTGGTTTAACAAAATATAGACCATTATCCACATAACCAGAACAAATATTTACTCCATTCTTATAAATTAAAACAGAGTCAACTTCAAAAGAAACTGAAATAAATTGTTCAACCAACTTTGAAACCGAAATCAAATTCCGTTTGAAATCCGGAATGAAATAAACATTGTCTAAAAACAAATATTTATTGTTATTAAATGACAGTCGCACTGTCCCCACTGCTGTCGCTGATAATCTTTCCCCACTGCCAACTCTCATCGTGAAAACTCCATCTTCAAGATCCCTAAATGACTCAAGCATCTGCAAAGAAACACAAACATGGTTAGATGCCCCTGAATCAATTATCCAGCTTGAGAAATCATTCTCAACTAAGCATGTTTCCATGACTAGTAAATCTGATTTACCTTGTTTCTTCTTCTTTTTCAGCTCATCAAGGTACTTCTTACAGTTCCTTTTCCAATGGCCGTCTTGATCGCAATGGAAACATTTTCCTTTAGGTTTAGGCTCAGCAGCCTTCCCTTTCTTCTTTTGGATCTTCTTCTTGCCCTTTTGTTTTCCCACATTTTTCTTCTTTTGATTCTTTGAAGAAGAACCCTTCCCTTCAGCTGCATTGGCTTCAGCAACATTTGCCTTGCCACCCTTATCATTAATAAGGGCCTCATAGGTCTGCAGTTCATTCAGAAGTTCTGTCAAATTACACATCTTATGGTTCATGACATAGTTCGTTCTGAACTGGAGAAAAGCGGGAGATAGTGTCTCCAAAATCATGCCAACTTGCGTCTTTTCATCAATGTTCGCACCATTGATTTCAGCCTCGTTAAAATGATGAATCATTTTGAGAACATGCTCACGAACTGAAGAACCATTCTTCATTCTGCCGTTCATAACGGCTTTCACGGCTTCGTGACGGGCTGGATCGGAAGGGCGTCCAAACATGTTTTGCAGAGATTCCATAATCTCTCTAGCAGTCTCAAGGGCCTCGTGCCTAGTTCTAAGCACTTCATTCATTGCCGCTAACAGGTAGCAGCGGGCCTTGTTGTTTGCGACAACCCAACGGTCGTACTTGTCAAAGACAGTCTTAGAGGCATTGGCCGGAGGCACTGGAGGACGATCCTCCTTAAGGACAAAATGGTAGTTTTCATTTATGAGGAGAATATTCATGTTGCTTTTCCATTTGACAAAGTTTTCACCAGTTAAAACTTGAGAAGCGAGAAGTGAGAAAATCGGGTTTGACATATTTGCTGAAAATAATTAAGAAATAATTTTCAATAAATAATTGCATAAATATCGTAACAAAATTAAAGGCAAAGTAAATATGATGCATGAATGCACATGTTAAAATACACAAAAACATGTTTACTTTAAAAGCCTAAGGAATTTTAATCACCACAACTAAGTGCCGCCGTAGGGTAGGTCAAATAATTGCTAATTAAAATGAGACATTCTCAATTAATAAATATTACCCGAAATATCTCATATTTCTAATATTTATTAATTTCCTTTAATTTTGGTCAAGAAAATAATTAACTAATTTAATTATCTCTTTATGAGTGTAACCCACCGTATCAGATTTTTTAGACTTAACTTAGAAATTGCCGCCGTAGGGTAGGTCAATTCTAAAATACATCTTAAAATCCTATCTCATGGAAGACAACCTTGGTATTGTATTTAAAAGACACCTTCCGTAGGGAGGACGAAATCAAAACGTCTCTAGGCACTATTAAAAACTCACGGTGTTATACTAACGGTGGAGACCTTGGGCTTATATTGTCATATTACCCACTCCCACTCATTATTTTGCAAAAGTGTATTTTATTTATAAAACAACTCTTGTTTCATAAACCTTAGTAAATTTAAACATTTTAAATTTCTAAGCCTTTATAATTTTAAACAATTTAAAATTATAAATTAAATCAATTGTGATATTTTAAAAATTTAACATTTAAATTTTATAAATTTCACATTTGACCCACTAATTTTTGCAAATCCGATTGCTAAATTAATTTCAAATTTAATCTCATTAAATTTGTGACTACACGCATTATATTAATTGCTAAAACAATTTTAGGAAACAAAATGCGCTAAATGCATGACATACAAAATTGGGAGGCACTTTTCTATCTTAGATGACATGTGATATGCATGGCAATGTAATTATCATCAACATAATAAAAACATTCAAACACTAGCGAAATGGAAAAACTTGGCCGGGTTCCATGGAAACCTAAAATTACAACCCAAAATAAAAATATATATAAAAAAAAATTGGGTCTTCTTGTAATTCTCCAACTTCGGGTCTTCTTGTAATTCTCCAACTTCTCTTTATGAGTGGTGGTGGTGCTCCTTGAATTTCTCAAATTCAAAAAAAAATAGATTTCATAAATCTAAAAAAAAACTCTCTCTTTTTTTTTTTTTTTTTTTTTTTTTTTTTTTTCAGATGGGTTGCATGGCTGGGCACAGGCCCAGCCCGCTGCCCTCTACACCTGCTCAGCAAGGGAGCAGGCCCAGCCCGGTGAGCAGAGGCAGGCCCGGCCATTTTAAACAATTTAAAATTATAAATTAAATCAATTGTGATATTTTAAAAATTTAACATTTAAATTTTATAAATTTCACATTTGACCCACTAATTTTTGCAAATCCGATTGCTAAATTAATTTCAAATTTAATCTCATTAAATTTGTGACTACACGCATTATATTAATTGCTAAAACAATTTTAGGAAACAAAATGCGCTAAATGCATGACATACAAAATTGGGAGGCACTTTTCTATCTTAGATGACATGTGATATGCATGGCAATGTAATTATCATCAACATAATAAAAACATTCAAACACTAGCGAAATGGAAAAACTTGGCCGGGTTCCATGGAAACCTAAAATTACAACCCAAAATAAAAAATATATATAAAAAAAAATTGGGTCTTCTTGTAATTCTCCAACTTCGGGTCTTCTTGTAATTCTCCAACTTCTCTTTATGAGTGGTGGTGGTGCTCCTTGAATTTCTCAAATTCAAAAAAAAATAGATTTCATAAATCTAAAAAAAAACTCTCTTTTTTTTTTTTTTTTTTTTTTTTTTTTTTTTCAGATGGGTTGCATGGCTGGGCACAGGCCCAGCCCGCTGCCCTCTACACCTGCTCAGCAAGGGAGCAGGCCCAGCCCGGTGAGCAGAGGCAGGCCCGGCCATTTTAAACAATTTAAAATTATAAATTAAATCAATTGTGATATTTTAAAAATTTAACATTTAAATTTTATAAATTTCACATTTGACCCACTAATTTTTGCAAATCCGATTGCTAAATTAATTTCAAATTTAATCTCATTAAATTTGTGACTACACGCATTATATTAATTTCTAAAACAATTTTAGGAAACAAAATGCGCTAAATGCATGACATACAAAATTGGGAGGCACTTTTCTATCTTAGATGACATGTGATATGCATGGCAATGTAATTATCATCAACATAATAAAAACATTCAAACACTAGCGAAATGGAAAAACTTGGCCGGGTTCCATGGAAACCTAAAATTACAACCCAAAATAAAAAATATATATAAAAAAAAATTGGGTCTTCTTGTAATTCTCCAACTTCGGGTCTTCTTGTAATTCTCCAACTTCTCTTTATGAGTGGTGGTGGTGCTCCTTGAATTTCTCAAATTCAAAAAAAATAGATTTCATAAATCTAAAAAAAAACTTTTTTTTTTTTTTTTTTTTTTCAGATGGGTTGCATGGCTGGGCACAGGCCCAGCCCGCTGCCCTCTACACCTGCTCAGCAAGGGAGCAGGCCCAGCCCGGTGAGCAGAGGCAGGCCCGGCCATTTTAAACAATTTAAAATTATAAATTAAATCAATTGTGATATTTTAAAAATTTAACATTTAAATTTTATAAATTTCACATTTGACCCACTAATTTTTGCAAATCCGATTGCTAAATTAATTTCAAATTTAATCTCATTAAATTTGTGACTACACGCATTATATTAATTGCTAAAACAATTTTAGGAAACAAAATGCGCTAAATGCATGACATACAAAATTGGTTGCACTTTTCTATCTTAGATGACATGCGATATGCATGGCAATGTAATTATCATCAACATAATAAAAACATTCAAACACTAGCGAAATGGAAAAACTTGGCCGGGTTCCATGGAAACCTAAAATTACAACCCAAAATAAAAAATATATATAAAAAAAAATTGGGTCTTCTTGTAATTCTCCAACTTCGGGTCTTCTTGTAATTCTCCAACTTCTCTTTATGAGTGGTGGTGGTGCTCCTTGAATTTCTCAAATTCAAAAAAAATAGATTTCATAAATCTAAAAAAAAACTCTCTCTTTTTTTTTTTTTTTTTTTTTTTTTTTTTTTTTTTTCAGATGGGTTGCATGGCTGGGCACAGGCCCAGCCCGCTGCCCTCTACACCTGCTCAGCAAGGGAGCAGGCCCAGCCCGGTGAGCAGAGGCAGGCCCGGCCATTTTAAACAATTTAAAATTATAAATTAAATCAATTGTGATATTTTAAAAATTTAACATTTAAATTTATAAATTTCACATTTGACCCACTAATTTTTGCAAATCCGATTGCTAAATTAATTTCAAATTTAATCTCATTAAATTTGTGACTACACGCATTATATTAATTTCTAAAACAATTTTAGGAAACAAAATGCGCTAAATGCATGACATACAAAATTGGGAGGCACTTTTCTATCTTAGATGACATGTGATATGCATGGCAATGTAATTATCATCAACATAATAAAAACATTCAAACACTAGCGAAATGGAAAAACTTGGCCGGGTTCCATGGAAACCTAAAATTACAACCCAAAATAAAAAATATATATAAAAAAAAATTGGGTCTTCTTGTAATTCTCCAACTTCGGGTCTTCTTGTAATTCTCCAACTTCTCTTTATGAGTGGTGGTGGTGCTCCTTGAATTTCTCAAATTCAAAAAAAATAGATTTCATAAATCTAAAAAAAAACTTTTTTTTTTTTTTTTTTTTTTTTTCAGATGGGTTGCATGGCTGGGCACAGGCCCAGCCCGCTGCCCTCTACACCTGCTCAGCAAGGGAGCAGGCCCAGCCCGGTGAGCAGAGGCAGGCCCGGCCATTTTAAACAATTTAAAATTATAAATTAAATCAATTGTGATATTTTAAAAATTTAACATTTAAATTTTATAAATTTCACATTTGACCCACTAATTTTTGCAAATCCGATTGCTAAATTAATTTCAAATTTAATCTCATTAAATTTGTGACTACACGCATTATATTAATTGCTAAAACAATTTTAGGAAACAAAATGCGCTAAATGCATGACATACAAAATTGGTTGCACTTTTCTATCTTAGATGACATGCGATATGCATGGCAATGTAATTATCATCAACATAATAAAAACATTCAAACACTAGCGAAATGGAAAAACTTGGCCGGGTTCCATGGAAACCTAAAATTACAACCCAAAATAAAAAATATATATAAAAAAAAATTGGGTCTTCTTGTAATTCTCCAACTTCGGGTCTTCTTGTAATTCTCCAACTTCTCTTTATGAGTGGTGGTGGTGCTCCTTGAATTTCTCAAATTCAAAAAAATAGATTTCATAAATCTAAAAAAAAACTCTCTTTTTTTTTTTTTTTTTTTTTTTTTTTTTTTTTTCAGATGGGTTGCATGGCTGGGCACAGGCCCAGCCCGCTGCCCTCTACACCTGCTCAGCAAGGGAGCAGGCCCAGCCCGGTGAGCAGAGGCAGGCCCGGCCTGCTTCTGCTGTGCTGCTGCCCAGCCAATCAGGCAGGCCCAGCCCGTGGCTGGGTGGCCCAACATATTGGGCCAGCTAGGGTTCCCAGAACCCTAGCTTTGTGCAGTTGGCTGCGGGCTTGGCTGAGTGCAGCCAGCCGACCATGGCCGACGATCGACCATGGCTGCGGTGCAGCCTGCCGGCGGCGTCCGTACGGTCGCCGGTGTACCGTCCGTACGGTAGCCGTCTCCAACCTTTTTTTTTTTTTTTTAAAATAAAAAAATAAGAACTTTTCTTAAAAAAAATATGAAGAACAATTCTTCATTAATGGAAGAATTACAACATAGATCCTATTTACAATTGATCTAATCAAAAGAAAATTACATCATGATTCCTATTTACAATTGATCTAATCAAAAGAAAATTACATCATGATTCCTATTTACAATTGATCTAATCAAAAGGAAAAATATAAAAACTAATTTCCATGAAACCGGAACAATTTACGACCAATCCATTCGCATAAACATTCATCATCATAATCATAAATAGAAAAAATACATCAATATGCACAAGTGCCTACCCAAAATCATACAAAGATTATCGTATAATCGCTTATTAAATTAATATAAGCTATTGCCGGCTCTGATACCAATTGTTGGTTTCGAAAACCAGTTTTTAAAAATTTTGCGGAAGCGTGGTATGGATCAAATCGCACATATAAAAATTTTCTCAAAATTTTTCCGGCGACAATACTTATATTAATTTAACAAAATAAATTAAGAAGAAAGTTTAGAGATTGACCGTTGTCCGATTAAGTCGAAATTCTTGAATTCCTTCAAGAACCTTCTTGATTACTCCAAATCCTTCGAAACACCAACGGTTCTTTCTCAGCGTTCTCCAGATCACGATGAACAGGAAACGAGTGGGCGTTTCTGAATTTGGGTTTGATCACACACTTGAATTTTGATTCACTTTGCGTTCTCAACTCATGAGACAAAGTGAAGGAGAAAAGGAGAAGAAACACTCTGAGAAAAAAGTTACGTATATATTTTTTCTCTCTGTCAAAAGGAATTAAATATATCTTCCATATATCTAGATACATCGAATGTACCCTCCTTTTTGGTATTACAGAGAAATAACTAACACTCCTCTTTTTTTTTAATTTTAAATTAATTAATTAATTAATTAATTAATTAATTAACTCATGCCTTTGTGGAACAACAACATGCACGCCCACTATGGGAGTGGGCGTGTATGAGGGGATATGGGAGAGAGAAAATCTCTTTCCCATCATATAATCAGTTATCCCTTTTTTTTTTTTAATTTTTTTTTAATTTATTTTGAACTATTCAAAATATGATAACTGATATTTTCTCTTCCACATGTTTCAAAATTCAAAATTCAATATTCCACATACACTCTGTGGATATAACGCGAACCACCCTGTGATACACAACTACGGTGTGGTCCTTACCACACTGTATAATATTTAATTTAAAACTATTTTAAATTAATTTTAAATAATCACATTATTTAAAATACAAATTAATCAAATTAATTTGTTGTGTGAATATTAATATAGAATTCTCAATTCTAAATTAATAAATTAACCCAACATAAAATAATGTTCACATGATTTAATGGAGCCGTTGAGAGGAACGATGGACTTTATAATTTTAAGCTCCAATAATTTTGACAATTAATTAACACCTTAATTAAAATATCAAAATTATTAATTCCAAATTATTCCACTAAAAATTTGGAATTGCACTCTTAAAATTATAAAACTAATTATATTCAAAGATTTGAATTGTCCATTGATATAGTCACTACATATAAATCAATCCTCCATAAACGGTTCATAATTAAAGCTAGGTATATTCCGTTGACCTCTTTAATTATATCTTTCTCCTTAAGTACCATTGATTCTCTAATGAATAATATATTTATGATCTAATCATAAATTGAGCGCTCTTATTATTCAAGTCCCGAATCAACACTTAAGGGAACCGTCCATCTAACTTCTTTACGAAGGAATGGATTTCATCTTGTATATTAATATTCCCGGCTACTTATTATCTTATATTTCCAATATACCAAGAATTTGACACTACTCATTTGTGTCATTGCTCGATATGTCAAAAACATAATACAATAAATAGGAGTCTATTAATTACTCAGAATTAAGATCAATTCATATATGACCATCATTGATTAATTTTGAATGCTCTGTATGACAACGGAAATTATTAGAGATTCATAATTAATCATGTTCCAGTCCTATATAATCAAATTATATAAAGCGCTTTCATTCCAATAATCTCATTATTAACAATCCGGATAAGATCATTTCATTCAGAATGTAATGAACCGCGCTAGTAATTTTAAATTAAAGATCCCAACTTTAATTTTTAATTACGGACAGATTTAGATTATTTTACTTTAAATATTATCCTCCTGTATATAACATTTATATACAATATTTAAAGTCACATTTAAATAATCTAGGATTTTCGATATTTATAAAGCATCTAAACATGCATGCAAAAATAATATTGAAAAAATTCCTCAAATTAAATCAGCAAAATAATACATCTCATTTGTTTATACATCCCAACAGTTGGTCCCAGGAAATGCACCGTCCCGTACTCAATCCACTACCAATGGTTTTCCTTCTTCTTCAAGGAAATTTTTTTTTTTCTTTAAAATCTAGCTATAAACATATATGTGTGTGTGTGTATGTGTATATATATATATATATATATCTGCAGCCTGCCACGTTGAACTTAAGTTCTTGTAAATAAAAAGTGAATGCAAAAGATTGATGATACTTTTGCATTTTACTCCTTTTAACATGACGCTTTGGAATATTCCATGTACATCTATGCGTGTGCCTGTGTGTGTATAGATAGATATATATGTGTATATATACGTGGCTCACACATGGCTTGATAATCAACACACACACACACACACACACATATATATATATATATATATGTATGTATGTATAATCACGAAAGCACGTCATAGAGCTATAGTTTTTTGCTTGTCATGGTCATAGCTAGTTTGATCTGTGTGAATTTAACTGGCAATTAGTAGATGAATTTAAGTTTGGTGAGGTTGTTACTTCTTGTCTCTTTGTGATCTTGATATTTTCCCCAACATACACTTCTCTCTCTCTCTCTCTCTAAATTTACACACACACACACACACACACATATATATATATATAAATATATAGATATTACTTATGCAAAAGCAGCGCATTATTTTTGTCCTAAACATCAATTATTCCTTCAGGAACATCCGATAGAATTAGAACAAGACAAACAAGATCAGCAATTTAGTATAATTCTTACAAAAAAATGACACGAAGAAATCGAGAAATGTCTTAGCTAGATATCAATTCTCCTTACTCACCATATATATATATATATATATATGTATATTTTCCAAAACAAAATAATGGGAAATATTCAACATGATGTAATACTAGCCTCAATCATATTTTTGTCCTAAATATCAAATATCCCTTCAGTAACATCCGATAGAATTAGAACAAGACAAACAAGATCAGCAATTTAGTATAATTCTTACAAAAAAATGACACGAAGAAATCGAGAAATGTCTTAGCTAGATATCAATTCTCCTTACTCACCATATATATATATATATGTATGTATGTATATTTTCCAAAACAAAATAATGGGAAATATTCAACATGATGTAATAATAGCCTCAATTATATAGCATTGCTGGAGCTAATTATTTAATAAATATTTCCTGATAATTTTGAACAGGGAAAAAAATTACCATCACTCTCAATGTTAGAATAGGAATGAACCGCAAAGACTAGATGTCTCTATAATTGGTCGGCCATATTTGTATATTGGCTCTAGCATTAAACGAGTGGTTCAAGTTCTAATTTTGAATATAATTTGAAGTCTGAACTCCGTTGGTGTGAATATAGGTGCTTATTGTCAGCAAGCACTATGCTACATTAACTCACATTTTGTCTTTTGTTTTTTTTTTTTTTTTTTGGTGGGACTTGGGATTATCGTTTAATATTTTTCCACGAAGAGAAAATTTTAGTGATCATATTGAAATTTCCATGATAGGGACATTCTTTTTAATTAAAAAAAAAAACAAAGATCGGTGATGTTTTTATGTCTTTATTAATTTGACGATTTAATAAAATTATAAGAAAAAACATTAGGATCTGAGAGATTCAGTTCAGAGTTTTTCAGTCCATTACAAATTTCTAATTTTCACATAAATGTTAATTTTTTAAAAAAAAAATTGGATGCCAAAATTTAAAACTAAAGATTAAACTATGATATTGAAATTGAGAAGATCTATGAAAGACATTCACGATTGCGATGTACCACCACCGACATAGTTTTATGATCATATGAACATGAAAACCAAAATTCAAACTGTTAATAATCGTCAACATTATCACATTGAAGAAAATAACATTTCAATTAATATGTGCCGACAAACTGATAAGATCTACTTTGTACCTATCTTTTTTTTTTTTTTTTTTTTTTTTCCTGTTTTGAATTTTTCGATATGGGCCTAGGCAGTAGTATATATCACTTGTGATGGATACAGCCTCCGATGTGATTTTGTGAGCCATGTGGTACTACAGTATTTCAGATATGTTGGAATTTTCAACGTAATTATTGATTTATCTCACTGCTGTAAAAGTATGGAAATGGGTAGGAATTATACTCTTATCTTACCAAACATTAATTTTTAGTCAGATTGATACTCTTTTAACAGTCAGAAATGTAAATATACGCATTAAAAACTTCCAATATAATAAATAAAATTATTTTTTATCATAAATTAAACCTAAGTATGAGAATATTTCTTGCGGAAATGAGACCTCACATAACTTCGTTGTAACTGGAATGGAAATGAAAATGGGGGATAATATTCATGATAGGGGGTGAGTATGGGAACAAATTTTTTTCCCCAAATGAGAGTGTGACAGGATGAAGAATCATCCCCTACCCCACTCCATCCGGCCAAAGCACCCCGCACCCCACCCTCATCCCGATATATGTCTGATCTTTATATATGTGTATATATTAATGTTTGAGCTAAGTTAAATTGTTTTAGTAAAAAAAAAATTCACTAAAAAAAAGAAGGTAACTATTAGTTTGTAATGTAAATTGACTAATACTAATTAGTACCTATTTAAATTTTCGGACTTCGTTATTTTTTTTTATAAGAAAGTTTTGTGGCATTATTGCTAGGACATAGGTTGCAGGTTAGAATTTGATTCATTTTATGAAACATTTGATTTTAATATGTGTAATTTTCACATGCACATATAGTTATGTTAAATGAAGAATAAGATGGATATGAAAAATGCTCTCTCAACGAGGAATCTCCGTCCCAACCTCACCCCTTTCAGGTGGGGATGGGGGGCGAGGATGAGGATGGTTTTTGAGGGCCGGGGATGGTGATGGAAAAGCATTCCCTAGCTACCTCTTCTCCTTCCCCTGCCACTGCCCTTAACGCCCCATTACCATCCTTATTAATTAAATGATTAAAAAGTTAATCTGATGACAAAAACAAAATTTTACTTAGTAGTATTGATTTAATAAGTTCCTTCGAAAACATCCGATAATATTAAAATGATACCGAAAAGATTAACATGATGCAGCACAAGAATATGATACGCTCAAATCAAGAGATTATACTGAATTTAACAATCTAAGCAGTATTGATAATTTAATTTAATGAACTATATATGTTTGTCACGTAGCAGTGTATATAAAGATAGACGTAATATTATAATTTTTTAATAAAGCATAACACTAATATGAGAAGGCAGTACTATAAAATAATATTTGTGAAAATTAAATCTCAATGAGCTTCTTGAGGTTTACTGGGAAGGTGTATAGTAAAGGACCATTAAAAATATGATCCACATAGATGCGATGAGCTGCTTCTGTGGGGTGGCTTCTATCCCAGAAGAGATGGCTGCTTCTGTTTGAGCAATAGGTTGAGAATGGCAGACAAGGGATGTCGGCTTTCAGTTTCCCTAACCCGCAACATGCCGCTTTTACCTCGGAAAATCCTGAAATTGTGAACTTGTTCGTAAGAAAAATATTTGGAGGCACCAATGGTATTGGGCATTACCACTTATTATAAATATAGAATGAACCCCATTTATAGATCTTACACAGTGAGACCCAGTCTCTATTAATATATGCGTGTAATGTTAGACACCACTGAAGCCCTTTATCATCGTAGCCATTCTTTTCCTTCACCAATTAATATTATACATGTGGGGAGGTTTATACCTTATGAGATTGGCAAGGGAAGAGAAATTTGGGAGACTAATTTATGAGAAGAAACCAATACTTCATTAGATTGCAAGTGTTAAAACTTATCAACCCAAGTGGATCATAAGTATAAGTTTGAAAAGTAAAATTATGTAATAAATTTAAAATTTTGTGAAAAAAATAGCCTTATCGAAAACTTTTTAATTAAGTAGTGTCCAAAAACAATACAAAACAATATATATATATATATATATAGATTTCTTATGCTAGTTATGTACTCTTTCAAATTATAAGAATATCCGAACAAATTAAAAACCAAATAGGCCTCCATAATGTTTGGGAAACAGAATTAGTCCTTCCATTAGGAACTAATTTACTTGAAGGAATGTACCTTTTTTTTAATATATAAGATGACGAGAGAAAATAACTGACATCAAAACATAATAACTAAGAGATAAATATTTTAATTTCTTAAGAAATTTGGAAGTTATACGTACCGTACACAGACGGCTTTTGGATGACATTCTGCATCACAGCGTAACCATCAAAGTAGGAGTAGTTGATGCCCTTGAGCTCAAACTTCAAATTCCTCAACATTGACTTTAGAGCTTCATTGTACTTAACTGGCCAGTGATTCAATTCTTCATTGCATTGCTCTCCTTTGTTCTTGTTCCTCTCTGATGGAATGCATCCAATAACTCCAACCCCAACAAACACAAACTTACGAGCACCAAGATTGTACAAACGCTGCATGCCCGAAAATTTAAAAAAAAAATTAAAAATTTTTTTTTTTTGAACATTGCTTATCTCTTTTGTTTTGCGTGATGAGAGAAACTAACTAGCATCCAATTTTATTTTATTATTAAATTTTTTTAACTCAAATTTATTTTTAAAAAATTATTAGTACCAGCCAACATTGAAGTGCAATTCAAACAAAAGAAGATTTCTACAATAAAATATCAAAAAATACATACCAATAGGCAATGTTTCTTATCTGTTAGATCTGTACCAGAATTATTTGCTATATATATATATATATATTTTAACATGGTTTTAAGCAAATCATCCAAAGTGCACTCATACCGTAAAAAGACCTAAATGTTAATTTTTTTAGGGAATTCACTTTCTATTGACAGATGGTATTTAAGACCTTGCGCTGGTGCCCCAATAATCCTAAAAATGGAAATAAAAATAAAAATAACAAAAAAAAGATTGTTGTTACCTTAATTTGTCCCTTGAGTGTGAGAGACATCAAGTTGACATATTGCAAAGGAGTGCTCTTGTTTGGTAAATCATCTGAACCAAAGTAGCTGAATATGTCATTGCTTCCGGTCACAATAAGGAAGATTGATTTTGAGAAATGGTGATTTGCTCTAGACACTCCCAACTGTTTGTTCAGGGCCTTGTTCACTTCTACAAATCTCCCTACTTGTTTTGTCAAGGACAATGACTTTCAAAAAAAAAAAAAAAAAAAAATCAATACAGAAAAGAAAAATTAGTATCTACTTTAGCTAGAGTGGAAAATTTGCTTACATGGACTGAACAAAAGTTCCTGTACATTCTTTTTACGTGCCTGTAATTTTAGTCGTTGGATTCAAAACTGCTCCCGTATTAGATGTTTGAAAAACTAATCCAACGAGTAAAGCTGCAGTTTTACCGGTGATGAAAAATTACGGTTTCTACCGTAAAAATTATCTCTCTAGTACAATTGCAAAGGTGGACGAACACATATAATAATTAGTAGATATATAATTGTGTTTCACTTACAAACAATTTATTAGTCTGGTTCATGATACCAGAACCTCCAGAAGCAAAGTTTGCACCAGTTAGGAATTGCTTTTGGCTCCTTTTCAGCTTGAATATCGTAGAGAGATATGGCGGTGAAGCTGGTAAGCCAACAATCTCAGCTGCCCAAAAATCCATTAAATTTAAAATGAGCAACGATACATATATATACATATCATTAACAATCTTATCATGAATCTTAAGATTAATGTACAGATGTCTAAATTTTGTAGGTTCTGTAAAACTGAAATTATTGTTTTTAAAACCTCTAATAAGTTACATTTTTGTTTTATGATACATTTTTTTAATGATGTCGATAAATTTCCTAATTAAGATTTTTATTTAATTTGAAATATCATTATAATTAGTATCTTTTCATTAATTAAATACAGATGTTATATATTATAGAGCGAATTACACACGTAAGTACATATGAGATCCATTAAGATACGGTCACCTTGTTTAACCTTAAATTTAAATATATCATGTTTACCATGTGTACAAAGTACTTCATCTTGCTATTAAAAAAGAAAGTATTTCACCTTACTAGCTTTTCGTACCTAGAAAGTTTGTTTTTATTTTATTTTATTTTTTTGTTTTTGTTTTTTTTTTTTTTGTTTGTTTTTTTGGCTAAAGCTAGAAAACATCAATTAGTACTACATATAGTGATCCCAAATAATACATCTGTGGTTGGCCTTTTTAATATTCGCACAGAGGTGAATTTGTTTAGGGAGGGCACTGAAATTTTTTTCTTTAATTAATATTCCAAAAATTTTATAGTTTTTCTATTTCATTTCCAATTAAAACTAAAAATTCTCACATAGCCCCTATTAAAATTAATTTCACTCTTAAATTTTATGATTTCTCTGCTTTGCCTCCACTAAAAATTGAAAACTCTCACATAGAACTAGAAAAAAAAAAAAAAAAAAAAAAGTTGTGCATGTCCCATTTTAATATATGTCTGATCACTCTGTCCATGCATATATTTATATCTATATCTACATAATATGCATCTCCATTGTAGTGCTAAAAAGTTATGCCAATGATAAATTTTGGCATTTGGATGAAAAAAGTGCTCTCCAATGGAATGCTATAGTTGATGTCAAATTTGTCAAACGCTAAATTTTATAACAAATTTGCCACAAGGTATAGCCAATCCTAAATTTAGTATTTGATTCCTATTGGTTGTTGGCTTGACTTTTGTCATTTAACTATTACAATAATTTCATTTTTAAGTTATTTAAATACAAAATGCTCATTTTTACAAGTTCCAGAGCACAATATTTATGACAAAAAAAATAGAAATAATACTAGAAATAGTATTATACATTGAAACATAAAGTAAAATAATAATATTTTTCATATTTTCAACTGCCACAGCCTAGCCCGGTACCATTTTTATCATAGTTGTTTGACTTGACCCAACAATTGAGAGTAAAGCGTAGAGTGCCTGTGTAAGTTTAACAATACTAGTACTCTAATTTCCTTTTTAGATCCATATATAATTGGGATTTTTCTTATGCAACATGACAAAGACATTAATTTTCAATCTTACATAGTAATAATGTAGTACGCTATCCAAACAAAAAAACAAATGCACATGTTTGATGAAATTCGAATTTTTAGGAGAAGCTAAATTCTAAAAACAAATCTATTGCATGACAATGACAATTGTTATTCTGGTTTTGGATAATGAAGCTTCCTATTTTAAAACATGTTTTTTTAAGATATTAAATTCAGTTAAAATCGATAAAATAAAAACAATATTTTAAGTCCAACTGACAAAATATGATGTAAATTTCACTGTTAAAAATAGAGCTCTATCAAAAATACCGTCATGTCACTACTAAGCAAAATATTTTATCTATAAATTTTTTATAAAATTTCAATTATGTTCCTCACTAACTTCAATTGTGCCCCTAGTTCATAAGAAAAATTTTAACCGTGCTTCCAACTAATTATATTCAATAACAAGAAATTTTCTCTAATTTTTTTACGTAGTGTCACCACTGAAAAAATTTCCTAACTTCGTTTCTGTCTAGAATCCTCCTCGGATAAAAATTGAACTTATTTGAACTGGAAAGGGACATCTAATATATAGACTTAGAAGTTCATATAAAAAACAAATAAAAGTTGTAGAGCATTTATAGAAACAGACTTACAAAGAAGATCTACAGCATTCTTGCCGTTACAAAACCTCCCGGTCGGCTTTTTGGTCGGAAAGTCGACGCCGTTGTGCGGAAAATTTGCCTTGACAGGGGAAAACAAGAGGTAATTGTTGTTTCCCACATCAACTAAGGAGTCTCCGAACACATACATGGCCGGAACCAGAGGAGCTGATGATGAAAAGCTGAAGTTTTGTGAAAAAAGAAAGAAGAAACTCACAAGAAAAACATAATTAATATTTGCCATTTTTTTGGAGCTCAAGAAGCACCAAAAAAAAAAAAAAAAAAACCCCTCTCCTTTTCTCTTTCTGTCTCTCTCAAAATCACAGAAACACATATACTAACTCTATTATGTATAGTGGAGAGTGAGTTAGGGGCATTGAAAACTGGTTTGGTATGTACATAAGAGGGAAGAGTAAATGAGGTGTACGGTGGAGAACCGACGTACTAAATTTTGTGGGCTCCAATTGTGGTGGTGCCTTAAAGATAAAAGCAGATCGTGTTAAAAATTGGTTGAATATATATGTGTGTGTGTGTATATATATATGGAGGAAGGAATATTTTTTATTCAATAGCCGGTCATCCAGTATCTTTCTAATAAATATTTTGTAATAATTAATTAACTTACTTATAATCTTATATAAAATTATGATATTATTTAATAATTATTAATATAAAAACAAATATCACTGAAAAATATTACAATGAAATCAACTTATTATTATATAATGTAGAAAAAAATTAAAAATGTGATAGCTTCCAAAAAAAAGAGTGTACTTATATAAATATGCAAATATATATAGAGAGGGGTTGTTACCTGACATCCTCTCAGTTACATATATATCCCTTTTTCTTTTTTTTTTTAGTATAGTATATTAATTAGATGATTGCAATATAACATTTTCATTATACATGTCGTATACTAATATCTAAATAGTAATATTCAATAAGATTTTAAATAAAAAATTATAAATAAATCAATTAACTGTTATAAATTTCTAACAAATGCCGGATAATATCAATCAATATAAGATACAAGAACCTTCTTTTATATATATATATATTTTTTTTTTTTTTGGCCAAACACCAACGGCATCCCGTGGAGGTCTCCGATCTCTATCTATCTCTCGATATTTGCTGGAAATCATGGTGCGAGTTGCCAGAGAGGGAGTTTACCTTGCGGTGAAGCCGAAACTCGCCGTTGACGAACGAACGGCCCTACCCCCTCCCCCAGTACCGGATCTTTGTGCCTCTCTCTGTCTCTCGATTATCGCCGAAAATCTTGGTGAGAGCGGCCAGAGAGAGAGCTTTTCTTGCGGCGAAGCCGGAAGTCGCCGTCGACGAACAAACGGCCCTCCCCCCCTCCCCCACTACCGGTATCTCTGTACCTTTCTCTCTCTCAATTTTTGCCAGAAAGAGCTTCCCATCGTCTCTGCCATCGTCGACCACAAGAGAAACCTTCCCTTTGCTACTGCCATGCGCTCGTCGTCCCTCCCTTCCAGCCGTATCTGTCATCGTCGACGGCTAAGAGAGAGATTCTATCCCCGGGTTATACCACTTCTCCTTTCGAGTTGTGCCGTGCTCGTCTACAGGTTGTGCCGCCATACGGTCCGGTCGCCGTACACGAGACATTTCCGACATATATATATGAACATATATTTATATTGATTTGGGTTTTTATGTTCCGCATGATGCCAAATTATGTGCGCACTTGTGAATGATCATATGACCACCTACGAACTCGATCATGATTTATTTTTGGGAAACGTGGCCTTTTTTAAGCATCGTTTTAAAAAATGTCTAGTATTTAGATAAACAATTATTTTCTTAAAGTAGTCATTAATTATCCGACAAGTTCTTTAACCATGGCTACAGGTAATTTTCTAGACATAAAGAAGTTAGAATTTTTTTTTTTTTTTTTTTTTTTTAAGAAGGTGATCAAAATTAGTTATCTCACCTAATTTCTCTTAATTTTTAATGAATAAAGTCAGACCTCTAGTACACATAACGCGTTAGATAAGCATAAATTAGTGTCTGTTTTAAACATATAAGAAATGACTAATTTTATACGTATCCTTAAATTATAGACAGTTATTCAAAATGCCACATGATTATTCAAAAGGTTCCTTATGCCCTTCCATATACAAAAATATAATTCAAATTGCCATTTCTGTCTACTTCCATTAAGATTGGATTATGATTTTCTCAATTTTTCTTTTCTTTTTTTCATTTTAATAAATTTGAGTGGAGGTTTTAGATTCTTCTCTTGTGTATAGAAAAACTTTAACCCTAACTACAACAAATTCATAAATTTAGAGGTCTAAATTACCAAATACCGATAATTTCTAGATGCACAAGTGGAAAGTGCTTACATGTATTATATGTGGAGTTCAAGCTACTGCCAACTTATGGGCTTCAATATATGTATACACAAATATTACAACCTTGCCCACGCATGGGTGGATGAGCTGGCACGGAAGACAATATTAAGGATCTCATCAACCAGGAGGTCGGATGTTCTAATCTCTTGCCAACTCAAGGGAGTGTAAACACTGCTTACATGATGTTACAAAACGAGAAATGATGGGACCACTATCAAATCCTTTATTAAAATATATATATATATATATATATATATTACAACCTCGTATCCTTTACATCCACATTAGAATATTTGAATTTACAAAAATTCTTTATTTAGGAGAATGCAATTTTTTTAGACAAAAAATACGATTCGATTTTTTTTTATTTATTATTCGCTTCCTCTTTTTAGTCCTCCGACACATAATCTTCTTTTGTCTTTAGAGTTTCGTTTTTTTTTTTTTTTTTTTTCCCACATGTTTTACGATAGTAGCACAGTTTTTTTTAAGGGAAAAAAACTCTCTCTTTTTTTTTATAAGATTTATAGTGTATTCTTTTTTATTACTAAAATTTTATTTATTTAAGGTTTACTTTTTAAAGATTTTAGTGTCGTATTTCTATTTCATAATATACTATGTTTATGTTAAAAGTTAATGTTTTGATTGTATTTGATACCTATTTTCTTGTTTGCTTACAATTTTTTTTTATTGCACCAGATAAAGGCATGATTAAAAACACAAGAACAAAACGAATATAAATAAATTATGACCCAATTTAACGTTATAAATCATAAATAGGCCTAAGAAATTTTGGGACACAAACGGGCGCAATATAAATGACTTGTGGGACAAGTCACAATAATTCACTTTTGAATTATTCAACTTTATAAAGAAAAAAAAAAAAAAAAAAAAACCTCTTTTCGATTCACGTTTTATTTACTAGAAATCTGAAATTGACATGTGAACCAAAAACTAAAAAAAAAAAAAAAAACTGAAAGAAAATATAACCAATAAATCGTAATTTTTATTGTTTTTATTGGCATAACAGAAAAATAAAAACAAAGAATTGTTTTTTAACTCATGGACATTTGATGGTCAGATAGCCTGCAAGCCCCGGCCCTCTTCATATTCATGCACCATAATATGTATAGCTTTGCAAATATCCGGCGCATCTAAAGACGATACTAGTACGTCTTGGGTGATCGTTTCGACACATCTGTTCTCGTCGAGTCCGATCGTGCCATCGTCAACGTTGATGCAAATGTCATAAGCCGTCAGAAATCGTAGTTGGATCGGCCTTGGCACACGATCACCCAGTTCGCCAAGGCATGCAGCGAAGTCCGCCTCGTTCTTTGGAAGGTTCTTAGGGCTACCTCCAGTAGTACTACTGGTGACTGGGCCACCAATTATAAGCACAAGCAGAAGAAACCCAAAAGTAGCAATAGTAATATTTTTCTTCATCTTTGTTGAAATGGATCTTAAAAATAAAATAAAAATAAAAATAAAAATAAAAATAAAAAAGTTGATGAAAACAATGAAAGTGAAATAAATTGTGGAAATAGGGCATTATTTATAGGCCGACAGATCCTAACCTATTTAGGACATCCTAATTTGAATAAAATACTAATTACATACAAGCATCCTAATAAAATAAGAATTTCAAAAAAAAAAAAAAAAATCCTAATCAAACTCAAAGTAGTAAGCGTAGATGACATCTATTATCAATCTGATTAGGACATTTTAGTCGTTCATGATATCTGTATTATCCTCTTGTCATTTACTTTTAAAAAATTATTAAAACATTTGGCCTTATAAAAATAAGTTTTAAGTATAAAATATTTAAATACTTTTAAGAGAGATTTGCCTCAAGAAACAACCTTCCGTTATTGTGTTATATTTTCATATGTGTTTTTTTTTTTTTTTTTTTTTTGAACTTGAGGATGCATAGAACTCTGTTGAGTCAGTTGTGACATAATTTATATATAAATATATATATGTATATGTATGTGTGTGTGTGTGTGTGTATATATATATATAAGCCTCTATCTCTCTCTTAAGTGATGAAGATTCCGGGGTTCACTCATTAACCATGTTCAAGTGTAAACCGAAAAGGGTAGTTGAACGATTTCTATGTATCATCTGTATAACATGTAAAGGTAAGATTAAGAAAATCTGGAGAAGCACACGCGCGTTTATAATTATAACATTTAACTTGTATGTATATGTTTGTTCTAATCAATCAGACAATATCATGATTGTCCTTATATTTAAACAAGGCTATTGTGTGTGCGTGTGTGGGGGGGTTTTTTTTTTTTTTTTTAAATTAATAAGCATACAAATAGTAAGAGAAAATCAATCATTGAGACCTTGTCACTTACTAATTTATGTCACCACATAATTTATATAAAAAAAGCATTAAAGCCTTATTTACTATAAGTTTTATTAATAAATTATAAGTCTACCTAGTTTCTCCTCCTGAAGATATTTTATCGTCTAACTGTCAGTGAATTTGCATGTTATATTGTACTTGTGTACCAGAAAAAGTTTTATTAATGAAAAATAAAAAAGTAGAAGAGTAACAAGATGAAGTGAAACATGTATAGGGAAACATACCCCTAAATTAACATGGTTTACATCACAAGTGGAAAAACTCAAAAGGAAAACCATCATATAGAAGGCTAAGCCTCCATAACAGTATATGTGTCTATCTAAGTACGGCAATAACATTAACATATTCTCTATATATGAATGAAAGGAGGAGTTTTTTTTTTTTTTTTTTTTTTTTTTTTTTTTTTTTGGGGTGTCGCTTGGCTGAGGTGATTAAACATGAACTAGCTCCTTTAAGTTCATGGGATATGTGTATGGCGAGGTACCATTGAAGATGTAATCCGCAAGGATGTGATGAGTTTTTTTTCGTGTAATGGTAGCCGTCCCAGAACAAATACTCGTTCGGTTGGTGCAATATACGGCCTTCGGCATGCACAACATCTCGGCTTGATGCTTCCCGAGGCTGCAACAAGCATCCAAAATGTGCTTGAATCATGAGAGGAAAATTTTGCATGAGAGAGAGAGGAAAAAAAAAATTACTGAAAGAAAAACTAAGAAGGGTGTTTGCAAGTAGCTAGCTTTACACTCTCCAAAGTTCAAAGGACGCATTGCACATAAAATATCGATGGAAAGGTCATAATTGATATAAATTAAAGTACGTACATCTCAATTAGGTTGATATTCAATAGAGATACATCTTATTCTTTTGTCCAGCTGATTACCTATTGAATCAAACTCACATATGTACCCCGACTTTTATGGTCATTATCGATTTGTCTCTTAAATTTAAAAAATGGGAAACTTCTTATTTTATTTATGATTTAGACTAACATTACTTAACCACTTTTATTATAATCACCTTGAAACCATACGGACTTTATGTTAGAATTTATATTAAAAACAGACAAACACATACCACTTGATAGCAGATAATCCCTTCTTTTTCCAATCTGTTCTCTAATGAAATTTTTAACAAAATAGATTAATTAATTCGGGAGTTTATAAGTTTAAGAGTAATGACGTTTCTCATCAAGTCAATGGAACACAAACGAGAACAATCGTTTTTTTTATTTATTTATTAAAGAAATGGTAAAAGAAATATTTACCTGCACTAATTACTAATTTAAATTAAAAAAATTACTTACTAATAATTAATTATAGGTAGTACTAATCAAACAATAGATAGAAGAGAAGAGAAAAGATATTTCTAGACGTACCATGAGCCTTTGGACTGGTCACTAATTTGGAGGTGACATTGTAAGTATTAAAAAGGAGTAGTGTAAGGCCTCTAAATCATATTTCATTTGCTTTAGCATTAGCCCTAAAGCCTTATTGTACACAAATGACCATCTATTTAGTGTTCTGCTGAGACCTTAATCCTTTCTGAGGGGCTGCACCCATTGTTTCCCACCCCCGATATCACAAACTTGCGTGCATCGTCGCTATATAAACTCTACCAAAGAAAATAATTAAACAAGAATTTAATTAACCTATATATATATATATATATAAGAAATCAGATTAAAATAATAACACGAGTAATTAAAAAAAACTAATTATTAGATTATAATTAGCTCTAAAACAGAATGTCTGTTTATTTCAAAAGTTTTGAATTCATAGTCCAAGTGAAAGTATGTATTTGGATATTCACTTTTTTTTTTTTTTTTTTAACTTTTAAAATTCCTCTTCTAATTTCTTTACTCTCTCTTTTCCACTAGACATACACTTTCTCAACCAAGTTGTTTTATAAATAGACGGACAAAAATATGCGTATGTCTAATGACAAGTTTTGTGTTAAGCCGTTTAATTTTCCTAGTCTCAAATAAGTCTCACCAATTATATTGTAACATGATGAAGTTAGATGTTTTGTAACTGATTATTTTAATATTTAACTTTCTTTAATGACGTGTTATAATATGATTAGTTAGACGCAATTTAAGACGTTAAAATTAGATATGTGATCTCAATCGATCCTTCGTAATAAAAATATTTAGGAGTACAGTTTTAATTTCAAAAAATAAATAGTTAGGAGTTTCACTGCGCCAAGAAAAAAAAAAAAAGAAAAGGGAAAAAGAAAAGTTGCTGAGTGAAGATCTTTATCTTCTTTTCTTTACGGTTAGTTTTATATATTTCTTCCCACACACACACACACACACAGATAAGCGAGCCGGCGGGTCTCGGCGAGGACTCATATTCGGGGGGTGGTAGGAGTCTGAGATCAAGCCTTTATATCATTGCTTCCAATGGCAATCACAAAGATGGAGTTCTTGAAGAGCTTTTCAGCAGCTAAAAGCCCTAGCTGTTTCTCTAGAGTTTTTCGCTTTTCTGAAAAGTATTGCACTTGTTTTTCCAAAGATATTAAATGGGTAGGCTGTAATTGATATATATATTTATATATAAATATATATATATATATATATATAAACAAGGTCTTATTATTAGCCTGGCATTGATCATGACAATTAATATGGTATTGTGAGATAAAAATATAGTTAAAATATATAAATAGTCTTGTGATATAAGGATGTTTATGCTAATTGATAGGACTTATCTTAATTATATGAATAATATTCTTTTTTTTTTTTACTGTTTTCCTCAAGAAAAGAAAGAGTGGAAAAGACTAACAAATTTAGTACGAGCTTATTTTAATGTTATTGAATGAAAACGAGGGATCACGTTGTTAATCTTGTTGATGTCATTGTAGAGATTACTGAAGAGAAATTAATGAAAATCCGAGAATTTGCGAATTAGTCGAATCTGATTTGACAAACACTGAGATTAACCATATACAAAAATTTAATATTTCTCAATTTTTCCGAAAGTATGATCGTACCAAAACAAAAACAAACAAACAAACAAACAAACTTTCCGACGCATTCGAATGGCGTTAGAGGATTTAAACAATTAGTCCGTTGTGTAATTAATGGGGTTTATTTTCGTAATTGGGATAGTGAAAAGCTTCAATCAAAGCTAGCTTTTTAAGTCCAATAGCAACATGTTAATTAATTGTAAATTCCCAATTTCTAAAATTTAATTTGGAAAAGCCCACTCCCTAATATATTGTTATTAGAATTTTTAAGTAAAACTTGTAGATTACTTTTATTATTATTATTTTTAGAGAATTGTAAAAGTATATAAAAGATACAATCAATGACAAAAAAATTATTTCAACCATAAGCTGTTTATTTTTATCCAAAAGATAAGTTAAGCTAAATCATAAGCCGTCCAAACAGAGAAATGATTAACCACAGTAAATCAATAAAAAAAATGCATGTTAACATTGATCGATCACTAATTCATCACTTACAATACTTTGATTATTTATTAAAACAAACTTCTTTAAAAGTGTCATTAATCCACAAATCCTTAAAATTTATGTCAAATTTAGATGTAGCATTTGAAATAAATTAGATATAGTATTTGAAACAACATATTAACGTTTAAGTATGAACAACATATCAAATATGTCAGAACTTTTACATTGTTTTTGTGGCAAGAATATAGCTAACGATTTTTTTTTTTTTAATTTTCTTTCCCTCTTTTTTTTTTTGTTTTTGTTTTTTCATGTGTGAGTACAAAGTCAAATTTTAAATTAAAAAAAAGGTCCAAAATGATATTGGAATAATGATCATTAAGATATTGATCAATATCAAGTACCAAACTAACACATCCCATTTCATGGAAAACACACACAAACTCCAATCTGTAGTACAAAAACTACAAATAGAAAACACAAACATATATATGTGTATTTAATGTATATATATATATATATATATAAATTTATGGAAGAAGAAACTCGTACATGTAGAGTATTGATCACCAATAAGCTAGAAATGTGGATTTTTATGTGGTCAACAATAACCAATATCTTATTCTGCCTATAGAACCTTGAAAAACGACAGAAATTCCATGCAAACATTGTCGTTCGCTTAGACATGAGTGAGCTCCTCCAAATTTATGGAAAATGTACTGGGAAAAGTTGGTTGTAGATATAATCTGCAAATTTGGGATGAACTTTCTCTGTAACACGGATGGAATCCCAGAAGAAGTAGCGGTTTCTGTCGTCGCAAACATTGGACGTCGGCGCGAGCAAGGAACCTCGGCATTCAGGTTTCCGAGGCCGCACACAATCTCCTATATTCTTATAAAATCCTGAAATAAGATGAAGAATCAAATGAGAGAGGTGGGAGAAGAAATTGGCTTACAAAAGATAAAGACATATATATATTCTATATATATATATCGTGAAAAAGAAGACGTTAGAAGTTAAATTTGTATTGTATCGCTAAACTACGTACGTACTAAGCTGTTATAGTATTTATTTATGGATTGATCAATACACTTTTTAACATACAGATCCTTGTAACTTCTTTATACATGTATATAATGTAAGGATATTATAAAATTTGTGTAACCTAATTGATGAGATGTGTTAAGAATAATTCTTGATATCGCATATCAAAATAAATATATATCTATATATGGTGTGTGTATCTATATATATTAAACTATATAGTACATAGAAATATGGCGAAGTCATGAATTTGTTTGTGACAAAGTGAGAATCAAAGTAGGAGTAGTGAAAGTCCTTGAACTCTAATTTCAGTTCCTTTAACATTAACACAACGGAATGATTGTAGGCTTTGGATAGCTGATTTAATCCTGCAGTGCAGAAACTTGTTGAGTTCTGAACCCTTTCCCATGGCGTGCCTCCTATTGTCCGACTCCGATCACCTTGAACTTACGTTGCGTTATGATGGTAAAGAAGCTGCCCAAAAAAAAAAAAGAAAAAAAATGTTGGCTAAAATTAATTAATGTGTGCTTGAAAAATTATGACAGTTGCCTAAGAAATATCAACATCGAGCTTGTTCGTTCGTCTCGAAATTCTATGCAGTTAAAAAAAATCATCACATTTGAACTTGTATATTTAAAATTATTAACTTTAAAATTTTGATTACAAAATCGTAATAATAAACCGGATGAATGGTTAAACTAAAAACAAATTGCATTTGAATGTAGCTAGTGCACAAATATTAATGGGACAATTTAAACTCAAGAAAGAATTAGAGATAGGTATAGAAATACAGCTAGATTAATAAGCCATCAACCACGAGTATATGACATGCATGTTTTGATTGATAATTATCAAAATTTACCTAAGAAATCTGCAACAATTTTTGCCATTACTGAACCTCCCAGTCGCCAAGCTGGTCGGAAAGTCGATGCCATTACGAGGAAAATTCGCCTGTTCGGGGTGCTAATGTCAGGTGATTGTTGTTACCCACATCAACAAGGCAATCTCCAAACACAAACGTGGTTGGAGCCTTGTGAGCTTCTGAGAGATTAATTATGAAACCACCAAAAAAAATGGACAAGAAACCAAGAGCAAGTTCAAGAACTTGCTTGATCCTGACATTATTTGTAAGCCATTTTGATATAGACTACCTGCTCGTTCGATCTTGTTTTTCTCTGTGACGTGGTATCGTCGTGCAACGAAAGGGTTGGATTTATAGAAGTGAGGTGGTGAATACGATTTATTCTTCATTTATTTATTTTAGGTTATGAAAAAGGGACAAGAATGGATTTTTCTTTACCATGGAAAAAAAAAAAAAAAAAAAAGAATCTATGGAGCTATAATGAAGACTGAAGAGTGGCTTAGTTATGTGAAATTATTTGGTTAATAAAATTACATCCCCCTAATGTCTAGGTGTGGAAGAATTATGCAAAGTCTTGTTTGGTAATACTTCGAGGTAATAAAATATAGGTATCGTTTTCAGTCCAGCGACCGTACAGGTCCATGCATTAGTGTAATATTTTGGTTAAATAATACATGCATTAACATCGTTTATTTTCGATTGATACTCGTAATATATAATAAAAGAAATATGTTATACATAAAATTACATAAATAATATGATCATATCAAAATCAATTGACAGCTGTTGAACCAGTACAGTCGCTAAACTGAAGACTAATCTTGAGAATATAATATCGCGTTTTTTCATTTTTTCCTCTTTTTTTTTTTTTCTCTTTATAATTATTATCTATAATAATTATTACTTATTATTTTTTTCTTTAATGACATTTGGAATGATGTTTTACAAGGATACTTTTCACCAAGCGAAGGATTCTTGGAAAGAAAAGAAGAAACCAATTGCCCATGGTATACAATAGTTGAAGTTAATAGAGATATATATATATATATATATATATTATATCAATTGGAATATTATTTACCCACTCAAATGGTTAGAGACATTTTGAGAATTAGAGGCGGTCTAATTTCTGCAGGCCCCATTTCTGATCGAAATGGAGGTGGTTTGAAAATTTCCAAACGTCCCACCGGCGCATATTGATGATAGATGACAGTGTTATCTTTTGTGATGTAGTTGGATCAACTATTTTATTTGGTATTTTAACTAAAATAAATGTACATATTCTATGTATTTAAATAGTCGTTCGATGTTAAGTATTTACATTCCAAAATAAGTTTGGATCATTTATCCAAAAAAAAAAAAAAGTATGGATCACCACCTTTTATAGTGTGTACTAAATGGAAAATTGTGGTTAAAAAGAATAAGAGAAAATTATATAAATAACCATATTTTTTTATCTATGATCAACATGTATAAATCTCCAGTCTTAATCAACATGACACAATTAAAGTTACTTTTAGTTAATTTTGTGTCATATATTAATCTAGTGTTAGTTTTTTTTTTTTTTTTTTTTTTTGTGCAATCTTTAAATTTGTGTCATTCATGTGCTTCCGCCAAAAAATAATGATAATATTACTTCTAATGTGGAAAAAAAAAAAAAACAATTGACCCAGTTATCTCTTATAAAAAATAAATAAATAAATTGTAAACATTACAGGTAATTAAATTATATTTTCTCTTTTTAATTTAAAAAACCATTTATTAAAAAAAAAAGAATAAAAGTTATACATAAATGAAACAAAAAATTTACTACTATTTTCTTAAAATATCAATCAATAACATTTTAGGTAAAACAAGGTGATTAGGGCTAGAGAGAGTCGGTGAATATTGGGAATTATAGTAAAACAATATATAAAAATAAAGTTATTCAAATTAGTGAACAGTGAAAACAAGTGTTGTTTAAATGAGTATTATCTTATATTTTAATTAAGTAGCAACATCCGAATAAGTTAGTGTCAAACCTTGTCACAAAGTTGGCAGATCACCTGTCAAGGAAGAAAAGAAGAAAACTTGTTCAAAGTATCGAGGAAAGCGATCGAGGGAGACCTACCGGTTCCGATCGAAGACAACGGTCGACTTCGCAGGACAATCATTTTTTAATGCAACAACGAAAGTCCGGACGCACAGTTCTGAATACGTAGTATTTCGCCATTAATCTTGCAGCAATCTAGCTTTAAAGAAGCCACATTTACTAGACTTGCGGCCCGTTTGGGGGCACATCTGGTTTTTAGAATTTTTTTTTTTGGGGTTCTTTTTTCTTAATTTAAAACTAATTTTTACTATTCACATCTCCCAACTGTCAATAATAAACTCAAAGTTTAAAAATTCATGATCACATTTACACGGATATGATAGTCGCTAGCAACCACACTGAGTGGCTAAGGTTGTACAAATTAAAGGTAGGTAAGGCAACAGAATCGTCTCCCCTACCGCACAGCAAATCTTAGAAAATAAATATAATTTAAGAACTTTATCCAATGCGAAGCTAGCATTTAATTAATTAACTACAAAATGAATTAAAATATAGAAAGAGAAAAAAGAGAAAAATAGATCTAATTACAAATTAAGGAACAAAATAAAAATTAAAAGATAAAAAAGAATGAATATAGGAAACATAATTCTTCCTACCTAAATATTCGAAATTGGGGATGGGTTTTTGAACATTCATCTGATATAATTAGAGACACGTTATTATTTAATCAAAAATTATAATTACTAATGGTAATTATAAGAATTACTGCATGAGTCATAATGATAAAGACTACCAGCAATGAGTTTTGAGCTGGATAACTATGAGGTATTTTCAAAAATTTAATTGTATGTGGGATCCACTAATCTAGTGATATTAATCTCAAAAATAAAATATAAAAAAGTGATGTTAGATATGAAATAAAAAAATTAAAAAGTGCTATTATTAAAATTAAAAGAAGAAAATTGGTATATGGTTTCTGTTGAGAGTATCTTTGATGATGTGCATATATGGGACCCAGGAAATCTAATATGGTAATGCAAAAAATGAAATAGTGATGGGTTTGAAATAAAAATTTCAGAAATGTTATTAATTAATACAAATTTCATTATTCTCAATTCTATAAAAAAATATGGTCGTACCAGGTTTTAATAGTTTTTTTATTTTTTATTCTTTTTTTATTTTTATTTTTTGCTAAATAGGATTTTTTTTTTTTTTATTGTTAATCCATATATAATGATCGGGTTTATTTTCATGTTATAATGAAAAGCCTCGAATCAAAATTAGCTTTTTCAGTCAGTAGCAACATCTTTAACGTAGAGTTAAGTTAATGTAAAAAATCCAAAAATTTTAAACTTAAGTAGGAAAAGCACTCCTAATGTATTATTTTTGAATTTTAAAATAAAATTAGAAGTTTACTTTTTTTTTTTTTTTTTTTTTTTTTTTTTTTTGGAAATGTAGAAGTTTACTTCTATTAGTTCCAAAACTAAAAATTTATATATGTCAAATTTAGATGCACGTAGCATTTAAATAGCATGTATATTGAAGTACTAAATATAACAAGATATTAAATATGTCATAATTCTTACATTGTTTTTGGGGCAAGAATATAGCGCACGATTTTTCTTTTTTTTTTTCTATTTTTCCTTTCATTTCCTTTTTTTTTTTTTTTTTTCCTTCAAAAAAAAAAAAGGTTCAAAATCAACATTGGAATAATTGATCAATAAAACACTCAATATCGAACTACCAATCATCTCATTTCATTTGAAGTACACTCAAAACTCCAATCTGTGGAACAAAAGTACAAATGGAAAACACAAACATATGTTGTACGTATGTATGTATGTATGTATCTAGAAAATACTCATATCATGTATGAGGACTTACCAATAAGCTAGAAATATGGATCTTATGTTGGCTGATAATAACCAACGTCTTACACTTTCTTCCTAGGCATATAATTGCCTATAAAACCTTAAAAGAACGACAGAAATTTCATGTAAATATTGTCGTCCCTTAAACATGAATGAGCTCCTCCAAATTCATGGGAAATGTATTGGGGAAAAGTGTGGTTGTAGATATAATTGGCAAATTTGCGTTGAGCTTTCTCTGTAAGATGGTTGGCATCCCAGAAGACGTAATCGCCTCTGACGGCGCAAACCTCAGATGTCGGCATAGATCTCCGAGACGCACAAGCTTGTCTAACCTTTTTAAATCCTGAAAGAAGATAAAGAATTTGTCCCACATCGTTAAGTTTTAATTACTACGCTTTTAAATATTTACATATGAATCCACCGTTTTAAGAAAAGGATCTTTGTAACTTCTTAAATATATATATATATATATATATATAGAAGGAACATTGTTTACCTACGTTAAGTATTCTTGATATCGCCTATCAATATATATATGGCATTCTGATGAATTGTTCATGACAAAGTTAGCATAAAGTAGGAGTAGTGAGAGTCCTTGACCGCTAATTTCAGTCCCTTTAGCATCAAAACGACAGCATGATTGTAGACCAGGGATAGCTGATTCAATTCTGCATTGCATAATCTTGTTGAGCTCTTAACCATTTCCGATGGCGTGCATCCGATTTTTCCGGCTCTGATCAGCACGACCTTACATGCATTATGATTGTATAAGATCTGCCAAAAAAATTATACTTACGGAATTTTCTATTATCTGACAAACCGGATAGGTCCGATATATAGTTGATTTACATGTAAAATTATGTAAAAAAAAATTTAGTAACGTGGTTTTATTTACAACTATTAGAAAATGACAAATATCACTAAAAATATTACATTAAAATCAATTAATTATTATATAATTAACATAAAAAGAAAGTTACATGTGTTATTTTATAAGAGTATTGGATATTAGACTATGGGTAAACTTACTAGCTAAAACTGATTTTAGTATATGCATGCATGCTTGAAAATTATGATAGTTGTCTAAGATTGTTTGGTCTAGTGGTAAACATAGAGAAGATTGCATGTTTGATCTCGTCTTGTATTAAAAAATATATCGTTGTTGTGCGACGAAAACTATCGATAAGGATTATATTTTTTGAAACAACAAAAAAAAAAAAAAAAAAATACATGCAATCGATATCGTTCTACTTCGATTTTGAAATGAATTACTTTTACTTGTTCTCTTAGCTAATTCACCGTCGATTGCACAAATAGCTCGCGGCCGCAGCGGAAGCGAGGGAGTGACGGAGGGAGGGACGGATAGGCCATGATGTCATTGGTTCCGATGGCAATGGTAAATATGGATTTCAGTACGAGCTTTTCTGCGGCGGAACTTCCTAGTTGTTGGTTAAGACTTCCGTACACTTCCAAGAAGTATCCCACTTGCTTCGCCAAAGATATTGACTCCCCTAGCTGTAAACATAAAATTTATAATTTAGCCGATCAAAAAAAGAATAGTATTTACCGTAATTGTAGTAATGATTGTGATATACATATATATATATATATATAAGACAATCTACATGATATAAGTCAATGTTAATGTTATGTTTGTTATAAAAATATGAAAATAAAATTATCATATTTCGTGTTCTTAATGTATATAATTATTTCTAATATCATATTTCTTTTTTATTACCATTATTAAGTTATGAACTCATAAAATTAAACTTTTAGAATTTAAATGATTTTAAAATGAGCTTAATGAGAAGATCAAAAAGTCAAGATATCAATCAAATAAAGATTACAAATTTTGCATCAACATTCTATTATTGAGTACTTTATTTATATTCAAATACTAAATTTATCTAAAAAGGTCTAACTAACATAAGAGGTTACTAACATATCAATCGGAATTTAACGGCATTTGCTATATTTGTATTAAATGTTACATAGAATTTACTTCAATATTGTTCGCTTACATAACTATATATCTATCTCTATATAATTGTCTTTGAAAATATATCTATCTCTATATATTAACATATATAATATCGGTGTTATAGCATTTATATTGACGAAAAGAAGTGAGATTAACAGACTAAATACGGAAACAATTTGCAAATTTCTCGATTTGTAATGGGTGTATAAACACTATTGCTCCCTAAATTTGTGACAACTTACGTCATAAACTTTTAATTTTAACAATTTATTTTAAAATTTTCTAATTTTGCTGACATACACCCATTTAGTTAATTTTTACATTATATTGAAGATTTTGAATTTGGAATATTTACATTAGAGTTTTTATTAAATTTGAATAATTTTGGTAGAAAATAGGATTTCCATTTTTCACTAGGTGTATGTGTGCTTTCTCCGACAAATTTATTATAAAGTTAAGCATATGAGGTACAAGCAACAACATAAAAAGATCATGAGGAAAATTCAAAATCAGAAATTTGAAAGACAAGTTGCTATAAAGGTGAAAAGTTCAAATGCATGAGTGACAACTATATATATATATATATATATATATATGCATACTTTACAAAAACACTAGTCCAATTAGTAATTCCAGCACACTCCAGAGGCGAAGCTAACACCAGTGGGACAGAAGGTCACATTTTTGAGTGCTGTTATTAGTTTTGTTTAACAGGGGACGATATGGAGGTGGACTTGGCACTCCACTTCTCGGCTGTATATCAAACTTTATTAGAATTCCAATTCCATTTTAAAAATAGATATATAATAAAGAAAAAAATTCAAGTTCATATAGTTGTGACAACACTTCAATTCCAACATTGTGTCATGTATATCTATTTATATATGTGTATATATCAAAAACATTTTTGCTAGCATGCTCCACCAAAATGGTCGTTGGAGTGGGTTTTTAAAACTAGCCAATGTAAACAAAAGACGATTTAAAATCTGTCGTCTCGATTAGTTCCTATTTTATTGATTGTTCTCTAATAATATTTTCCTATCATCTAACTGAAGAACTATTAAAAATAAGTTCTAACTATTACTAATAAGTATTAATTACTAAAAATTCTTGAGTAATTTGATAGTATCAAAATAGTATTAGAGGACTACGAATAAGGCAAGAAAACAAGACATCAGTTCTAAGTTCCAAACAAAGTCCATTCATGAGAAATGCTACTTAGTATAGTAAGGAGTCAAGATCTGTTATACTATTTTCATGTCTCAATATTGGTTGTCCTCTCAATGATATTTTTACAATTCATCAATTGTGTAAGTATTTTTAGTATTTAGCATTTTTTATGTAAATTCTTAAATGTAAATTATGTGGCATAACACTACTAGAAAGACAGCCAATGAGATTGAAAATTCGGGACACTCAATCTAGGCTCGTATGGTAAGACATTAATTTAGTAGAAAAAATAAATAGGGACGAAATAACCCAGACGGGTTGCTGAGATAATTTAAACTCAAAACCTTAATATTAGAAGTAGGTATATATGGAAATACCGTTAGGCTAATAAGCTATCAACCACGAGTATATGACAAGCATGTTTTCATTGAGTACCCAAATTTACCAAAGAAATCTGCAACAATTTTGCCATTACTGAATCTCCCAGTCGCATTCGTAGTCAGAAAGTCAATGCCATGATGAGGAAAATTTGCCTTTTGGACTGCTAATGCCAAGTGATTGTTATTACCAACATCAACTAGGGAATCTCCAAACACAAACATGGCTGGAGCCTTGTGAGCTTCTGAGAGATTAACAATGAAACCACCAAAGAAAACGGAAAAGAAAACCAAGACCAAGCAAAAAAACAAGAAACGAATCTCTCGAGTTCTAATGACGACTGTGTTATTTATCAAAAAAAATTTGAAGACTGGTTAGCTTGGTGAAATTTTTTGGATAATAATTATTTTGATATGAAGTACAAGGTCTTGTCTTGTTGGGTACTTTAAAGTAAAAAGTTTTTTTTTTTTTTTTTTTTTTTTTTTTTTGGGTCTACGAAGACATTTTGTATGACGTTTTACAAACGATACTTTTTCACAATTTCAAAGTGATATTATCAGAAAGGATACATTTTTTTCAATAGCTTTTATAAGCATGTCATCATCAGATCGAAGTGACAATAATATGCATTGTGCACAAAAGTAATGGGTTCTTGGAGATTTGGAACGTCACCAGAAAGAAAAGAAGAAAACAATTGCCCATGGTATAGTACAATAGCCGAAGTTGACATTTATATATATATATATATCAATTGGACCCTCCAAAATATATAGTTACTCTTTGAAATAGCGCACATGCCAATTGGACTAGTTACTCTTTGAAATGACGAGGACATTTGAGAATTAGAGGCGGTCCATTTACAGCAGGTCCCTCTTACCGATCAAAATTGAAAACTTCTAATGCAACGTCCTACAGGTTCATATTGATGACTAGATGACAGTGCTAAATAAGTTGGTGCCAAAATATAACTTCTTGGCGAATATGTTGTCGATATAATATATGTAAATATATACACACACACACACACATATATATATATGTAGGTATGCACATAATGATGCATATACACCTTGTGTGCTTCACGAGTGTGGCGACTAGATGGTAACATGCTGCCGATCATATGAAATGTGTTTTCTTTTTTGTTTTTTTTTTTTTTTTTAATATGTTTAGTGTAGAATGTTGAGCCAGATATTCTTGACAAGTATATATATATATATATATATATATATAGGAATACTCTTGGGTGCGGCAGTCGGATGTCCGGTGCGGGGAGAGAGAGAGAGGCCAAGCCGTCGGCGACTTCCCCATCTGGCTTCCAGACATCATCTCTGCCATCGTCAACCAAGCTGTCTGGCGGCGTCAACGACAATAAGCTTCACCTTCCCTTGCTGCTGCTCGTCCTTGGAGTCCGACTTCCAGACATCGCCGTCATCGATGGCAAAAAACTTGACATTCCACGTCGACGGTGAAAAACTTCAACTTCACCTTCCGGTAAGTTTTTCACCTTCGAATGCTGCTGCTGCTGCTTGTCCTTGGAGTCCGACTTCCGAACGTTGCTGTCGTCGAGGCCTCTTCTGGCGACACACTCTCTCTTTCTCTCTCTCTTGGGTTGTATCCCAGCTCTCTCTCCCTCTCATCTGCCCTTCAATTTTCATCCAACGGCCATGGAGGAGTTGCCGGACGTACGGCAGTGGCGTATACGTGACTCCTCGTATGTATGTATATATATATATATATATGTATACGTATATAAACACATACACACACTATTACTACCGATAGGAGCAGCGCCCCTTTTATTCAACAAAAGCAAGTAGTGCAGAAATCGACGAGATGATCGATTTCACACAACATTTGTGCTACATGACTACAATTTACACACAACCCCTTAATCTAAAGATGAATGCTTAACCGAAAACCGAGATGACTGACTTCGATTATAACTCAAACACTACTCACTTGTGCATCTATAGCACTGCAAATGATGAATCAAAAAAACTCTTATCTTGCTCCAACAGATATCCCATTCCACATTCACTTGACAATAATTCTAGCCAAAAGATGACATTTTATCATCGTAGGGCGTCCACGAACACCATCAAAGAACTTACGTCTCTCTTCTCTGATGGATACTTTATAGGCTTGGCAGAGTGTCTTGGGAAAAATAGTATCGTGGGAAAGCTTACCAGCTGCAGCTCTTGCTGTGCGTATGCCTTGTGATCGCCGTCGGCCCTGAACTTCGCTACCTTCACTCCGGAACCTGCCAACTTTTCTGCTAACTCAACGTATGATCCTTCCATTGCCTAATCAAATTCCACAGGATAAATAGTCAGATTATGTAAACGTTTGCTAAATATATGCGTTTGCATTACACTTGATACATGACTCAGCTTTTACCTGGCAGAAGCGGGCACCAAGGTGCATAAAGCACAACAAGCCAGGGTTCTCCTCTGGTTTCCAATCTAGCCAGATTTTCTATCCCTTTTCTAGTCAAATCCACCACGTTCTCGCTGTTGAAGATGTCGGTGGTGGTTGTCGCGCTCCCATTTGTGGGAGAAATTCCATTTTCATTGCCATTTCCATTCAATTGCAAAGCAGGCGCTGCTTCTTGTTTGATGTTCCTTTGTGGAGGCCACATTCCTTGGCCTTCGAGTCCTCCCACCACCACCTTCCCTCCCGCTCATGCTGCCCCGGCAGCACTGGCCTCGTGCAAGGCTCGCATCCAATCGAAACATAACCTTGCGAATGCAAAGAATTGACAGGCACATTCAGAGCTTGAAGGAAGCTCCATATGTCCTGACCTTCCATATTCGCCACCGGATTCCACTTCACCAAGCTGCCAATCCCACCATCCACTCCTTCAAATGTAGGGTCCACCTGGACGACCGGAATCTCAGCCCTGGTGCCAGGAGACTGATCTTTTCTTTGTCCAGTAATCCAGGCGCGGAGACCCTTAAGGGCCCGCCTTAAAGGCCTAACTTTCCTCACTCTGCAGCACTCTTGATGCCCATCATCATAAATGAGAACAGCCCTTTGCCTCTTACTAATGCCTGAACTTCGACAGCATCAGGGAACATATACTCAATGTGGATGCCATAATGCTTCTCAACGGCATCAAAAACTGGTATGTCTCAGCGTTTAGTCTGCCAGTATCTAGGCTGAATACCTTGAAGGGTCGACCGGTTAGCTTCGCATACTCGATCAAAGCCACATCTTCAGCTCCACTGCGAAAAACAAAATAACCAAAAGCTCAAGTTCCATATTTTGAAACAACGGAACACCAAAATCTCGAGTTCCATTTTTTGAAACGACGGACGGCAAAGTTCCATATCAGTAGATTCAGATATTCTACACCTTTATTTTGACCCAGAAAACTGTCCTTTTCCTTAATATCTGCAATTTAGTGCTATTTATAACAGTGAATTCTAGTTCAAAATATATATATATATATATGTATGTATTCTGTTCTAGGATATAAATTGAAAGAGACCTGAAAGCAATGGCAATGTCGTTTCCAAATTTCTCAAGCGCTTTGTCCATGCTTACAAGCGGAGAAGCGTTTTCCAATTCTCTGGCCAACTTTTCATAATCTTCTACCTCTATGCTGTTATCTCCAAGTTCTGCATATTTCCCCATATATAACACAGTTGGAAATCAATCCATGTATTCAAGAAGGTAATACTCAATATCGATAATCTAATCACATTTCTCAAATATTTTATCTCTATAAACCTTCAACACAAACAACGTCAGGTAATTAAAAAAAGAAATTACATTATCAATAGATACAGCTCTATATCATTAAATTTTCATCAAATTCTGCAAACTAATCATATTTGCTTTTAATCTGATATTATTTGTGAACGCGTGTACCATGTCATAGTACTTATGTGGTATACGTATCAATAAACAACGGACATATAATTGATTTGTAAAGTCAACTCTATCCTAATCACCTAAAGAAGTTAAAATTTATTAAGAGAGAGAATGGTGATTACGGATTTAAACTAGAACCGACATTGAAAAACCACTTAAATGTCAAACGTTTATTGGACGAATATGTCCCATAAACACGAGGACCCGATAAACCCATTACATCGACATTAACAAAGCTGAATAATTTTCGTTAATTTCTTTTCATATCCTGACACAAAATTCTCTTTCACATTACTACTCTTCCATAACTTAAAATCCACACTGTTTTTTGTCAATACTTGCATTTTCATCCAATATTGCGTGAATTAACTCCTCCATAATCAGTTTAAGAAAATTATTTTTAAAAAAAAAAACAATTACATTAAACTAATTACGTTCAAAAATGAAGCAAATTACCGAGAGAAGCAACTTTCGAAGCAGCCAAATGAACAACAAGACGACTCCTTTCCGATCCGGCGAAAACTGGTTCCGAAAAACTGTTTCCGAAACCGCTTCCCGAACGACACCATCGCCGGAACCAAAAATCGATCTGGTCCAAAAACAGAAGAGATTTTTTTTTTTTTTTTTTTAACACTGTTCTACAAATCCACAATTTTCTGAAACAATCAAACTCCTATGGAAAAAGCTTACCTCTGATATTTTGGCGCGAAGAGATCGAAAAGCGAAGGTAAGAGGAAGAAGAAGAAGAAGAAGTTGCGAAAGCCATTGAAAATGAAGGATTTGGGGATTTCTCAGAGTTTCAGACACCGTGAGTGAGAGTGAGAAGAGGAAGGAGGAGGAAAGCGGGGTTAATAAACAGTAAGGTCGCTGTACGTACTAAAAGGTTGGGGGTGTCTTGGAACATTGAACCGGGACAAGTTTTTTTTTTTTTTTTTTTTAATGGACGAAATTATTTTTTTCAGGCTATTTTTCATTTTCTTTTCTAGTCCAGGTGGCGTTGATTGGGGTCAACTCTATTTCTTTTCGAGTTAATTTTAGTTTTAATTCCTGAGAAATATATGTTGAGACGTCTTATTTACTCCCCTTAAAACTTAGAAATCATGGTAAAATAGTCTTTTTTTTTTTTTTAATAAGTTTTTCAATAAATATTCAAAATTTTTAAAAATTAGATAAAATATCATTTTTAAATGATTAATCAATTTTTTAAATAATCAATCAATCAATGATTGATCAGATAATAGTTAATCAATGATTGACTATTGTTAATCATTAATTATATATAACATAAATTCTTAAATTGTATATTTAATTACTGATTGATCATTAGTTAATTACTAATTTTCATAATTAATCATTAATTGACCATTAGTCAATTACTGATTGATCAAATCTGAAAAATAACATATAATTATTTTCCTAAATAAAAAATTAGGTTATCTATTAGATTATATGATTAAAAAATATCACCCAACCTAATTTTTCAAACTTAAAATGTCATACTATTAGCACTTTAACGTATTTTACTATTATTAGTCCCTTTATAATAGAAACATTATAAAAAATGATGGAACGAATCACTTGGCTCATATGATGGGTGGAATGAGAGTAATCTAATAATAAATATTGACAATTGATTGAATAGGTGAATGAACTGGATTCATCTTTATCTAACCAATCTCAAAATTATGGTTTTCTATATATTAGATTAGGTAACAAGAATATGGTTTAATTCATTAGTCTAATCAACTACCAAATATTTATTTTTACCACATTACCCTTCACCTATCCTTTATTGTTCACCCCATCATTCTTTTGAAAGTGTTTTCTGTAACAGAGTGACCAACAAAACCTTTGTTAGGCTAGGGGTCAATAGTGTGATAATTTAAGTTTAAGTGATTAATTAAAACGACGTATACTCTTATCAAATCTAATGTTGTATTTAAAAGTTTGTTTAAGTCCATAAATAGACATTTCTAATTACAAACTTGTGATCGACCTCAACATCTTTCCGCTATGTTTTAGGAAGTATTTGTGTTAACATCTTGTCACACAAACAACAAAGTATAATTAAAATAATAATAATAATAATAAAACGTTTCATAACAGATTTCACGTTCTGTAAAATTAGTTCTGTTTCTTCTTCCATGCTGCGCTTCTAGTTCTTTCTTTTGTGTGTTGTATTTATATAATTTTTACGATGTTGTTTTCAAGACCGCTTTTTACCTATTTATTCATAATTCAATTATTCCAAACGGCGTCGTTTTAATTCTCTTGAAACTCTTCCCACTGGGAAAAACAATAGTTATATCTCATAATTTTATATTCATGTCCCTATTGTTTTCAAAACTCGGCTTGGAGGTCCTCGTTTCTAACCATGTATATCATCATATTAAGAGCGTGTTTACTTGCATGAAATAAAAAAAATATATATGAGTAATTATTTTTTTCTCATTTAATTTCGTGTTTACTTATAAAAAAATAACAACAGTTTAGTAAATCCCATAAGATATGGGGAATGAGATTTAGATGTCAATCCTTGCTTTTGTATTGATTTCATATCAAAAGAAATAAATGTCAAATTTATTAATAAATACTCTTAATAAGTGCTCGTGTGCTTAATTGTTTGATTGCATAAAAGGATGTTTTAATAAGTACATGGATAATGTTAAAATTTTCAAGTTTAATAAACATTAAAAGGGAATGGGTGGCTTCTCTTTACATAATCTAATAGGTACGTAAATACTAGAAAGATAATTAATTTACTTTTCTTTTCAATCACATTACCTTTCTCATTACATTATTTTTATGATTTGATAAACCTGTCCTAATAGTTTGGAAGTTCGAATAACGCTATAGGGCCACTTAAATGAGTGCAAAAAGATAGTCACGTTTTTAATGCTATAATAAGAGTCAGAAATCTTGAGTAAAGCCGTGAGTATGGCTAATTTTTTAAGCTAAAGATCTCTCATAATATTAATTTTCAGATAAGTTTACAAATCGACTCATAGCACATGTTAGTTATGCATTCTACCTTGTAATTGAAGCTCCAGAATCTCTTTAAAAAGTTTCTTGAATCCGTCCTCAGTGAATCCCCGGTAAGGTACTACCTGAAATTCACAACAAAGTGCCAAAACTTCGAAAGGATCCAGGCGCTTAAGAATGTCCGGGTCTCTATCGTAATCCTGGCGACCAAAAAAAAAATTTGAGATAAAAACGGGATACGAAGAAGATTGGTAAAATAAAATCATGCTTTATTTTATGTTCAAGGGAAAAAGATTTAGCACCAAGTTTAAATAACAAACATATCAAGGAGGATTGAAAGAGCAAAGATATTGGTCATAATCTACTCACCTTTTCTGTTACTACAACAACGGGCTTCGAATGAAATTTCTCCTCTAGCTCACCAAGTCTCTTTTTGATCATCTCCATATCCTAGATCGAAGAAAGAAGAGACTTTGAAGATTGACTTTGCATTAGCATATATAATCGGCATTCGCATCGGCACATGGACAAGAATGTCGTCATGTCAAAGCTTCGTCAAAGCATCACAAGAAGCTAAAAATTTTGTACCGTGGATTGAAACATGTGATGATCACTGAATTCAAGTTGATCAACGTAAACTGCTCCCAACTGCAGGAAGTTATTAGCCACTTTGAATTAGAGCACAAAAAGAAAGCAAGGAAGCAAAAACGCCAAGACATCAACCGTGTGCATAGAAGTAGAAGGTACCTTCTTCATTCCCTGCACAAATGCGCTTGCAGAACCAATGGCGGAAACACATAACACAATGGTGTTACTCAAGGTTTCCAAAGGTTTCTTTGAGTTGATATTTCGCACGTCAAAGAAATGTGAAGGCGCCATTCTGGTGAAGAAAATAGGCAAAGATTCTTTGATTCCCCGTACCATCAACTCTATGTCTTTGAGATTTTGTTCTGAAATCTGTTGGTTTTACCAATTTAACTTCCTAGTCAAGTATTTTAAAAACTTGTATACATGACGGACATGAAGGACAATGGAAAGGACAAAATTAAATTGGCTAGGTATACCAAGTCAGCATGATGGAGTACAACAATATCTGCCCGTTGAAGAGCATTCAGTGATTCTCTTAAAGGTCCACGAGGAAGTAAACGACGATTCCCCCACAACGTTAATCCATTTACCATTACAATCTCAATATCCCTTTGCAAGCTCCAATGCTACCTTCCATACAATCACAACACGAAATGTCAGCATAACACAATTTATGAATAAAACAATAATCATAACTATCATTTAATCCATCTAAATGAAAATGACTCTTGAACAAAACTTAGTACAGAATCACATGCACATGAGGATCATAACCACCAATGTCCATCAATAAAATACCTGCATTCCGTCATCCAAGATTGCAACGCCAATTTTTTTCAAGCTATGATGACTCGGCGCCTTAGTCTCAACACGTAATCTATCAATGAATGTACTAGGATCAAGATAACTGTATTTTTTTATGAAAGAATCAGCAGTGGCTGCCCTATTTGCGCCCACTCCAATCTTCACAGATCTTCCTAGAAAATGTCTTTGAAGCATTTTAGCTTCATCTCCACCAGCATATCCCTAAATAATTACGATCATTGTAATGCACACCGAATTATACATCTCACTTAGACTAAAGGTAGAAATGTACAAACCAAATAAATTACAGAAATGAGAAACAACGGTGAAAGAAAAAACTACCCTACTGAGAATGAGAGGTGAAATTCCAGAATCAGCTAGCCAGAGTGCAATGAACTCAACCATAGGAGTCTTCCCATTACCTCCCCATGTCAAATTCCCGACACTTATCACCGGCACTGGCAACCTTTTAAATACGAAGAAAACATATTTAAGATGAAATGAATCACTTGCTTGCCCATAGTGCGGAAAAAAAAAGGAAAATAAAAAGAATCCAAATCTAAACTAACAATTTAATTTACTTCAGGATCAACTTTTAGCGATAACCAATATGTAACTAAACACGCAACATCTCATAAATCCTACTAGAAATGAAAAATCATAATACAAACCAAGCTCCACTAGACTAAAAGTTTCAGCTTTTAGAAACCAATTAACTCCATAAAATAGTGCTTATAGTTTTCTTCCATTTTCTAAGCATCCAAACAGAGTTTAAAGACTAAGACTCCAATTTGCAAAATAGCATTACCAATAATAACTTCACGCTTGACCTCTCATAAAATAATATATCCCATTTTGAAATATAATCCGTACTACATAAATTAAAACCTCCACTTAACTAAAAATTGAGCATAGCACTACTTTTAATATACCTGAAAATACAATGCTCGACGATTTCTTTCTTTCATTTCTAAGCATCCAAACAGCGGAAAAAAAAAATCCACTTCTCAAACTAGCATTTAATTTCCTAGAGGAGTTCAACTGTGTAACCAATGACCATACTTAACTTCTAAGATCTCATAAACCTTAACAACAAAAAATCAACTTTAAGTGAATTTTAGTATATTAATTAAGCTCCAATTGTCTAAAATAAGAGCACACCGCTCAGTCCAGCTAAAAATTTGAGAAGGAGCTTAACTTCAATTCAAACGAGAGAGAGAGGAGCTCCTTCTCTTAAAAAATGTTGAGAAGGAGCTTAACTTCAATTCACACTCATTTTTCTCGGCATCCAAACGGAGAGAAAAAAATCCAATTCTCCACTAGCATTTAGCTTAACTTCAAGCACGAAAACTCAGAAACTAAATGTTCTCCCCTAGAAAAGTTAAGAGAAGGAGCTTCGAAAAACGAATCGATGCTAAAACAAGAATGTGAAGTTTTCCTTCGTTTTCTAGGCATCCCAAACAGAGGAGGGAGAGAGGAATGAATCGAGCAAACCTGTGGCGGCGCAAGAGGCGGAGGCGGTAGAGAGGGTGCGGATCTAGAGAGGTGGCGGCGGATTAGGAGGCGAGGGAGGCGAGAGAGAGGGTGGCGGTATCGGATGAGCGAGGTAGAGAGAGGAGGCGAGAGAGAGGACGGGAAGGATGGAACGGTGGAGAGGAGAGAGCTTAGCGTGGTCGTGAGCGTAGGCGATCTCGTTCACTGCTTTTCTTAGATTCTCCATTGGAGACCGAACAAATGCAGACAGAGGAAGGAAAGAGGGAGGGACTGAGACAGTGGGCATTCGACGACAAATATATAGCTGCCGAGATTGGGGAAGAATTTGTGTGTGTGCGGTCGTACAGTTACTCGATGTGATCCCAACTTCTTCTTTTTTTTTTCTTTTTTTTTTTTTTTTTTTTTGTTGTGTTGAAAATTAAGACTTCGCTCCAACTAAATTGTACTTTTTCATCTTAATTTTCTTTTTTTTTCTGAAAAGTCAACAAAATTTAAAACTAATTTTTGAAAAGTCACCAACTCCAACTTACAGAAAATAATAGGCCATTTCTTAAAAATTTTCTAAAACACTCGTCGGGATGGATGAGATGGTAAAGGATTTTGATATTTTTACTAGGCATCTCTCCTTCGTTTATTCAGGTTCGAGTCTCATTGCCTTTCCTTTCGACCCCGCTCTAGTTTCGGCTGTTGAAGCTTAGATTGGTAGTAGCTGTATAAGTTCGGATGGACATCTGAGAAAAATTAGTACAAAAAACCTAACTCTGTCATATTTGAGAAGTGTTTCTATCTGTGGGCTGAAAAACCTAAAATTATTGGGTCACCACTATATGCCTTTTTATTTATCAATGATATATATTAAAAAAATTCTTTTAAAACATTTTAGCTGAGTAGTATATTTAAATAAGTTATTTGTGAGGATATTAATGAGGAAATTTGGTTATAAATATACTTCATAAATAAAATTTATCTCAAAATATTTTTTACAACATGTTATTTATCATAAACATTTTTGAAAAATTATTTCTTCCTTTCTCCAATATTTTGACTTTTTATAATCAACATTTGAATTATATATTGTGTCTTATATTTATCCCTGATATTTTATTTTCCATATCACAATCCTTATATTGTTATGCTAGGGGTCTATTTGTCAATATTCTATTAAAAAAAGTTGGATAAAACTTGAATAAGTTTTGATCACATAAGTTTTATTTATTGATAAAGTTGTATTTTGAAGGTTAACCTTAAAAAAGCTCAAGTAATTTTAATGTGTTTAATTTTCATCCAATTTTTACCAAATACCTATAAAGGGCCATATGCGCAACAATAAAATTTTTGAGGTTAACCTTAATAATATGTTGTGTCATGAGAGAATTTTTGAGGTTAACCTTAATAAAAGCTCAAGCAATCTGAATATGTTCAATATTCATTCAATTTTTGACCACATACCATATGTGTAACAATAGATTAGTTTGAGATAGTGTAACGTGTAAGATAAAAATCGTCAACCAACAGAAGACTAGGTGTATAATTCAATGATCATTTACGAAAATGACCTTTTTCTTATTGACATGCATTTTCTAATATTTCATTCTATTTTTAGGTAATGGACTATTCGGATATGCATTTTGCAACCTCCATGTCAATTGGGAATGGAATGTTTTGAAATGGTCCAAATGTCAATTTTAATTCAAATCCGGAATTGGATTCATCTTAAATTTTGAATCGTTTCAATATTAATGCACAATGTTTCACTTCATATCATTTCGAATGAATAACTTTTCTCTCTTTTATATTTATGTTTCAAACTGGCATGTAACTTTTTCGTTTTAAATTAAATATTGAGACGATTCTCGTTTTTGCATCCAAATAAAATGATGAACAAAATCTTATATCTATATCCCATAAATATGCCATGAATATAGAGGTTTGATTATTTGGTAGAATGTTTTCATTGTCTATCCAAACCCTCTTATAGTTGTTTTAATTTAAATGATTTTCATTTAATGTTTTCCTTCAAATATTAATTTGGATGGCCATTGGAATATTTTTGTTGAAATATTGGCATTCAAATGTTCTTCTCAAACGAATCCGTACTTTTACAAAAAGTATGTTATTGGTATAATTATTTTTTTTAATTGGCATAAGTATTTATGACACTTTACTAATTTCGTGCAGTTTCACACAGTCAAATCTTATTTTCTATTCAAATTATCATACTCCTTTTTAAAATTTTAGTATCATTTTATTTTGACATGATTTTAACAATTAAAAATAGCACAACAATAATCAGAGTCTTTATATATTTATTTAAAGATTATGTTATGATTCTTTTATTAAAATGAGGATGAAGTTCAAGCTTAGCATTAGAAAAAGTGATCATGTATTAAATCGCGGAATTTAGCCAGCCCAATTGATGTTAGATGTTATGTTTGATAGGAGGTATGAAAAATATAAGAAAGAGTAAAATATCTAAATGAAGGAATAAAAAGAATAATGAAATTTTCTTTCATGTTATTTGTAGAAAAAAAGGAAAGATAAGAGAAAATGTCTAATCTGATGCGTTTTGCATTATAACCCTTATAAAAGTGTAAAAGATAATGGGAAGTAATGATAAATCGTGATTTACATAGTTTTTTGGTCAAAATTTATGTCTTATTTTTCTTTCCAATGGTGGAAGAGAGGCGATGATGAGCCTAACCCAATCGCGTAATAGAGAGAGACGCGATGGAGATATATATATATATATATATGTTGTATGTAATCTATGGCATCATCGACGTGATGGAGTGAGACATGGGGTTTTTTTTTTTTTTTTGGGCAAATAGACGGTTTCATTAGTTGCATATGAGATGTGCTATGTTTGATTTATTTTTTAATGGTAATACCATAATCAATCATTGATTTTTTTTTTAATGGTAAATAACATAATAAATCATAGATTTTACCGAAAAATTGATAATATATCATGATCAATTTTTCGGTTAATCAATGATTGATTATGATAAGAAAAATTGGTGATAAATATTATAATCAATCATAATAATTAATCATGATCATCAATAATGATCAAATTAACTATGTTATATGAATCAAATCACTGATAGATTATTTAACAAAATTAATAGGCCATTTTGAAAAATATATCTTTTTACTAATATTTAAATTTTGGTCGTTGTTTAAAACTAAAAAAAAAGTTAATTGTCTCAAATCCCTTTATCGTTGTTGTTATTGTTGGTGTTATACTTTTACCATTTATCACTATTATTTTGCTAAAGGACGTATTCATGTGTATTCATGTGTCTCTCGTCACTCTATCCAAAAACAGTGGCCAAGGGGATGGTATTGTGCTACCTTTTGTTTTGTGTTTTTGTTTTTGTTTTTTTTTTTTTTTTTTTTTTTTTTTTTTTTTTTCTGTTGTTGTTTTTCTTTCCTTTTCTTCCCTTTTTTTTGTTTGTTTTTTTTTTTTTTTTTTTGTTGTTGTTTTGTTTACACTAATTAGATTGTAAAATTGAGTCAAATGTGAATGTACGATAAAGAGATTGTAAATTGTCCCGACTATACAAAACTAACAATTAATAAAGTTTTTTTTTATAATTATTTAACACTTTACGTTTTGAGGTTATTATAAAAAAAAAATTAAAAAATTTTTAAAAAAAAGCCTACTTCATATTTTGGATTTTAATCACATTTATAACTTTAGATGTTGAATTTATGTCCAATTCTTACACTTCCTCAATCGATATGATCTATTTCAATCACAAATAGACTTAGATGCCCTCAAAGAAAAAGAATAGGGAAAATGAACAAAACAAGAAAAATGAAAATCCTAAATATGAAAGATATTTAGGCTTTTCAACAGTCAAAATCGACATTTAACGGAAATATACATACATATATATATCTATATCTTAAGGATGTATCAATAATTTAAAATGTGGAGAGATAAATGTGATATAATTTGCAAATATAAGTTGAACTTTTTTTTTAATAGCCTCAAAATATAGAACGCCCAATGAACTGTTATTGACCTCCATCATTATCTTTAAACGATTATTTTAGTTTTGACTCGCATTTTATATCGCTTTAGGACAGATATTTCTAAATTAACTGAGTCACCATTATTTTTCTGGATCCATATATAAAATTGATTTTGGGCTTTTACTAATTTTGGTAATGTGAAAGCGAGAAGAAAAGAAAAGAGTTCGAGGATTCATTAAAGGAAAATGGAGTTATAAATATATATATATAATATATATATTTATATATTTTTCCTGAATTTGATGGTGGGGATTTGAACTCTACATTTTTAGGTGAAGTCAGGTATGATATTACGCCTAGACTATACATGTAACACGAAGTTATAAATTTTTTTGATAGGAATAAAAAAGAAAAAAATAATAATAAAAATGTAAAAAAGGGGAGGGGGGTAAATAATGCTTTTTTGCACCAATACAGAACTTGTTTTCAAGTTAACAATTTACACCATGAACTTTTGCTGTTAGCAATTTATACCATAAACTTACAAATTTAAAGCAATTTACCCCTCATTGATTAACAATGTTAGTCTTTTTAAGGAAATTAATATGTGATTTATACAAAAATCGTTAATAAATAACATGACTGATTATTTTTATCTATTTTAGCTCAAATTTATTTAGATTAAGATCTTTAATTAAATAGTATCAAAGTAGAAACTTTGAATTAATTTTGTTTTTATATATAAATTTGGGTTAGAATTGATTAAAATGACCTTTATATTTCTTAATTAACAACTTATATGTAAGGCGAGTGTCAATTTTTATTTTAAAAAAATAACCTTGCTATGAATGAGGAGTAAGTTGTGACAGATTTATACATTTAGGATGTAAATTATAATTATGTGATAAATTCAGGATAATTGTTAAAAACTTAAACATATTAAAATTACGTATATATACCTCCTTATTTATGATATCTATTTTATCTTTCGGTTGAAGGAAGCCTCTCATTGAGTACTTTTTCTTTAAGGTGCTATATTAATACTTGAGTAAAGCTAGTAAATAATTATTTCCCCGTAAAAAAGTAAATAATTCTGAATAATTTAAGCACAATATGAACTTTTATCTTTATGCAGTGTCATAAAAGAAGATACGGTTCAATAAATATATGTATCTAACTCAATTCTTATTTAAAGCACATTTTGGACCAAATTTGAATTTTTCAAACAAATAATTATTTCTTTTAAGATGAGCGGGGCCCACCTTTATTGCTCTTGGCAATTTTATTAAAGGCTAGTCCTCGAATTATATATGAAGTTATATTTTCGTCTTTAATCTTTTTTTTTATTATTTATTTAAAAGCACTCTAAACTTTTAAAAATAGTTAGTTTTAAACCTTTATATTGACTTTCAAAACGGATATAAGTTACCGATAGGGGCGTTTGGTATGCAGTAATCAGTAAATAATCATATTATTGGGAAGTGATAAGAGGTATACGATTTCCAAGAAAGTTGCATTGTCATGTTTGGTTACAAACAGGACTCTTCTCTCAGATTCCCAGAAATAATACATTCAATGTTTGGTTATGCATAAGAATGGTGTAAAATACACAAAAATGTTTTATATATTTTTTAAAGAAAAATATGTTCTTTAAAACAAACCGAAAATTAAGGGTTTTTTTTTTTTTTGAAAGTGGCCACTGGGCAAACGCAAGCTATGATTTATTTTATTTATTATTATTATTTTTTTTAACTACAAGTTGAGGTTTTGCCTTCATGAGCACAATCTGAGATGAAAAATTAGGCACTTGAAGTCGTGTATTGGATTACATAAACTCTGAAAATTTGCAAAGGATGACGGCAGCAGGGGTGTGAATTTTTTTTTCAATCTCAAACACATAACGTAATAAGGGCAATAAATTAACAAAAATCTTACCAAAAAGATGAAACGGCGGAAGGGCGGAACTCCGGCATCGGCAGCGGCGTAGTGGACAGAACTCTGGCTGTGGCGTAGTGGACGGACCTCCGGCAACGATGGAGGAAGAGCATACCTAGGTGTTTTGTGGCTTGGAAGATGTGAGTGAGAGTTTTAGAGTTTCATGCTTTTAATTATAGGATTCAGATTTCTAGAAATGTGAATAACACCTTTTGGGTGGGTTTAGGATTGTCCCAAAGTCTAGTAAAACGAAACTCATGGGCTTCACTTTCCTAGATTAAAAAAAAAAAAAAAAAAAAACTAATACTCGTAACAAACATGAGAATCTTTCATGTTCTCATTCTCATCCTTTGGATTACCCCAAACCAAACACCCCCGGGGTGTCATGTGCACATTTCTATTAAATTATAAACAGAAATTAATTAAAAAAAATCAAATTGCACTATTTTTAAGAGTTTATAATTTTTTTAATCATAAAAGACAACTTCGTATATAGTTTGAGAATCAAGGATCCGATGAGATCATAGTTTTAAAACTCAGAATTCAAATAGTAAGTTCATATTTTTTATAAGAGATAACAGGGTAAAAAAAAATTGGTGTCCCATTTAGATCATATGTTGCATTTGAATGTTTTCAAATTAAAATGTTTGCATTGAAATGTAGAATTTGAATTGTAAATTCAAATTAAATGTGTTTTAAATAGTTTTTGTTAAATGCCACATATGAAGAGAGAAAATGTATAAAAATGAGTGTGATTCAAATTTCTGAAAAAGAATATGTGAATTTGGATTTGAGTTGAATTATTGTGAAATAATGAAAACATTTTCGAACACCAGTTCCAATGGAAATTTTGCATGTTCAATTTCAAAACTTCCAAATCTACATCTTACTTTCTCTCTTTTAAATGTTCATGAAATTCAAACTTTAAAGTCCATAACTTTATACTTTTAAGTAGAAATGAAACTATTCTTATGTCTGAATGCTCACAACGAAGAGAGTAACAAAACAGTATGCATATTTCATGTACTTTTAACCAAACCCACTTCAAAAAAAATTTCACTAATTCTATATTACAGGTTATTCTTAATTCACATGTTCAACCAAACACACATTTTAATTCCACTTACAAAACTCTAAAGGTGTCTTTGGGGGATGTCTCCAGACGGTGTTTACCGTTTGGTTTCCAAACATGCGTTTGGGGAGTATAGGGTTCCAATGAAACTTTTACAGATATCTACAATAGACTCAAACTTAAAGCCCATAACTTTGTTTCTTCAAGTTGAAATAATATGATTTTTTATAATTACATAGAAATTGATTGGAAAAAAACAAGATCTATATTGATTTTTTTTTTCCAAACACATTTGAAGTTTTTAAATTGTTCACCTCCAAACAATTTTTTTCCAACCAAAACACCTTTCAAACTCAACTCGACTCAATCAAAAATATCTTCAAACTCTGTCTCCACTTATCTTCCCACACAGCCTCTAATTCAATGATTATTTTGAACCGGACCCTTATGTACTTTTTTCCTGTTAATATTTAGCCAAACATATATTATTAGTAAACTTAAATAATAATTATTAAGCCTGTTTGAGGGACGTCTGGAGACCGTGTTTTGATGTTGTATTAGAAATGTGTGTTTAGGGAAGACTTTTAAAAAAGTTATGTGATAAAAAAGTAACTGTAAAAATTTAAAATGTGTTTGGAAAAAAATACAAAATAGATTTTGTCTTAGTTCGTCTTATCGTTATGAGCATTTTTACATAAAAATCATCTTATTTCGATTTTTAATAAGAAATTATGTATTTTAAGTTTGGAGTTTTCTGAAAATAAAGGAAAGAGAAAGTTAATGTAGAATTGAGAGTTTTAGATCCAATGTTGCCCCAAACAGGCTTTTAAATGATGGTGATTCACAAAAAAATAAACTAAAAAATAAAATTAGGTGGAAGAGCTATAATTTGAATACCTTCTTATAATTTTGTCTACTCTAACATTGAAGTTGATAATTTTAGTATTATAAAAATGTCAAAATTATCATTTTAATATTATGATAGGTATAAATATAAAATGTGTCAACATTATAACATTCTTGTATATACTCCCACAAAGTCTTAAATTCGTACCTGATGGTATCCGACAGTGTGAATTTCAAGTTCTTGTAAATTTGAACTTCAGTTACTAAAAATGTGAATTCATTCAAAGAAAATGTTGTTAACAGTGAATGTGAGAGTTCCGCTTATTTTTACATCTCTTTCTGCATAAATTCACATTTTTAGTTAACTAAAAAGTTACATTTATAATAACTAAAATTCACACTGCCGGATACATCAGATTTCGGATTTAAGACCATTCATATAATCCATCCAAAAGACCAATTGAAATATCAGACATGAGTGAAATGAAGCATTACCTTTATTATTAGGGGAGTTTCTACAAGTGAAGACCTCCCCATTTTAGCCAATCAATGGGGTTAAAATTTTTAACCATTATATAAATTTTAAATGGTTGAGATTAAAAAAATAGCACAAAAAAAATCATAAACCCACCCACACTATATTATCATTTTACAAACATTTCAAAATATTAAAAAAAAAAAAAAGAAGCCTATCACTAACCCACCTCCACGAACTCGGCGAGCCCATAGTGGCTGACGGTGACAATGCCAGGTGCTCTAGATCGTCGGCCACCCATCCCAAGTCGCAAATGGTGGAAGATCTCGATCTTAATCTCGATTGAGATTCCGGGGTGGATGCACTTGAAGTTGTTCAGCGACGGCGAGAACGCATATTTAAGGTTAGAGAAGATAAGGACCTGTCGGATTGTTGGCTCGGCGGTGGCTAAGGAACTCGCATATGGCGACCGAGTCGGAGAGGTTCCCTGGAGTTCGAGTCGAACTCGGAGCGCCTCGTGCTGTTGATGTTGTTCAAGGTCCACGACACCTTCGACGCCCTGACGCTGTCACTGCCTCTCGCTGTTAAAGATCTCTCCCGACGCTAGTGACAGCTACTCACCACTTCTCCGACCGTCGCACAGTCATGATTCGCCACCTGAGCTATCAATCCTTGACCACCGCACGTCCCGTCGAGTCCCCCCACTGCTCATCGGAGTTCTCGGTAGAGGTAGAAGATGGGTTTTTTTTCCCTTTTTTTTTTATATATAATCTTCAAGTGTGATCAAATGTCTTGACCTTACAACAACTTTGGTGTATTTTTTAATCCACCGTTCAAATGGGATCCAACGGTCAAAAATTTTTACCCCATCGATGGGGTAAAATAGTGGGTCTCATTGTAAAAAGTAAGGATGGCATATTCCTCGTGGATACAGGGTCCTACGGGGATCCGCCTGGAACGGGGGAGGGATGGGAGACAAACTTTGAGGATGGCGATGAGGACGGGAACAGGGATGGAATCTTATCCCCGAAGCTTAGTGAGGCATGGATGTGGAAAGTACTCCTGGCCCCGCCTCGCCCCCGTCCTCATATATATATGTACATATATGTGTGATTTCATATATATATTTACAAGTATGTAATATATCATGAAAATTATTTTTGAAAGTGTATGTATCCATAAATAATGAATATTGAAACTATAAGAAATAAACAAAAAAAAATTATATTTATTTTTTATGGTTTCAAGTCTCTTTTAGCTTAAGTGTTTTATAAAGGTTTAGTTTTAAGAGTTTTATAACGTTTTGATGAAATTTTTAATGGTTTTATTTTTTAAGTTTTTATTTGCATATATTTAGAAGTTGATATATTTATAAAATCTTTAATTCTGAACTAAATTTATGATGTATTTTTACTTTATTATTTATTTTTAATTATTAATTTTTAAATTTATATTTATAATAAATGAGAAATAAGATTGATATGGAAAAAAAAATCCTCCAATGTGAAATCTATTTTCTCGACCTATTTCTATTTAAACGGGGATAAAAACGTAAATAAGGATGATTTTGATGACGGAGATAGGACGGAAAAGTATTCCTCAGTTCCGCCGGCCCGTTGCCATCCCTAAGAAAGAGCCTATTATTAAATGCTACGGCTGAAATATTTGCCCTCAACTCCCTTCGTTAAGACAAGTTTCACATTAAGCTGACTACGAATCATTACTTCCATCATCAAGCCCCTTGTGGGCCCCCGACAGGGCCCACATAATGGTAAGGTCCACACCGTGGTGGACCACAATGTGGGAAGGAAAAAATTGAAAAGGAAAGGGAGCTGAATTTCAGGAGTCGTCTTTGCACCTAAACAAAAATCGGTGTTTACATTCAATTGGCTCAGATCCAAGAAATCTGAACCCAAATGGCCCACTTTTTTTAGCCACCTTCACTCACAGCCGTCGGGTCGAACAAGGCAACAAATCAGAACCGTTGGTCGAATCAAGTGGAAGTCAAATGAACGATCGTGATGGATTTGGTTTGGACGGCTGGGATCGAACTTGAGGGCGGAGAAATGCGTGAAATTTAAAGGAAGAACAGAAAAAAGAAATGAAAAAAAAGAAAGATAGATGAAATGACTAAAAGGTCCTCGCTCAGTGGGCAGCGAAAAGCGAACTTTTAGTGGCTATTTAGTCAAACTGCTCCGGTGGGGCTACGCGACAATTAGGTCACGGTGGTCCTCTTTCATATTCCCATCGTATTGAAAGTTTCCCACGCGCTGTACGCGCGTGTGTCGACTTTCTCAAACTCGCTCCAACATAGGCGTTAGAAAAATAGTAAAATATATTTCTTTTTTTTTTTTAAGACAAAAAAGCGTATTTGATTAAAAAAGAAAATTATGTCGTGTTCCAATATAAATCGCAACTTTACTTCTTCGTATCTGGATTTAAAAATGTCCTGAAAAATAGACGTGGAAAGTAAGAATTTTTTTTTTATTCATGTTTTAATTGTGAATTCTTTTAAAAAAGGTATCTTCTTTTTTTTGTTATTTAAGTGAGATATTGTCTATATACTTCCTTGTAACAGTCAAAAGCAGTATAAAAGCAACAAGTATAGATTTTCCTTATAGTTACACTATACTCGTGATAGTAGTATCTGTATCTCTATAAATTACTGTAAAAAACATTAATTAGCCATTAATCAAATAATAGAGAAATTCCGACTTTAAAATCATATTTTATTTTAAAAAAGCAAATTATTACATTTTAGAACACTTAAAATAATACTTTTCTTTTATGTAGAGTATAGTAATTGTTGTCTTATTTGACTCGATGAACTTTTAGTCCATGTACAACAAACCGCCGAAGCTTAAACAACACATTTTGTTCAGAAATTGACGGAATATTACAAATTAAGTTGTATCAACTAGATACATTTGAAATACATTTGATTTCATATTAGGTTAACAAATACTTATTTCTCATCTTACTTGTGACTTTCTTAGTTTACCAAGTATGCCATTATTATTTAAGAACACATATATATTTAATATTGTGGTTACATAAAATTCTCTGTGTTGTATTTAGAGAGGATGTTTAAAACTCAGTCATATATATAATATATTTTTATAACACTTGGTCAAATACAAAGAAAGCTGACTTAATCCTACTGAAAGGATAAAGACCGAGTGGTTATGTTCAATTTATTCAAAACCCGAGAATCCAGAGTTCACATTAGAAGATTTATTTCACAAACAGTTTTAAAGCGAGAATAAAATCTTCTTTGATATTTGCAGACCTTTAGATTGTTATCAATTGTAATTAGTGAAACATATTATACTTATTTGAATTTTTTTTAAAAGAATAATCTCTTAGAATGATATAAAAAACCTTGTATGCCTATAGGAAACCTAATTGCATTGTTGCATATGGCTTCCTTTGTAACTATTTTTCGTAGTTAAATCCCCAGTATCATAGTGAACGAAACTCTCGGATTAAGGGTGAACAACTCTAAAATTCTTATTTTCTTAACTTTTTTCACTTACATTAACTATTCTCACACAGTGAGTAATCATTTCTTATAAAGTTACATGAGTGTATTATCTTTTTTAATATGAATTTATTGGTACTACAGGTGGAATAGAAGAAAGACCTGACCCATGTGTCCAATTTGACAGGTCATTGGAGAGGCATTATTGTAACCTCATAACAGACAATAAGATTCAATTCATAGATATTAGATAAGAGAGTCTTGATAGGTCATTCTTTTACAATTATTACATATTGTATGGATTTTCATTGGTAACACTATATTGACTTTTGAATGACTAGTTTTTAAAATTACAATAGAAAATTAGAAAATCTTGTTCTAAATCTTTTCTTCATGCTTGGTGAATAGTTCATATATATATTTTGGAGGAAAGAAGTGAATAGTCATATTTATTTCAGTCACAAGCTCGAGAAAAAACACATTTTTTAAACATAGGGTAGGAAAAAGAGAGAAATTTAAATTAATTCTAAGTAATTGCTCCATAGATCCTATATCTATCTATATGAAGAAGAAATCATGTAACGAAGGGGATTCTTATTTGTACAAATGGTAACTTCGAACTTGGAGCGAGCATGAAGAAATTAACGATACTTCTTTATCTTTTGAGTTGTTCTGCCCGGATCGGTCGCTCAAGACCTTTGGTCTCTATCCGAACTCGATGAAAAAAATGGTAACCCCACCATTAATACTTCATTTATAAATTTCATAGTAATAGAAATACGTGTCCTACCGAGAGAATTGGTAACTTGCTATTCTCTTGTCTAGTGGCAAAGATTTACCTAAGGAAGGTGAGCGAGTGAGAAGGACGCGCCATTTTTTATGTCTTGGGAATGGCTTTTGCTAATAGAAAAAGGAGGGGGGGGGGGGGGGGGGGGGGGGGGGGGGGCAAGTGATTGAAGCAGAAAGAAAGAAAACGGGCAGCAGGCAGAGCGACACGCAAGGCCCAATTCGGGCAGCGGGCAGCGGGCAGCGGGTAGCACCAAACAGACGCCTCTCTCTCTCTCTCTACTGACGCCGAAGGTGAGGAGAGAAATAAAGGAAAAATCAAAAGCAAAATAATGATTTTTTTTTCAATATTTATTCCCGAACCTCAGGTTCTGATTTCGGCCCCTCTCTGTTGTCTCGCTCCGAGCTCCAGGCTCGGTGTTCACGAATCTCCACCGAAACAAAGCTTTCGAAAAAAGCCAAACCCAGCGAAAATAATGGAACCAAAGCAAGAGAAGAGAGGGAGCATTTCTAGAGAGAGAAAGTGGAGTGAGAGAGAGAGAGGGGCGGGGGGGGGGGGAGAGAGAGAGAGTGAGATTTTCAAGGCGAGGATGGGTCAGATCGTGAGGAGGAAGAAGAAGGGGAGGCCATCGAAGGCAGATCTGGCGCGGCGGTCGGCCGGCGCGTCTCCGGCGGCGACGGCGGAACCGGAGATCCGGCGGAGTCACCGGCGGCGGAATGTGAGGTACAACATCGACTACGACGATTACCTGGACGAGGACGACGAGGACGAGGAGGAGGACGAGCGGAGGAGGGAGAAGAAGCTCAAGCTTGTTGTGAAGCTCAGCCACGAGGAGGCGAGTCCGACCGGTGCGCGTGAAGGAACGCCGCCAGACGACCGCTCTGAGGACGACAACGAGGACGACGATGACGAAGACGACGTCGGGGAGAGAATTCGGCAAGAAGAGGCGGATTACGGCGGCGGCGGCCTGCGGGTGATGAGGACGAGGGAGGACGACGTCGTTGCCCGCAACGGTGACGGCGACCGACGTGAGGAGGTAGGTCTTCTGAAAACGCCGTCGTTTTGGTGGATCTGAGGGACCAGAAGACGAGGTTTGAAATGGATTGATGATTGCAGAAAAGAGAGAGTTAGAGAGAGAGAGAGGGGGTTTAACTGCGAGAGGTCCAGCTCCGCTGATATCACCTGAGATTTTTCCTTTTTTTTTGGATTTTGGGATTTTCCTATATATTTTTTTGGTTTGCCTAAATCGTCTCTCAACTTCTATATTACACTCTCTCTCCCTCTCTATCCAAATCTTTCTCTCTCTAGGCTTTCTCTCTGTGTCGGGAATTAGAGAGAGAGAGAGAGATACGGTTTCGTGAGTCAAACTGTCAAAACACACACAAAAAATAAAAACTTAACAAACACATCCACAGAATCTGATCAAACCCCAATCCCACACTTTCTCTCTCTATATCTACATCGTTCTCTCTCTAACAACATACGTATCGTTGTCTGCCTTGTCTGTCTCTGTCTCTCTGTCTCTGTCCCTTTCTAATGCTCTCATTTAACGCAGTCTTTAGCTTAGGCATTTATATGCTGTACTGTGATAATTTACATTTATTTTCGTGCTTCGTTTTGGGGACCTGTGGATTGGGACAGGAAAGGAGTCGAAAGTGGACTCAAAGAGGCTCGACTCAGTTCCAGGTTCGTTTCGGTTTATGGGTTTTTAATTGCTTTTCGTTTTCAATTCTTTGATTTCCTTGTGAATTGGGATATGGGAGTTTTTCATTTTGGTGTAAAATGTGGGAATTTGAAGTGGGTTATTGAAATTTTCTTGTCTTGTTTTAATCAGGAACGCCAACGGAGCCTCAGTCTGGAATTCCATTGCCTGAAAAGAAGACATTGGAGCTGATTCTTGACAAGCTTCAAAAGTACTATAATTTGCTTGCATTTTTTTAGTTTTGTTTCCCGTCTCAAGCTAGGAATTTTCGGATGTTAACATCGAAAACTGTGGCAGGAAAGACACTTATGGTGTATATGCAGAACCGGTTGATCCTGAGGAGGTGAGTAAAAGTGATTAATGTATCATGCTTTTAGAAGCAAATTACTTGTTACATTGAGGAGTGAGATAATGTTTTCTTTTTCCATTCTAGCTGCCTGACTATCATGATGTGATCAAGCATCCGATGGATTTCGCGACGGTGAGGAAGAAGTTAGCAAATGGATCATATCTTGCATTCGAGCAATTTGAGGTGGGTGCAATGTTTTGTTTCTTTCTAAGCTGATTTTTGTCTCGGCCACATTACTTTCTGAAATGAGATTCTTGGAAAGAACGTTGTGGGGAATTCCCTCTTTTTTTTTTTTTTTTTGTATTTGTACGAATCACCTTCTTTTTAAAGTGAATATTCCAACTTTTGGTGACATTCACTGTTAAATTATTCGGTGTCAAATTCTACTCTTTGATTCCTTCTCCTTTTCTGCTAAGTATCCATAAATGTTCATATTTGAGAGAAAATAAGTTATAACTTTGATCCATAAAATATTAACAATTTTTAGTTTTCATTTACTAGCGTTCAACCTGTTGGGTATTTATGAGATACTCAAAGTTCGTTATAGAGTTCTCGAGTGTGGAATTAATTTCAGTTGCATTTATAATGTCTAACCAACCTTGGCGCTTGATCAGAAAAAAATTTGGTTTATGGCCATTTTTGGAGTGGCTTTGTCATGCCTTTGATGTCTATTTTGACAAAGTAAAGGGTCATATGTTTTCTGTAATTATGCATGACTAATACCTGGTTCTCAGATATAATTTTGGACCTTTTTCTTTTTCGTCCACCAATCTTAGATTTGATTACTTATTTAAGAATACCTCCTCGTTCTAAGAAACTCTGTTCAGAAAAAGAGAGATTTTAACCGGTCTTTTGAATGCAGAGTGACATTTCTTGATATGCTCAAATGCAATGCAATACAATTCCCCAGAAACCATTTACCATAAACAGGTACAAAGCCTTAAAAAAAACTCGTCAGATTTTCCTTTTCTGCCTGTCTTGATTGCATGTTTATTTATGATCCCTTATATTTTTGGAAGGCACGGCTATCCAAGAGCTAGCAAAGAAGAAATTCGAGAAATTGAAGATTCAGTATGAAAACTCCGAGAAAGAGCTCAAATTAGCAACAGAAAATAAAACCAAATTCCACAGTCAAGAGGCAGATTAAAAAGCCTTTGTACCGAACATCACAGGAAACTGTTGCTCCGATTTCTCCGCAGGTGCCACTCTTGCCACCACTGGAGATGTACTGAACAGTTTGAATCTAACTCAATGGGTGGTGGCTCCGAGAGACCTGGCAATAATGATGGGCCTATTGAGGGTAATTTGTCTTTGAATGATGCTAGTCTAGAGAAGGTAGAAGAAACTTTATCAGGGTACTTGTTTTCTCTGCTAATTGCATCTTTTTTAAATAGATTCAAACCATTGCAGTTTTCTTTCCTAGTTTCAGTATATGCTGATATATGAAAGCATCCAATGTGTTGTAAATTGCTAGCTGAACTGTTGTTGAGTAGTCCTTTTGAACAATGCGTATAATATGTTATTACTCAACTGGCATCACACTGCTCGATTAGGTGTGAGCATGAGCTGTTTTATTGCTTTCTTTTTTTGTTTCTGCTAGAATTTTGGGCGAGTGTTTTTTGTACGTAAGTGAGACTCACACACACAGGAAAACTGTCTTTAATTGCTTCTCTGATCTTACATTCCAGCCAAGAGTCTCTATCTAAATTGGGAAGGAACGCCAGCTATTTGTGAAGAGAATCGTCGTGCTACCTACAACATTCCAATCAACCAGTGTTAAGAGCAGAAACAGTATTTACAACATTTGAGTCGGAAAGTCAGCAGCTAGTTGCGGTATGGGCACGGAATCTGCTTTCCTTTTTTTAACTCGCCTCCTGCACATGTTGTACTTATTTTAACATATCTGAAACTCTATTGGAATCAGGTTGGGCTACATGCAGAGTATGCATATGCTAGAAGCCTGGCTCGTTTTTGCTGCAACTCTTGGACCTATAGCTTGGAAAGTTGCCTCGCAGAGAATTGAACAGGCACTTCCTACTGGGTGTAAATTTGGCGAGGTTGGGTTGGAGAATATGAACCACTTCCAACTCCGGTATTAATGCTCGAAAGTCATAGCCAAAAGCAATGTGGTTTGGTTACAAAGCATAACTCCACAGGTGAAATGAGGAAGGATGAGAGAGCCTTTAAGCCTCCAATACCTATCAAGGAACAGACTTCTGTGGGCATTTTTCAGAAGGAAGACAATCTTTGTTTGCACCTGCTAGGGGGCCTCAAGCAGAAGTGAAACCATCTGCGTTTTAGCTCGACTGGTCCTCAATCAGAGGCAAACCATCCGGGTTTAGATCTATCGGGCCTCATCAGAGCCAAACCATCGGGATTTAGATCTATCGGGCCTCAATCGGAGGCCAAACCATCTGCATTTGTCTCTGCAGGAATGAAATCCACGTCAATGCCATTCATCAGCAACCAAATGCGCAATCAAGGAACTTCTCTACGCTGAGATCAATGTGCCGAAACAAGTTGAGCTGAACTCTTTACCTGCGGTTAGTCCAAAAACTGCTGATCATACTGCTGAAAAGAAAATTTAAGAAATTCAGAAGCAGCGCTTCTAAGTTGAGAGATACATCACCTAGACATATGAATCTTCCTCAATCTGGACCTTTCAAGCTGCCGAGATAGTAATGGCGTTGTTGCTGGAAGTGGAGGGTTGCCAAATGGGAAAGGACATTAGGGCTTCTGTAGACCGCCGGATGAGTGTCCGTCTGATTGTGGTCCAAATAACATGCCAAAGGGGACTCCAATTTCCGCGTGGACAAGAGCAGGGTCTCGGTGACCCAGTACAGTTGATGAAAATGATGGCTGAGAAGACACAGAAGCAACAAAAATCTTCTGATCAATCAACAGTTGATACTCTACAAGGTATGCCTTCAATGCCGTCGGCAAGGAGAGACAACTTAAACAATGCTGCAGCTGCCGCTGCCCGTGCATGGATGTCCATTGGGGCCGGAGCATTTAAACAAACCGACTGAGAATCCGACGACTCCTAAAAGTCAGATATCTGCAGACCTCACTATACAACCCCAGCCAGGGAATCTCAATCACAAATTGCACGAATTCGTGGTGAATTTCCTGTTTCTGCTGCAGTGCAATTTCAACCCGAGAAGAACAATTTCCCAGTCTCCAGCCTTCTTCCCGCAACACGCACGTTTCGCAAACGAAGCACACTTCCAAAACCGACCTATAATGTTCCCTCAACTAGCGGCAGCTGACTTGTCCAGGTTCCAAATGCAGTCCCCATGGCGCGGTCTGAGCCCTCATGCTCAGCCAAGGCAGAAACAGGACACCCTTCCTCCGGACTTGAATATCGGCTTCCAGTCTCCAGGGTCTCCAGTGAAACAGTCATCTGGCGTTATGGTCGAGTCTCAGCAGCCAGACCTTGCTCTACAACTCTGAACACAGATTGGTACTCTGAGGAGTGGGATGAGTTTATAGAGATTGATCTACTCGTTGATCCCGACACGGGATGTCAAATGTTTTGTGCCGGTGCATAAGTAGCATCAACCATCAAGCGTAGCGTAACAAATCTCCCTAGCCAAACAACAGAGAAACGTTGTGCATTCAATAAAGCAGTTGTGGAAGGAGGTGCACACAAGGTTCTAGTTATTGGCAGTTGACTTTTCCGGCGAGAAAAGATGAGTTTGCTTAAAACAGAACGATTGACAGCGGATTTTTGCCCAACAATAGTTCTGAGGGAAATTCATGAAAATGCTTATCGTGGCCGAGGATCACCAACGTCCAGCGGCACGCATTTATGTCAAGAAGATGTCGTTTGAAGTTAAGAAGGATTATTGATCCTATGAAGAGAGAATACACACAAAAAATTGTTTAGAAGCTCCTAATCCGAAAATTTATGCAGAAAAATCTAGTCGAGGGCCTTTTGTACATTGTAACGGGTGGTTAAGGATTAGTTGCGTAGATTTTAGTCACCTTTGAATATGCCTTCATGAAATTGCATGATAATTCCACTTTTTATACTTATTGTAGTGTACATGGTAACTTATATAATCTCCTCAAATTGAAATTTTCGTCTATTCTCCTTCAAGAAGGGGGGGAAAAAAATAACACAACACACACACCACACACACACAAGGGAAAGGTAGTATTTTGATACATAATAAAATTATATTCCAAGTAGTTGAGGGTAAAAATGTTGAGGGGAAAAAAAAAAAAAAAAACAGTCGTTTCAGTTTTATAAATAGTTTTATAAAATTTATTGAAACATGGATTCATTCATAACGTATATATTAATGACGTATATATTTGTTTTCATGATGGCATCGTTGCTCAATAATTGTCAACTACGAATCGATTCATGAAAACAATCTGTCCCCCTCATTGGCCGGGTGCAACTCTTATAGGGTGCAACTCTTATGGGTCCATTCGAAGACATTTATTTTAAATTATATTCCCATATAGTATATGAAATATAATATGTATTTGGATGTCCGTTTTATACATGTATTCAAATGTAAGAACATCTCCAATGCATTGATCTGTTAATGTTATATTTGTTACAAAGGAAGAAGTGTGAAAAATAATATTATTTTATTTTATCCTATAATGCATAATGCTATTTCTACTTTTTGCTATTATTATTGTCTTTGGAATTTTTAAAATGCGCATAGTTAGTATTTAAATAATTTAAAAATAAAACTGTGTAATAATTACATGACAAAAGTAAAGATACAACCAATATGAATCAATGTCAAATTTGACATGATTCTATCTTGAGGTAAATTTGTCACAAAAATTTAGCACTTGGTAAATTTGACATCAAATATAGCACTACATTGGAAAGTACTTTTTTTTATCCAAATGCTACCATTGACATAACCTTTTCGCATTACATTGGAGATGCTCTAATATGAGTTTGAGTTGTTTACATTTGAATGTCATTCTAATGTGTATTGGTGTGAGAGAGAGTGATGTGAGTGAATAGATTAATAAAATGAGTTTGTGTACTATTTAAAAATATTTGTATTAGATAAAATATATGAAGTACTCAAACGCATATTGCATTACATTGAAATATAATATATAACAATGATATTTTCAAATACACCGGTTTTTTATTTTTATTTTATTTTTCCATGTTGTTTCTCGGCCCAAGAGACATTACTTTCTTGCAAACTTTTCCAACCATGGACCCCCGATTCTGAAAGTCATCACTTGTGTTGCAAAGTAAATAGTTACTATTTTCACATTTTCCTGTCGAATTTGAGCTTTGTGAGTAGTTGTACTATTTTCACGTTTTCCTGTCAAACTTTGAACTTTGTAAAGGAAAATGCCTCCAGACTTTGAAACGTAGATCAGAAACAGAAAACAATCTTCAAAAAGTTCATTTAAGGCTAATGGTGCTATCCTTGTTTGGACTTTTTAAACGATCTTATTTTGAAGTTAAAAAAAAAAAAAAAAAAAAAACTTAAAGCGAGGGATTTAAACTCTATATCTTATAGATTAAAAAAAAAGAGAATATGATTGTAAGAGGAAATTTAATTAGTATGATCCATCTTTTTTTCTTATTATTTTATATATCATTTTTGTAATTGCTACAAGACCAACAACAAAAATTTGATCATAGATGTACATAGAACTGCTCAGCAATATTGCATTGCCAAATTTTTTTGTTCTAATAATTATTAACACAAACTTTTTGCAAAGAGTTAGGCTCAAGAAAAATATATGAAAAGGCTTCTTACTACGCAAAGAAACTACCCTTTGGCATGAGAGGTTAATCTTGCAAAATTGCAATGTCTCTCTATACTAGCCAGACAGCTATTTCCCTCTACAATCTCTGAGACCTTCTCATAGAAAGACGGGCAAAAGCGGTCCGAACCCTTGCTTCTGCTTCTGCTTCTGCTTCTGCTTCGAACTCTCGTTGTGATTTCTTAGAACACAAACATCTCCGTCGCATATGTACCTCTTCGACTCCGACGCTTGCGAGGGCTCGGAGAAGCAACCGAAGATGTTTTGGAGCAAAGCCATGGAGGTTTTGAAGCCTTGACAATATTTTTTTTTTTTTGGGCCAAAAATGTTTGTTCACAAGTTTTCTCTTTTGCACACCTCTGTATATATATATGTGTGTATATATATAGCATATGGTTATGTTGAGGTCAATATTGGTAGGCCTTGCTTGATGTTGGACGTGAAGGCACGCTTTGTTTCTGCCCTCAAATTTATGTAATTGTCAAATAAAGCAAAACAAAGGCGTGTTCGCTTTTGGTCCATAGCCATAGGTGGAATTTCTGCAAAAATAAGCTTTGTTTGACCTAACATCGCCACATATTTTTAGATATTTTTTACAGCTAGAATAGGCTCAAGACCCCAATTTATATTTATTTATTATTGTTTTGGGGTTTTTTTTGGGTTTTTTTTTGGGTTTTTTTTTTTTTTTTTTTGGGGGTGGGGGGTGGTGTCAAGAATTTAGATGTAAAATATCATGTATTAGGGAAACAATTATATGACAACTTTAATTATAATCCCGTCACGACTAGCTCAACAGATGAGAAAGAGAGATTTGGGGTCTTAAGTAACAGCAGGTTAATATATAAATAAATAAATAAAGTGAATGCTCATAATATTTCTTATGAAAATACACGACAAATGCACTTGTATTTCCTTCGTTGTGTTTTAGTTGGACTGCCATTGGCAAATTTTTCTTGCATTGTAACTAACTAAAAATAAAATATTCGTTTCACACCAAGACATGATCCAAGTCAAAATTGTAAGATTAGAAATTGGCCACGTTTCCTAGTCAATATATATTTTTTTAAGGTGGATTTTCTTTTAATATTGAACACTTGCAATCCTTCTTAATAATTTTATCAATTGATTAATTAAATGCGCTTAGGCACATAATAAACAAATCGACAAAAATCAAAAAACGGTTCCTAAAAAAAAAAAAAAAAAAAAAAAAAAAAAAATAGAATTAAAATCTTGGACCAAATCTGAGGATTGAACTTTAAATTTGTTTTCTTTTATTCAACACTTACATCCATTTCAAATTAAAGTGTCAATTGCGTACACTATTGTTTATATGAGGTGTGCTTAGAAGATAAAACCTTTTTTTTTCTTTTCTTTTTTTTTAAACCTCGAAACTTTGAGATAAATGAATTTAAACTCTTCACTTTATTGTAGAATTCTCGGTTGTTAGATTATGTCGGTGGACATGAGAAACAATTTCTCTTAATTGTTTATTTGTTTGACTTCGATGGAAACCCCTTCAAATAGCCAACCAGCAATCTATCCTTGTAAATTGCGTTTTAATTACAACTTCATGTTATAATTATGGTTATATGTAGCTATATTTGTAACTTTTCTTTATTTGCTATAACTAGGGGACATGAAAATAGTAAAAAGACAGAAAGAAATATATGAAAAAGAAAGGGCTAATAAAATCAATATCCGTCTGCAGCAAAAGTCGAAATGAATGAAGGCTATAAAATAATGAACCAAAATTAGCTTGGGTTAAGTAATTTTCTTGGTCGAATGAAAACTTTCATTTATTGTTGATTAATTATGAATAAATGATTGATTTTATTGCAAAGTCCCCCATATATTAAAGTTTTCATTTTGTAGGGTATTAGAAACTCATCACCACTTAATAATTTTTTTTTTTTAATTATTCTTATCTACATCCCTGAATTTTATAGTCACTTTTATTTTGTCTTCTGAACTTTAAAAACTCACTTTGACCCATGAACTTTAATTTAACTCCACTTAACTTCTTCTATCAAAATTTTAGTAAAAAACAAACAAAAAAAGATGAGTTAAGTGCTGTCATGTCCTTTTTTTTTTTTTTTTTTATAGCATAAATCTTAACAAAATAGTCTTAGTAAGACTAATTCCCCAAATTTCTATCTCTTTTTAACTGAGATTCTAATAGAAAGGGTAAAGTAAGATTTAATTCAAAGTTCAAGTGGTAAGTCAGAGTTTTTAAAGTTCAGAGAACAAAGTAGGAGTGATTCTAAAATTTAAGGATATAGATGAGAATAATCTATTTTTTTAACTTAGAATTTATGATGGAGTTATATATAGAATTATCTTTAGACTATATCCACGAAAATAATATGAATTTTAAATAGAGAAGGGAAATTGCCCTTTTGGTTACTCCACGTAAATTTGCACCCCTTTTAATTTAAAATTTTGATAGATTCACATACTAAGGTTTTATTTGGCATTTAAGTTTGACTCTAACTAAACTGTACATTTTCATCTCATTTTTTTATCTTTTTTCTGAAAATGAACAAAATTTATAATTAATTTTTGAAAAACCAATCAAATCTAATTTAAAATTTCATTTCCAACCGACAAATCAAACGCAAGCTAAATTTTCCCTAATTTTCAAAGCTACTAAAATTTTTTCTCCTCTCTCTCTCCTCTCTCTCCTCTCTCTCTTCCTAGTGTTTCCCTATAGTGTGAATTGTTACGTGTCTGTGGTCAGCAAAATAGGCCCAAGTTGGATGGATCTAAAGTTGTCTAATAAACAAGTATGCAAATGAGTAACTTGGTGGACTGGCAATAGCAGAAAACTGATAGTCTCCCACTAATTCCGGCAATGAACAGTGGCAGATGATAAGTGGTCTCATGTTTGACTGAAGCGGCCAGCTTGGTGGATGACCGGTGGTCACCTATTGATTTATTCCGGCCGTCGAGTGTGTTGCGTCACTAGAAATAAGTAATTGCGACAATCAAAAAAACGACTACTAACAGAGATGGAGTCAGGATTTTACTTTACTTCAGTGTGGTCATTATTAAGAACCTCTTATTATTATTATTTTTTAATTCTCACCATTGTTATTTTTTTCTTTAGGTACTAACAATTTTTTTTCCTTTATATTTTTCAGCATTATTATAAATATTAGTGGGATTAATTCAAGAAAAAAATTTGAAGACTTACGAATAAAAAAAATTAAAGGAGAATATTTGAGAAATAAATTAATAGGGGCACGTTTGAAAAAAAATAAGTAAACTTATGGATTCAAATTATAGATTTAAAAAATTGAGTCATGTGTCCCTGCTAGCTTCTACCTTTCCTCCATGCTTGCTTACAATAATATGAGTTTCATTGAAAAATAAAAGAAAATACGAAATTCCATTGGTGATAAATTAATGGATGAGAATTTAGGATCATAAGTATTAGGATTGAAATGTGTAAGATTTTTTTTTAATTAATAAATAGTTGTTCATAGATTTTATTGAATAAAAAAGGAAAGGAAAGGAAAAGGAAGGACAAAAATTTAGTAGTCTTTGATTAGGTGTATATCCCTTTCATCCCCTTATAGTATTAAAGTCTTAAATTCAAATTCTCTTTTTATTGTTCAAAAAATAAATAAATAAAAGAGTAAACCATTAATCAACCCATCAACGGCAAAAAATGGCTTCTTATCATACCATAAATGATGGGCCATACTCTTGAAAAACACAAGGATCAGAATTTTTGCTTTGTTTTTACTTCATAAAACTGCATTAAAGAAAAAAAAAAGTTATAATTTATAATCATATTTTTAGAAGAGTTTAACAAACCAAAATGAATATAAAGTTTTTAAATCAATAAAATTGTTTGAATGAATTTTATAATATTTTATTCTAATTCTTGAATTTTTTTAGCTCACATTTTGTAGTTTGGAGTTTAAGCTCTTAAAAAATAATAATAAATAAGGATGAGATAATTTGAACTATTTACCTTTATGATAGTGTCAGATATGAGATTACCACTAGGTTATATCTGCATTCACACTTTAAGCACTTTTTGAGGACTCCTTAAAAAATCACCAAATTCTTTAAAGACAGCTTTTGATTCTAGAAAGCGAAAAAAATGGAGAGAAAGAACAAAAATAACATTTTTGAAAAAAGTAACAGTAAATTATAATATAAATTTTAAACATAGAAAAAAATAACATAATCAAATCTATGACCACACAATATAAAATAAAACCGCTTATCCTTCCTCCTCTCACTCTTTCTCTCACTCCTCCTCTCTCTTTATCTCTCAATATGAAACTATGTATATAAATTTATTATTAAAAATTTACCAAAAATATGTTATTTTCTAGGAAATCAAATGATTTTCCCAAAAATTTTAAATTTTCTCGAAAATATATACTATAATTTATTATTTTTAAAAAAATTCTATCTATTTTAAAAATACGTATGAAATATGTTATTTGTTATAATTTTTAGTGAAAAAAAAAAAAAATCTAGAAAGCTCAACAATACAGGCTCAAAGTACAAGACTCTAAAAATGGGCTTTTAATATCATGTCTCTAAAAAGCTGGGCCCTTAAGAGAAGACACTGGCAAATTTACCTCTTTTACCACCCTTCCCAAAAATAACATAGAGGAAAACCACCCAATTATCACTGTCTTGCCACAGTAAAAAAAAAAAAAAAAAGTCACATTAGCCTTAACACTCTGTACAATTAAGCCTAAACAGTGAAGATTTTTTTTTTAAATTTTATTTTTAGAGAGAGAAAGAGAGAAGCCAAAAAGAAAGAGAAGGGGGGCAAAAAAAAAAAAAAAAAAAAGTTGTAAAAAAAAATCCCATAAAAAAAGGAGAAAAAGCGCGTAAAAAGGCAAGCCATTAGGCATGGAGAAGTAGTCGGAAAAACGCCTTCCTTTCATTCGCTGGCCTTTTCCCTTTTCTTCTACATTTGATCCTTCCTTTTCTTCTTTGAAATTCAGTTTCTCTCTCTTGATCTTCATTTTCCTTTTCATTTTCTCACCTCCCAATCACCACCCTTTCCTTCTCACACCAGACCCCCCTCCTCTCTCTCTCTCTCTTCATTTCTGAATTCTCCTTTGTGGGTGTGTTTTTTGTTCCCACCAAAAACATACCCACAACCTAAATTCATCACTTCTCATACATATAAATATATATAAATATATATACACGTTTAGTAAACGCATTGTTGTTATCGAGTTAAAAAGAAAAAAGTTCTATAGAGAGAGAAAAAAAAATGTGAAAAGAAAAAAAAAAGGGAGTATATTAAAAAAAAAAAGATTTGGTGTGGGTCCGGAAGAAACAAGAAATAAGAAACGAGAAAGTAGTAATGATAGGGAGCGGCGGAGGTGCAGGGAGTGAGGATGGGGGGACGGGATCGAACGGCGGAGAAGTGGCGGCGGGGCTGAAGAAGGGGCCGTGGACGGCGACGGAGGACCAGGTGTTGATAGAGTACGTGAGGGCGCACGGGGAGGGGAACTGGAACGCGGTACAGAAGCATTCGGGGCTGAACAGGTGCGGGAAGAGCTGCAGGCTGAGGTGGGCCAACCACCTCCGTCCCAACCTCAAGAAAGGGGCTTTTACACCGGACGAGGAGCGCCTCATTCTCGAACTCCACGCCATGTATGGTAACAAATGGGCTCGCATGGCCGCCCAGGTAAGTAAGCCACACCAATAGTAATACACCCCACTACACACACACACACACACATATATATTATATATATATATATATATTTTTTAAGGACGGAGCGGAGTCGGGAATGGGGAAGGTTTTAAAGGCCGGTATGGGGATGGGAAAGCAATTCCTGTCTTCGGGACTTCGTCCCGTTCCGTTGCCATCCCTGAACTAAACAACTCGAGTACTTTGTTCTTTTTTTTTTTTTTTTTGGTTTTTGTCTTTTCTGCTGATTGGTTTATTCTTTGTGGATTTATATATGTATATGTTCATGTATGTAGTTTTCTGTGTTTCTTGTTTTTGCTTTTTGGTGATTGGTTGGTTTTCTGTGGATATATTTGTGAGCGCGTATATATATATATATATGTATATATGTGTATCTGTATTGGAGGGTATCTCTTCATTGCATTTTTACTTTTGCGTTTTTGAGTTAGGATTCTCAGCTAGCTTAACAATTCTTTAACAAGTTCCCCCCACAACCAAAAAAATAAAAATAAAAATAAAAACTTTGCTGTTACTTGGGAGCCATGCAAGCTCGCTAACATATATATATATATATATATATATTTTAATAGGGTTTCTGAGTGTGAAAGGAATATTAGCGTCCTGTTCAATGATTGTTCTTCTTTTTAAAAATTAAAAAAAAAATGATTGCCAGTTATTTCATACTTTGTTTGGTTCCTTCAACATTTGTCCTTCAATTTGCATATCAGATTATATTTTTTGTTCTCCGATTCTCCGTTCTTTTATCTGTTGATGTTTAGGCTCTCTTTTGTGTCTTCCTGATTCTGAACGTGCATATCTCCCTATTAAGTGTTTCCTGTTCCGAAAAATGATCTGTTAATTTTTTTTTTTTTTTTACTTTTTTTTAATTATAACAAAACAGTCATTTTCAGAACTTTTTTTTAGAACATATAGTATTTTGATACATGTGCATTCATTCATGATTTTTAAAAGTTTTATGTTTCATGCATCATGAAACTGCAATACAACTTGTTAGACTCGCAGAGTTTTTGGCAAACGTACGTTCATGATTATTATTTTTCACGATGTGTTTCATTGCTCGTTTTGGTTTGTTTTTTCTTTTGTTTGCTTGTAATTTCTACTTGGAATGTTGCAGTTACCTGGGAGAACAGACAACGAAATCAAGAACTATTGGAACACGAGGGTGAAGAGACGCAAACGCCAAGGCCTACCTCTTTATCCGAACGATATTCAGCTATCCCAGACTCAGCCTGCGACCCCGCCTTCTTGTGCAATGACTCCAACAACCCCCACAACTCCCACATTCCAATTCCAAAACCAATCCCCGATCGCTTTCTCCCCCACCCCGCCACCGCCCTCGCACTCACCCCTGTCCTCTCCGCTCCAATCCACTCCAACCCTGACCTCTCCCCACCTCTTCGAGCCTCACTCTTACCCTTTGACAAGCTCCTTCACTTTCCACCGCCCTGTCCCGGTCCTTGGAACCCCAACCCGCTTCAAGTCCCATTCGCCGTGTTTCTCTTCCGCACCGCCACCAACCCAATTGAGGGATGCCTCTTGTTATCAGTTCCCGATGAGTTTTAACTCCCCTGCTTTGCCGCAATCGGTTGGACCCCAGTTCGAGTCTGGCTCTATGCGTTCGGTTAAGTCGGAGCTCCCTTCAAGCCAATTTCCCCAAATGCAGCAACAACAACCACAGCAGCAGCAGCAGCCCCAGCCCCAGATTCCGTGTGATGAGAAGGTGACTGCAAGCCAGAGGAATAGCGGATTGTTGGAGGACCTTTTGGAGAACCTGTTGGAGGAAGCTCAGAGGTCTGTTGAGAGCTCTTCAGGTGAACTTTTAGTATTTTTCTTATTTTGTTTGAGCTATGCTTTAAGTAGTTTGATTGGTTTTGGTATTTCCAAGCCTATGAGTTTCGGGTTTTTACACTCTTCATTTCTTTATGTTTGCTCGTTCTATTCGTTGTAGGCACCGTATATGGATACAGGGGAATCGGACAAATTAAACCGGGAAAAATGCTTTGGCTGATAATGTAGTTGCTTTACCTTAGGATTAGGCTCAACATTTTCTTAAAACTGATGCAAAAAGACTTCGTTTATTCTTTTTCAACCCGTCAGAAATTGTCGCATAAAACTGTATGTATACCAGTTCATAACATGTTGGTTTCAGAGTTGACAAGTGAATATGTGGTTGGTTAAAAACTAGTGTTGATATATTTGTATTGCGCATAGTGACAACAGTGCATTCTTTTCCAACATATGTAGAAATTGTGCCAAAGGACAAAACCATTTCCTTAAAAACTGATACCGAAAAACTTTCTTGTCGGCCCTTTTCCATGTTTCAGGGTTAACATGTGAATATGTGATTGGATAAAACATGACTTGTTATATCTCTCATTGTTAATGACAAAGCGTTCTTTGCGACATTATGTGCAGAAGTGGTGCCAAAGGAAGAAGCTAAAGAGCAGATGAATTCCTTGCCAGAAGACCTCTCGAAGCTGTTAAATTTTGCCCCGAACACCCTCCAACACGTCCCACATTGGTTCAGCGATAGCGGGGAACTCTCCAACAGTCAATCCTTAGGTGTAACAACCGATACTAGCAACACCAACAGTAGTCTCGACGTGCAAAATTTAGCTTCATTATTCCCCGTTGCCTCCGCAACATCATCAGACTATGCTCAAACCCCTGCCTCTTGGGACGCCTTGCCCGGTATTTGCAAAGGGTGTTGCAAGCACACATGAATGTCAAGCCAATATATGTACTGAAATAAAATGAACTCTTTTTTGTTTTTTGTTTTTTTTTACCTCCTTTGTATAGTCCTGAAGTCTCTTTTGTTTGATCTTTCTCTTATTAAATCAAAATTTATAATACTAAATTTCTTCATTTGCCAAATTTGGAGTTAAACTTGACAAAACCATTTTGAGTTTGCACATGTGATTAATCACATTAATGGCAGTTGCGTTATTTCTTGGTGTACTTCATTAGGTAGTATTTTTATTTATGGAATTATTTGATCTCCTTAAAATATAGTTATTCTTTAATTACAGCTTGCTTGTAAGTGTAAAAGTTGATTTATTTGTGATTTGTGATCATATGCTTTCTGAATCACCTTTCCCATTTGGTTATTAAAGGAAGTAGATTTGTATTCCAAGTTAAGAATGAACTTAATCAATTCGGGGTCATTCTATCGTGCTAGGGATCGAACTCACGACGCCAATGTTTGGGTAGTTAAGGTCATACGTTTCGTTGCCGATCTTTGTAGACATCTCATGTTTAGTTTTTGCTTTTTATAACTAGTATCGTACATTTTACAGTGGCTTCCAAATAAGACTATACACTTTCTCATGGTTTTGTGCAGTTCTAACGTTTTAGGTTTGCAAGTTTATCACTCCTCGCAAGTACTTATCGTCAAGTTCACTTCTGTGTCCATAAACTTCACGTATTTTCTCGTCGTGTTTGCAAATTAAAACAACGATTGTTGTTAGCGGTAGTGCTAGGGATTTTCATCGCAACATAGTAGAACTTCCCGCTCGGGTTGATCATCGGTTAGGGAAGATCGGTCGATGCAAAATGCAAAATCGCACACGGTTTAAAATATTAAAACCCTTTGCATTTGCCTTTGATTTTTCCAATCTTCATAACCACTTTTGAGGTTTTCTTCTAGGTTTATCCTTTTCTCTAGATTCTCCCAATCTTCATTACCTCTTTTGAGGTTCTCTTCTAGGTTTATACTTTTCTCTACATTTTAAGTAACTTTATTTCTTTTGGGTAATCCTCTTCTTTGAAAAATTCCTTTTATGGCCATAGTCCAAGCCTTAAGTTCATAGTTTTAGCTAATTCTTTTAATAGTTTCTTTGTCTCTCTCTCCACCAATCTTATGCTTCTCTACCTAGATCATAAATTTTTTGCTAAATTACCTACACCATAAGTTGAAAAGTTGACTAATATGTCCAAAGATACATTTTGGAAAAATGTTTTAACTTCTGAGTTGGGTTGTAAAATAAGAAAGTGACCCCCACCTCTATTTCACCACCAAATTGTTTAGATGTGTAATTTTTTTTCAACATTATCAATAGGACATCTATGCCCTTCTTAAAATAAGTTTTATAGTCATGTGAAAAGAGAATTTAATGATGTCTCTATCCTCTGCAAGATGTAGCACACCACCTAATTTTATTTGTTAGGTGATGAAAATAAATTATTTAAAACTATTAATTTCTTCATGCGGCAAATAGCAACTTTTTTTTTTTAATTTTTTTTAATTTTTACATAGTTGTGAGCGTTTTAGTTTTATCATTTAATGGCTGAGATTTAGACTGCATGATAGAAATTTTCACCCAAATTTTTTTTTTTTTTTTCTTTTGGCTCATAATAAGGTCTTTGCCAATTATGCATCTTGAAGACGTCTAAATCTCATATGCATGTAGATCACGACTTGCTTTTGAGGTTTAAACACATCTTATCTCGCCAACGTGGAAAGATTTCTCAAAACTTGGAAAAATTAGAGCTATTCTAAGGAATATTCCAATAATACAGAATAAAAGTAAATGGTGGTTTTATCTTTTGCGCCATATAGCAAATTTTGGTTGCAAAGACTATCATTGGGAAATTAAACAACCTTTTTTTAAGGAAATTTGACACACACACACCCACCCTCCACCCCGTCTTTAATGATTAAATTTTAGCTCTTTTTTTTGTAGGATTAGATACTTGCTAAATTGTAAAAGTATCTCCTTGATTTTAACATGATACTAATTGAAAAAACATAACAAGTTTATATTGACTTTCAAAGTTCTTTTAGCATTTATACTATCAACAGTAATTACACATCTAACTCAATCACAAATTATATAGTTCAAATACCATAATTTCTAAGAAAAAGAAAATATTTTTTAACATCCACTAATACTACCAAAATCTTCAAGATTATAATCAAAACATTCTCATTCGTTCTCTTTTTTTTTTTTTTTTTTTGTGATTATTTTTTTTTTAATTTACAAAACAGAAAATCCTCTCAATTTGAAGCAACTTCAAATTTCTCCCTTTCGATGATCAATTTGGGGGAAATTTTTTTTTTTTTTTTCAATATTTACACCACCGTCCAAACATTGAAATCCTATGTTACATGAATAGAAATAAATGCCTTCCTTTCCCATCTCCTCTCTTTCTATATCAATTCTCCCACGTTATTTGGTGAAATTCGTGTCTGAGAAGTCTTGTTCATGACGGCCTCACACAATCTGCAACCGAAGGAGAGAGAGCGGAAGAGAGGGAGAAAGAGAGGAAGAGAGAAACAATGATGAAAATATAGGTTATCTGGAGTTGGGTGTGAAGACTACAATTTTTGTGTTCATACAAGTTCTTTCAAGGGAAATTTGAAAAATCATCCAACTTTTTCATAATGTGACCAACTAAAGGGGAGAAATTTGAAAGAAAATTTCCAAGTTTATACAATGGGTATTAATAAAAGAAAGGAAAACATATTAGAAGTTTCTTTAAATTAAAAAAAAAAAAAAAAAAAAAAAAAAAAAAAGAAAGCCAATTCTAAACAAAAGCGAGCAATGTTGAGAGCAAAACAAAGCAAAACTCTGTGATATTTACACAAAATTTTGAAACACACTGTTTCCATAAAAGCAGTTAAATTTGTCGAGAACAACGTTGAAATTGCAACTAAATACTCTCATTAGGTCAACGACGGAATGCTACATTTTGTCGATGATATGCGTGCAGGAAGTGAAGTGAACTCATCTTCGCCACGGTGAATTCGTGAACTAATTATCTTCATCATACTGAATTCCTCTTTGGTGGCGAATGACACAACGTGTTTTCGTTAAATGCTAAGTACGAGAATTCATACTCTACATGTTATAGTAAAATTAGCCGTGGACACACTGTTAGATTATGCTTTTTAAAAGTACCAGCTCAATTTTGCATAAAGAAATTTTGGTTGCAGAAGCTATAAATATATTTATTCCTATTGTCAAGTGAGAAGCGACGAGTATATTTTTGCAATTTTCTAAAACATCATATGAAGGCCAATGCAATAAGAGACTTCAAAAAGTGTTATTATTCTTCAAAGTGAATAAACTGATTCCAAGTTGACAACCGGACGAAGCCACCCTCAAAGTTTCGAACCCGAGACCTAAGACACTAACCTCTCATTCCCACCCACGGGGCTAGCCTCAGCAGGGTCTCCCTGACCTCCAGCCAACTTAAGCCTTTACAGAATTACATGGGTAATACTAATGCTAATTACTAAAAGGTCTTTCCACAGTATTATTATTATTATTATTATACTTACTAAAAGAATGTAAAGTAACTTCCCTTGCACAGTAGAATTACGTTTTTACCCCTCTAATTATGGTTGCTAATTTGTATACCTACAGTATTTTTACTTTTTTGCCCCCCAAACCTTAATTTTGTTTTCTCTCATCATACGTTTTCTTTGTCATTTTCTCTTTCTCTTTCTACCTTTTTTCCCTCTCTCTCTCTCTTCTCCGCACGTCTCTCTCTCTCTCTCTGCCTACAGTGTTTTGTTTTTCTCTTCTTCACCTGTCTGTCTATCTGTCTCTCTCTTTACATTTTTTTGGGCTTTTTTTTTTTAATAGTATGACAGTTACAAAATTAATATCACGTAAAAATGATATAGAAAATAAAATAAATTTTTTTTAACTGTTTACTAATAGATACGTTATGCATAACAATAACATAAAATATATCCATAAATAAATAAATTTATAAAAATTAAATTGTATATAAATTTAATATATGTTAATATGTTTCCATAAAATTTCAAAAATTTTTGACTTCAATTATACAATATATGTAATTATACAATATATGTAATATAATAAAATAAGGGAAAAATGTAAATATTGAAATAGTATATATAAATTGGAAAAAAATTTTGAATTGAAATTTAAACGATTTATAATATAAAAATATAGATTCAGTAAATATATTTCATAAACTATATATTTCATAATATGATACTTAAAAAATAAAAATTGAATAAAAATAACAATAAAATAAAAAACCATAAAATTTTCCTACTTAGCAATATTTTATTTTTGACTTAAATAAAAATTGAATAAAAATGACAATAAAATAAAAAAGCATAAAATTTTCCTACTTAGCAATATTTTATTTCTAAGTGTAAAATAAATCGTATATAAAACTTTTGTTTTATTTTAGTCTGCATTTTATATGTTTGTATATTTAATCATAAAGCAAAAATTTAGAGAAAAAATATAAAATATAAACATGATTAAATATTCAAAAAAAATTTACAAAGTAAAGTATATAATTCATATTAATAAATATTCAAATCATATTAAATTTATATAACAAAAATATTCAAATAACAGGATATAAACAACATACTTCATCAACAGAAATTCAAACATTTTCTGCTGACCCATCTAGAAAACGAAAAGAATCAAGATATATTTATCTTTTATATATACTTACATATTATATAATTATACAACTTTCAATTTTATTTCTAAACATAAATTAATTACTTTTCTTCTCATGACGGATCCGAGAAAAAAGGAAAAAAGATTAAACACGGTTGAAAATATTTTCAACGCAAAATGTTTGTTTTCCAACAACTTTGTTTATAAACATATATCTATATATGTTTGCCTGTATATATAAACCAAACACTTTTTTGAATATAAACTTCAATGTAAATATTATGATATTATAATAATAAATACTAAACAAATATACTGTTAATAATTATATTATTATATTATTTATCTTAAGTAACTACTTTTATTTTATAATATTCAATTTTTTTTTTCCTGCATCCCTGTGCGTAGCACGGGCATTAAACTCGTAGGTACTAAATCAAGATGACATAAACCAACATTCAATAGGAATCAGTTTGTTAATGCAAATCCAAGTGCTTCTTTCTATTTACCCACACAAAACCTCGAAGAACCTTCACACCCACAGGCAAACAAATCCAAATAAAAAGACGGGGAGATAGTGAAAACAATTATGCCGATCGGCATCGAATCTAATTAATGGTGTATGACAATTCTATGATTGGACATGAAAAAATATCCTATTGGTCTGTTTTAAACCATCATATCTGTGAATATACATACACTAACGTAAAAGGCTCCAATGAAATGCAATAATGTACCTTGGATGATTGAATAAAACAGAAAACATCAGAACCTTTATTGATGCATAAAACGACTAACATTATAATATTTCCAGCATAGAAGTCTAGATACAACTGTTATTAACAGTTGAGTAAATATAAGAAGAGTAATTCCCACAGTTGCGCAAGCGTAAACAGGAGCTAAATCAAATAATATATACAATTCTCATACCGCTTTTTCTTCGAAAGTCTTATTTACAAACTTTCACTGTTGACTTACTCAGAATGATCCAAATGTGTTCTCTCCGCTGTAAGTCATGTAGAGAAAACCATCTTCGTCCTTCTGTTCCTCATAGATTGCAGACATCATGGCAGCTGCAATTGAACAAAACCGGATATGCGTTAAAAAACCGAACTTATAAATTTCAAATAACAACAACCAACTGGTATATTTACGTGCTACTTTTCTCACCAGTGGGTGGCAAAATGTTCTTGACAAATATAAATATGGCCTTCTCAGCACCGAGCTTTATTCTCTTCCGCACCACATAAACAAATTGCCCAACAGTCAAATCAGCCGGAACCAGATATCTGTATTCATCATCATTCAAGAACTTAGTATAGTATAAATAAAGGATCTCTTTAACATGGTTAACACAGCTCACAGATAACCCAATGAAAAACCACAAAAAGATCTCGGATCTCGAATGACCTCAAACTTGTCTCAACAAGTTCAAAAACTTATCTCCCATATTTTAAGGTTTGATTACCAAGTATCATGTGAAGATAGAGTCTAAAGATCATATTAAGAGATACAAAAAGAAAAATAACCAAAATCCAACTTCGAATCGTATAAAAGAACATATTAAAAAAAAAATTATTTGAGAATGGACCAACTTCTTCTTGTCAATTTCTGGTATGTCACTTCGTTCGGCTTTCTCCACGATAACCTATGCAGCACAACAAGATTAAATCAATGATCGCCAGGCACAATACACAAGTAATAAAACGCTTAAGAAAATGTTTTCAACAATGCAATTAGCCTACTCTAAGCCCAAAAAATAAGAAAATAATAATAATTGTAAACCCTCAATAAAAAATCAAAATAAACACACTCTATAATAAGAACTTGGAACAAAATGAACAAAATAAGCACTTTCTCAAGCCTTTAAACTTCTAATAAACTTATCATATTTCAGGAAAAAAAAAAATCGATTTCAAAAATACGATTTTCATACCGGAATTCTGTCAGGATACTTTTCCCTGATACGAGCAGCTTCTGCCTGCCTCCTCTCTGCCATTTCGTTAAAAAAAATTAATAAAATAAAAATCAGCAATCTTGTTTGTACCGATCTAAAATAGTGTCATCAGAAAAACTCTTTACAAAATTAGCGAAAATTTCTGCTCGCAGTTTTCCAAATCCAATTCAATTTTCCAAACTAAAAATAAATAAATAAAGAAATCTTTGAACACAAGGTAAAGATAGGAACACTTCGAATCTTAAGGCAATAATGGAATTTTTTCAAAGAAACACAATTAAATAAACAAAAAAAAGACCGACAATTTCTGAAATTATATCAAAATTGAGAGATAAGCGTCATATATAAGCGAACCCACATTACAAAATTCACATCTTTTCAAGAGAGAGAGAGAGAGAGAACCGAGTGGGTGTTCGAGCTTGAAGGAACTCTTGGCCATGGCGGAATTGAAGTCGAACCACTGATCTTCTCCCACTCCTGAGTTCCAAGTCGAAACGACTGATCTGCTCCCACTCCTGAGTACCAGACAAACACAGATCAAGAAAAAGGAGAGAAGAGAACAAAATTAGGGTTTCTATTTTCCCTTTTAGAACCAAAAATTTTTTTTTTAATAGAAGAGTATGTAAAGAGGAAGAGAAATTTTGATTAAATATTTTTATCTCTTACCAAAGAAAATCCGAGAAATCAGAAAGAAACTGAAATCGGCGTAGAAAATCCGGAGCTTCTCGAGGAGAGAGAGGGAAAGAGAGAGAGAGAGAGGAGAGAGAGAGAGATTTGAAGGAGTTAATTTAAAAGAGGAAAGTAAGGATTTATTTTGGAGTGTAGAATTTATATATGGAAAATGGAATTGGTTTTTACGGGTTTTTGGAAAGTTCGCTAGTTAACTTTGTAAAATAATAACAATAATAATTATTATATTAAAAATATCTCCACTATGTATCTCATATCATGTTACATTTATAATTTATAATTTAAAATTTATAATAATTATTTTATATGTAATTTCATATTTAAAATATTGTCATATAATATTATTTAGATATTAATTTAAATTATATCTCATATCATGCTTTATTTATAATTTTTTTATTTTAAACTTGTTACTTTATAATAAATTTCATATTTAAAATCTTATTACGTGATATTATTTAGATATCGGTGGAATGACAAGCATCACAAGAATATTACATTTGAATAAGTTTATTGGTATAATATAACATAAATCACGTCACAAGTAACATATGAAAAATGTGTCGTATAAGAACTATTATGGGTTTAGGAATCGAATTTTGCGCCTAAGACGACATCATTTAACTAATCCAATGAAATAAAATAGTAAATTATGTGCAACAACCCTCTAAAAAAAGCCACATCTTTTAAAATTATTGATCTAGGAGTTTTTTCTAAATGGCTAATCAAAAGTTAACAAAACATGTCTAATCAAAACAATATCACCAGTCAAAAATATAATCTAGTAGATCACCACTAATAATCTATCAGATGTTGCCGAAATTGACAGGGACTATTGAAGTTCTCTAACAATGATCGCCATAAAATAATATGGTAGATTTTACAAATTCTGTGTCGGTCTCTAGAGATTAAGTTAATATTCTATATGTTGGGTCTATTGACATCCTCAATTTTACTTTTCTCACTTACTTTTTAAAATTACTTGTTCAACCCCTAAATTTATACAAAAAGCCCTTATAAATACATTATTTACTTTTTTCTTTCTTTAAGAGGAGATTCTTTTATTTTGTTTGTTATTATTCTTATTTTTTAATAGTTTTGTAGTTTCATGTTATAACTAGCCTTTTGTTTTCTAAGAAATAACAACCAAATGGAAAATACGTATGCATAATGTGGATATATAATCAAATATATTGATTTGATTGGTTATTGATTTTATAAAAAATTGAGAGAAATTGTTAGGAATTGACTCTGAATTGTGAGTTTTTTCTAATTAGCTAATAAAAGTATTAATCAAATTCATAATATTTTCAATCATACTTGTAGAATACTCAGCTTCATCAGTATATTATTTTTAAGTTTTTATCGTCTCAAGAAAAAGTGTACCAAATAATAAGTTCATAAATTTTTATTTTAACATATAAACTGATGAATTTTTTTTAGATATCTAAAAAAAGAAAAAAGAAAAGAAAACTTGTGAGAAGAAAATTTAAAAATAAAAATAGAACAAAATATATTAAAAAAACTGTGTAAAGGTATAGATTATGTGAAGAAAGAAAAAAGACAAATAATTTAGTTATAAAGGCTTTTTGGAAAAATTAAAGGGTGAAATAAATAATTTTTTACTTCTAAAATTAATTTATTGATGATTTTGAAAAATAAGTGAGAAAAATAAAATTAAAGGACGTCAATAGACCTACCCTATTCTAGCTTTCCATCCTCAACATAGATCATTGACATGTCACCGGTGTTGGTTGTTGAAGAGTAATCTAGTAGATTACTTTTGTTAATCTAATCCATGCCGTTCATCACAAAAGAACTTGGTAGATTACTTTTGGTAATTTATCATATTATTTTTCCTTTTTAAATACATACAAGATGGATAGTTGGTCGCTGGCACTAACCAATAGAAACTAATTTGGCCAATTAGTTTTTAGAAAATCACATTACTTTTTCTTATAAAACAAAAAATTCCATATTAAGATTAAATTTTTGCATAAATAAAAAAACTACCACAGAAAAAAAAAACTAAAAATTACAAAATAATCATAAAATAATCATCTCTTTCATGTTTTTCCTACTAAATTTTCTCAAAAGAGAGTTCTAATGAGGCTTTTTGAGAAAGTAGAATTTCTGGTTGCTTTTATTAACATGTTTTTCTTCTATTCTTTTGCGGGTTTGACTTGTTTGTCTTGTTTCTGTTTTCATCTTGCCTGCTTGCAAATTTGTTAATTTTCTAGCACCTGTGTGTACCTTTGTTTTGGTTTTGTGTTCGTAAAACTTCTTCCTTTCTTTCTTAATTGAAATCTCCTTCATCATTCGGATGTTAATTATCCTCTCGTAATTTTGTTTTGTGCTATAATCTAAACCCTATAATTACAATCTAATTTTTATCTTTTTTCCTTAATTTTACTATTCACACAATTTTGTAACTCAAATTTTAAAAGTCAACTTTGTATAGAAAAGTCCAAATAAGATGATTTTATTTTTAAATTTTTTTTTATTTCAAGTTTTTACACTTTTTAACTCCAGTAATTCAAATATCTCGATAAATGCATAATCAATTCAAACACAAATTGTACAATCCAAACCTCAACATCAAATGCATGCTTAAGTTTATTATCATTATTTTTTTTTAAAGACAAATCACAAAAATAAGCATATAACCAAAAAAATAAAAATAAAAAATAGATCACAAAATTCTAAGAGCTTTTTGAGTGCTTCATAATCACGATTGAAGAACTATCATTAAATAATAATAATAATAATAATTCACGAAGAAGTATATCGTACTCCGTTACGCAACCAATAGCCAATGAAATCTTGAAGTCCACATCTTTCCAATAAACACCATGTTTGTTGATAACTCAGGCCCGAGAGCTTCATCCAATAATCTACGTTGTTTTGGGCTTCGTGTAGCTATGACCTATCCGTGTTCTTTACGAATAAATTGTGATAAATTGTATTTTTTATAAAAATAATTAAAATAAATAATAAGATTTTAAAATATTTAAAATAACTAATAAATTTATCAGATAATTAAAAATGTAGTTAGTAAATAGTAAATTTATTAGGTGAATAACTTGTTTATAAAAGTGAATAAATTTTTTATCTGATAAATTTATTATTTATTGTTATTAATTATATATTTTTAAAACCTATACTGTATACATCAATTATTTAAGTAAAATTGTTATTTATTTTTTTGGAGAAATTATCTGAATGATATAAATTTAAAGACTATTATATCAATATAATATAAAAAAATAATATTAGATCAATATGATATAATATTAAACTAAAAAAAATTATAGTTTGTGTCATATTAATCAAGATAAAAAATTTGTGTTATGCTAAGATGAAAAAAATGATTATTTGAATAATTTTCTCTTACTTTTTGTTTCTTTTTCTCTTGTTTGTGCGTCACACGCTAGCCTGACTCGACTAAAAGATGGGTTGGGTCAAGCTAGCCCAAATTGTCAGTTTATCAACTATTCTGAAACATGAATTATCATATTTTTTATTTATGGTTGTTTAAAATATATTTTTTTCTTTAAAATGTGTTTAAAAAATTACATCTACAAATAAAAAGATTTCAACTCATCGTCACTCTAGTAATCATCAAAAATTTATAGTGAAAGAATAATACATTACAAAAAAAGTTGAGATCTGTAATAACACTAATTACCATGATTTATTGATAGTAAGTTTTTTTTTTTTTTTTTTAAAACAAATGGTCTGTGAATTATACACTCAATCTCATGTCGGTCATTGACTTTTTATTTTATACATCACACTATCTCGAACTTTTCAATTGTTACACAAACGACCCCTAGGTCAGTATTTTGTCAAAAACTGAACGAAAATTAAAGGAATGAGAAAGATGGAGGGAATAATAAAAGAATTTTGACATTCATGATCTTTAATGGTAGAAAACCCTGAAGGAAAGACTAAATGAAAGTAAAATATCTAGCATTTTACTTTCCTTCAGTTTTTGATATTCACGATTGTTTAAAACAAAAATTGAACACGTTTAGATGAGTTGAGCTTTAATTTTGGCTAAATCATAACTAAACTTTCTTGGCATCCACACTAGTGTGATTAGTAGGAGAGAAAAGTGAAAGGAATGAGAGATGTGGAGGGAATAGTAAAAGAATTTTGACATTCATAATAGTTTAATAAAAGAGAAAATAGTAAAAAGAATACAATCGTGAATGGATTAGAAGAGGGATTCCAAATAATTCAGAATATCTCAATTTTGATCTCTCATAAATTAAATAGATTGTTAGAAGGATTGTATTCTAAACATGATAAAATAAATGACCTTTCTCTTTTTCCCTATTTCCCTAACTTAGATGTCGTACCACCCTCTTCTTTTTATTTTATTTTCTTCCTACCAAACATATCCTAACAAAGAGAGAGTGAGAAGAGAAGGAAAAAAAAAAAAAAAAAAAAGGAAAAGTTTCATAAATTTTTCCTGAACTTTGTCATTAGTGTCAATATGCCCATAAATTATGAAATGTACAGATGGAAATTAACGGATGTGGTAACTTAACACACATGTTAAAGTTTATAGGACATAATAAGTATATTTTATAGCTTATAAGGTATATTGACACTAGTGATAAAATTCGAGAAGAATTTATGACATTTTTCTAAAAAAATAAAAAAAATTCTGTAGAAATGAAATTGCAGTTAAAAAATGTGGAAGCACTCGTACACTCCACTGAGCACGGCCTAGTGGGTATAAAAGGAAAATGGACAGCAAGGTGTAGTAGTAGGTGAGGTTCCCATTCATATTTGATATCAAAAAGAGAAAAAGTGGGGTAGGTAAATATGGGTCAATAAAGGGATTGCTATCACATTGTAGGTGAAGTTTGAATTTTTTAAAAAAATCTTTTTAATTACCTTTTTCCATGTCTTGTCTTGTTCCGTAAGTAATGGAGATGGTTAAGATAAAAGTTGCAACACTAATGTGAAAAAGGTAAGATTTTACAGCTAGAAGAAATATATCCATCTATTCACCAAAAAAGAAAAAAAAAAAAAAAAATATATATATATATATATATATATACACACACACACACACACACATTCATCAACCTAAAACTTTTGTGTTAAGTTCATTATTTAGTCAATAATGAGTCTTGTTCTAATTGTGCATATTTTGTTTGTAGAAGTAATAATATTTTGGAGCATGTAAAGATAAAGTAAAAGAGTGACAAAAATGTTGTATATAAATGACTTGCTTTTTTTTTTTTTTTTTTTTTTAATTATTTAAAAAAAAACGTGTCTAAAAGGTTGAAATTTTACCTTATGAACTTGATTACAAGCTTGCAAAGAAAAGGAGAAAAGAATCAAAATAAAAAAGATCAAGCGTGGCGAATTGTTACAGACCATTATCCCGAGCATGAATAGACGTTTGTGATTGTCACTACAGATGAGGTGTTTTGATGAGGGCTACTACCCGATAAAAGGCGAGATTGTAAAACATGGTAAAATATTAGATACCAAAAGTCCAATATAGAAAAACATAAAATGACTAATGAGTTGTAAATCCTTGATTCCCCTCTCCTTGCAAGCAAGTTATGTAAGGCTGAGCTTACCTTTAATTTGTCAGTTGGAGATGAAAATTTTAAATTGGAGTAAGTTAATTTTTCAAAAATTAATTATAATTTTTTGTTGACTTTTCAGAAAAATAAAAAAACTGAGATGAAAAAATACGGTTAGTTAGAGTTGAGTTAAAATGTCAAATAAAACATGGATTTTTATCAAACTTCCCATTTCAATATCACAAAAACAAAGCACATCATAAATTCTCTTATATAAAAATCTTTTACAAACAAAATCTATTCTTTTTTAAGTAATTTATTCTTCAATCTCCTTATTAGGAAGAGAAGGAGGTTCAAACATGCTAAAAACCCTGTAAGCTGAGATGACAGCTAAAACAAAGAAGCAGAAAAGGGCCAAGGCATGAAGAACCAAGGCCACCTTCATTCTATTGCAGAATTTTCCATAAGAAATGCAGGCTTCACTCCATGAAATTTCCTTATCGCCATTATGTGCCAAGTACATAATCTCCATTACTGCGGCCCCGGATGTAACCATTAAGTACGCCGCAATCTGCACATACGAAGATCTCGTTTCGTTCATAAGTTTGAACATAAAATTTAAATTTTTATGAGAGAAAACACTGTATTAAAAAATTGTAGATTCGAACCCATTTTCCAAACGAACTAGAAATGCACAAAGAAAGAGGTCAAGAAGAAGAGGGAGAAAACCAAATCAAATAAAGAAAAAAAGATATCCACGCAAATGAGTGGTAAAAGTTACCTGTGGACCTTGGTTTAACTAACTGAGAAATAGGAAATAGCATCGAAGAATTTGTTGGTAAGATACGAAATAAATACCTAACGTTGATACAGGTTTTTAATCGGATTTTTAACTATCATACTATTGTTAATTTGATATGATTTCAGTTTGATTTGACAATCAATAACCGCGTCTAATTTAATCATGATACAAAGCTATTTTACACTATACAAAAACTCTCAATTTTCTTTAAAAAAAAATGGCAATAAAAGCTTCCCATCTTATTAATCTTATTCATAAGCAAGGGGAAATTTTTTTTTATAGCAAACTCAACAAGAAATTTTGGAAAAACCCCAAAAAAGAAAATAAACGGAAAAAAAAAAAAAAAAAAACCTGGTCAGAGACAAAGAAAAACCAAGCTTTGGAAGCTAAGGATCTGATCCATGAGGACACAGCAGCAACAAAGGCATACACCGCAGAAATGGAGCTGATATAAACCATGTACCTGTGGAAGAAAAAACGACCCTGAAAATAAACCAACAACTCTACAAGAGGAAGAAAAACGACAGTAAAAAAAAAAAGGGGGGGGATAAATTTCATACTTGAGACCCGTGAGATCGCTGAACTTGAGCTTCCCATAGTCACTGTTATCCTGGTGGTTTGTGAGAGTCAGCCAAATGGTTGCAATACTGAGAGGAATCACAGAGATCCTCAGAGAACAATCTAGAAGCTTTAGAACTGGAATTTGGTTGCTGTTTGAGTTGAGAGAATCAACATCTTCTTCTTGGTTATTTCCCCCCATTTTGGATGAGGCAGAGAAGTTAGGCGTGTGTGTGCATACACTTATATATACACCCACGTATGTGTGTATATATATTTTGGTGTGTGTATATATATTTTTTCTTTTCCTGAAAAATAAGGACGTAATCCTGATAATTTCATAATTAAAAAAAATACCGCATGATAAAATAAATTATCTATATATCTTAATAATTATGACGGAGATAATTTGAATTCAAAATTTTTAGTTGAGAAAGTACTTCTTTATTTTATTTTTTATTTCTATTTTTCATTCTTTTATATTTCTATAATATAAAAATTAGTCCGTGAATATTCTTGCTTCGAAACAAAACAATTAGAATTAGTTGGTATGTTGTCGTTTACTGCTGAGGATTCAAAAGGAAGGGAAGTGCTTGAAAGTATACGTGGAGTTTTGTGCCTTTTTTTTTTTTTTTTTTTAAGTGGAAAAGACAAGTGGTGGGGTTTTCTTTCTTCATGAGACGAGAGTCATCAATTACAATGATAAGTTTGGGAAGTAATGAAGATAATATAAGGTGTGATTGGTCCACTTGACCCTTTAATACTTTCTTTTTGTTAATAAAAAAAATTAATAAATGTGTTCACACTTTCGAATTAATCTTTCGAGTAGAATAAAAAGATATGTATTTTCACATCTAATCCTTAGAGAGTCCAAAATCATCAAGCTTAACCCAGCCGAATAAGTTATTAGAGAGAGATATGATTACAGTCCATAGTGATTAATAAGATTCGATTTTTAGATGTTATGAATTTTGATAAATCATCTTCTTGTAGTTTTGTTAATAATTAAATCTTATCATTAGAAGCAAAATAATATAAATTCCCACTGTCCTCAAAATTGTCTCAATTGGGTTGAAACATTTGTCCTCGCCACACCTCCTTGTGAACCCCTTTTTTATTAATTTAATTTAATTAATTTTTTTTTTCAAGTCTATTTGTGAGTTGTGAAAACCAACTGAAACAAAGGAATCTACTTTTGAAAGTTTATGTGCCAACCTCATACTGACATAAGCTTTGAGCTCATTCTTCTTTAATTTCCATATTTCTTGCTTGTGACGGTCACCTTTTTCTCCCAAAGAAGCTTGTTTATCAACCATGCTTTTTCCGAATTTGATATTGATTTCTAATAAAAGTATTAATGGTAAAACCTTCTATTTGTCATTATCGCAAGAATTATTGTCTTTTTCATTGGATTAATATTTCAATAATATCGATTATAACTGGAGCAATTCTCTGTTTCATACTGTAAATTTTTAACATAAGCTTTCATACATTAAACCATTAAATAGTTAATCTAACAAATAAAAAACAATTACAATCGGTATTATAAAATAGTATATTGACGCAATAACGTATTTGAACTTGGGAGGCTTGGATTTCGAATAACTGCATGAGCCCGTTAGTTGGGTATACTTGAATTAACATAAGTTCTCAGAATTGGACCAATAAAAAGCTAATCTAATGGTTAAAAAACAGCTCCAATCAGTATTATAAAATAATATATTGACATAATAACATACTTGAACTTGGGAGGTAGCCAATGTGTAAGGATGGAATTTTTACCCATGGGTGCAGGTACCCAAGGGTACCTGCCCTTCATGGGGAGGGTATAGGGGATAGTATATAGGTATGAGCGTGAGTATGAGGGTTAAGATTAACCACCCACGCGGGTATGGGGTGGGGATGGGGGAAGTTCCCTATACCTACACCATCCCCGTATATATTCCCTTATAATTAAAGAAGAATAAAGTTAGTGTTTTGATGTTTTAGTTTGCTTTATGAATTTAGTTTTATGGATTTCTGAAATTAGGCGGGTATGGGGGAGGGTGTGGGGGGGTGTAAAAAGGGAGGCGGGTATGGGGGGTAGGGGAGGCATACCCACACCCATATCGCCTCGCCCGATTGCCATCCCTACCAATGTGGCTTGGACTTCGAATAATTGCATGAACCCGTCCGCTGAGTATACTTGTACTCGGGAGGCAATTCATGTGTTTTGAACTTCAAATAAATGCCTGAATTCGTTCGTTGGGTGTGCGCATGACTCCTTGTAATAAGGGCACAAATAAATAGTCATTGGGATGGATTTTTGAGTCTGGTTTTGTGTGGTGTTTATAGGGTTTTAATTTTGCCTTGACCCCTCCCATCAATTGCAATTTTTGAGAGCAATAATTACATCACTCTTACATTAGTGGATGATATCAAATAATGAACAATGCAAAATTAGAAATCTTGCCATAAAAACGCTCTTGTTTATTGGACGGATGGCAGGACTTTCAAAATTTGTTTGCATGGTGAAACTTCACCGTCAAGCCAAGCAAAATAGTGCTTTCTTTGAGCCCAAAAAAAAAAAAAAAAAAAATGTGATAATAAGTATGTTCATAATCATGACTTACATATCATCATTTTTGCTTGTAGCCATGAAAATCTGATGAAAGTTTGAAACCCCACAAAAAGTCAGCAGAAAAAAACTGCTTTTTGGGAAAAGGGCACGCAAATGCTGGCACTTATTGTGGATCTTCACTAGCCATGGCAGGCTTACAATTTTTTTTATTTTTTATTTTTTCAAAAGCATTTTTAAAAAGAATGGTTTTCACTACAATATATAACCTTCTAGCTTCTTTGAGGGATTTGCTATTTTTGGGTCTTTCTTCTCATCTAAAACGGAGCAGAAATCCCCAAAGGGCATCAAATCCTTCTATAGCTTTTAGGTCACATTTTACACTTTTTTTAAATTTTTTTTTTAAATAATGTTACATACACAAACATTTCTCTGTACTGACGTGTTACAAAACAAGCTCACAGCAATCTACAATTCCTTCTTCCTGAGTTTGGAAGAGAGAAAAAAAAAATACAAAAACAAAAAAGAAATTGTGTCAAAACTCTGCACTCCACAATGCATTCTCGCCTTCTCCGCAGCGCCGGTGGACCTCCTTCATCCTCTCCACAGATCTGCAGATGCCGCTGCAGGTCCAGTCGAAGGAAGCAACGCACACATTGCCTGCTTGAGCCTTCCACTCGCAATCTACGGTAAGAGTTGATCAAATCAGCAAATGTACGTTTTGTTCACATGTATAAAACAATTATCGTCGTATTATCGAACCGGTTACATGGTATAAAACAATTATCATCTTATTATCGAACCGATTACATTTTATCATGCACATATGACACAAGGCTAAGTTTTGATAAACGAAAATGCAAACAAAAGAAACAAAACAACGCCCTAAAATGTTTTTAAGTGCTTTCTTTGTGGCGTTGTTTAACTATTTTAAAATGATTATGCTGTGCAAAACAACGCCCTAAAACAACCATAATCCCACGGAGAAGGAAGATGTAGAATTATGAGATTACCAGGTGGTGTTCCGCAGCATAATCTCCGGTCATCAATATGCTCCACATCCAAGCCAATAAACCACGATCCTAGAGAAACATCCTCGTTCGCATATCTGTGCAATACATGCCTAGATGATTGCCATAACAAGGAAAACAAGTTCAAGAGTTAATCATATATATATATATATATATAATATTAGCAAGAAGAAAGTCGATTGGCTGCACTAGATATGAAAACGTACTGGTTTATTGATATATACGTAGCCAAGTCTTTGGAGACAGCATATAGCTGTCCCGTGGCATGGCGGAAATACTTGTTACCATCCTCACCGAATTTCCAATGTTCTGGTTCATGGTACCTAACTCCCCTATTAATGACGAAACAAAAGAAGATCAAGAAAAACTGTCATAATTTTCTTTGAGCTAAAAGAGTCAACTTTAAGACTTTATAGCTAACGCTCACTTTTGAGCCAGGACCGGCCCTGATTTCATACACCCGATATACACTCTGGATTTATCTCTATGCCTTGCTAAAGTTGCTCCAAGTGTTGCTGCAAAATTAATGATGTATAAGAAACATAGAAACATACAAGAACAACTAGATCAAAGGTCGATTTATCGCTGCTTTTTTTTTTTTACCTATATTTACATGTACATCATCGTCAACTTTAACATAGAAGTCTGCATCCCACAAAGCAACGGCGGTGGCAAAGTACGTCTTTGTCTTCGCTGACAATTCAAGATACCCTTCAACATGTTCCTGTTTCATTTTTTTTTTTTTTTTTTGGAGGTGAAAACATCAATGTGGTTAGCTGACTTGGCTGTTTTCCAAAATAATATGATGTATATACGAAGACTTTCCAACAGTTTGTATAAACACGCCATTTTCTTTTGGAGAATTCTATGGTTGGGTTTGAGCAAATACCCTACAAATAGGACACAGTTTTTAACCGTCAAATTCTGTTAAATGATGATACTTTTTTTTTTAAATTATTATGATGTTTGTATGAAGTGATCTTACAATTTAAAGCAGTATCCGACGAGCAGCGTAATTTCTCATACCCTACCACATAATTCGCTTTTTCTTTTTGATAAAAGATAGTAGAACAAGTTACAAGGAGAAAAAAGCTCTACCAGCCTAAGAAAGTCACCGTGCCTTCTGTCCTCGGCTTCAATAGCTTTATCAAGGATACCACCTGATGTAGCACTAGCAATCCAAGGGACGGGTATGAAAAAACCGCAAATCAGAATTCTTCACTAGAACTTGAAAAACACGATGAGTATTCCACCTTTTACAAGGTACCTACCTGTGACCTATCACAAAACGCATTATAATGCTTTTTCTTCCTCGAGCTTTTTCCTCTTATCACCTGGTTGTAAATAAAGAAATTTATAATAGGAAAAAGAAAATTGTCAGAATCGCATAAAACTAAGAATCTAAGTTATATATGTATCTCAAGCAAAATCCACAGACCATGAGGCATCCAAGTCGCACGAACAGAATCTCTTCGCTTTCGGCTGCTAAAAGCAGTGTTGATCCCAACAACCATCAAATATTTTCTTTTCTTAATTGATCCAGGTATTCTTACGTTATCTTCTATGGGTGAACCATTGAGGATGGATTCCTGTGCAGCCCTCGCAGCGGATAACTCCATTTCCAAATTTGAAATGGTTTTATCTAGTGTTCTGCAGTTTTTAAGTACCGTAAGTTTATACGTCGTAAAAATTGATAAAACATAGATTTTAGTAGCTATGGAGTTGGCTTACTGTATCGCATCATGAGTTCTTGAAACTTCTCCATAAACGTCCTTTGATTCATGGTCTACATCCTTCTAAGTAAAGAAACAACACGAAATATGAATAATTCAGCAAACAACTAGGTGAAAGCACATTTAAAGGGGAGAAGGGAAGAAGAAGAAAATGTCAGCAAAATGCACTTACAATTTTCGGATCACAACCCGAAACTAGCGTTTGCATTTCTTCATCCACCCTTGTTGTCCTTGATATGTTCTTTTCAGGTACCAGCGGCATTCTATTACCAAAATCCTTATATCAGTATGGCATAAACAGAGCAGTGACTTTGTTGCTTTGGTTTAGATACAGCATTTTTTTAAAAAGGTGTATCAATGTTCACCTCGAAATAAAAATGCAACAAAAATGATAACAAAATGTGACAAAATAAAGAGTGCATAAAGATTGCGAGCACTTCCACACCTCACTTCATCTTTCCTAACAACATCCCACGGACATACACAGAGGAAAGGATGGAAGAGATAAAGGTTGAGATTACAATGAGCTAGCTAATTCAAATTCCCTTCCGGGAACACAAAGCATAAAGGAGAAGCAGCGTAAGCAAGGCCATAACATGACTAGGAAATTCGGAGTTTTGAGTTACATGATTCGATAAAAGACTATTACAACTTGATAAGTATTCAAAATGTTGTTCAGCCCTCTTTTAGATTATTACAGTTCCTATCAAATGGCTACTAAAAGTCGGTACCGACACTCATATCCATAACGGAGGGAACCAAATGAGAGACAAAATGAGGAAAAGGTTGACTTAGAGCTAAGTCCAATCGGGTGCATCCGTAAAGCGCAAGGACAAATGAGCCACTTACTCGGTACGGTAAGAAAATTCCACTAAAATAAGACAAATGAAACACATAATGAAAAAGTAGTTTCATGACACATTATAAACTTTTCACAATGTGTATCGTCGATCATAATATCGAAAAAAATAAAATTAAGAGCTTCATTCCACCCTTCATTCCATCACATGTGGTAAGCTTGTATTCCAGGCAAATCCGCAAGCGAGGTGATGAAACAAAAATCAGTTTTGAGTAGTTTAGGGAAAAAAATTACACTAGCAAACAACGAAGAAACTGAATAAGAACAAGTTCATCTTTTGAATAAAAGAATTTCATAAAACCAGCAAAAGAACTATTATATATGATATATATATATATATATATATATACAGGAATTTAACCACATCCACACCAATGGTATCTGAATTCAAGCATCAAAACCACAGAAGTATTCAAAATTAAACTATATGTGAAAATTCAGGTCAAACACTACAAAAATTACATCTAAAAGAAGAGAGAGAGAGAGAGCTTCATGGTCCAACAAAAAAGCTACTCAAATCACTCATTACACTATATATAGCTATATATACAATTACAAACCCATCAAAAAATAAATTAAAAAATTAAAAAAGTCCACCACTTTTCAATTATAAATCACGATTGTTACAAACTAATGCCAGAAAACATAATTGACAACAATTTTTCCCCAAATTCACAAATCCCATTTCCTCAAACCCAAAAACAGTCCGAAATTTCTCTTCGTACCCACCAAATTACGACTTGAAAAAACAGAAAAAATTAAATGAAAAATAAAAAAAGTTTGAAACTTTAGAAAAATTACCTGTCGGAGAAGAGCATCCCAGCACAAAAACAACCGATACAAAGCAAGAGAGTCCATTTCCGAGACACAACACTCTTGGAAGCTGACTCTGTCCCTCCTCTGTTCTTCCAAGACATCCTTAAAATCCTCAAACTTTTGTAACCCAATAAAAAGAAAAAAAAAAAAAAAGAAGAAGAAGAAAAACTAAATCTAAAAAATACCCATTACTAATCCCAAGTCAAGCAAGTCAATTGAAGCAAAACCCAGATCCAAATGAGGCTATAGAAGTAAAAAAATTCCTTGGCAAAACTCTCTCTCTCTCTCGAACCTCTGTTTTTGCGTGTCTCAACCTACAAAGGAAAGTACAGAGAAAGAGGTGTGCGGAAGGAAGAGAGAGAGACCCAACAGCTATCGCGTTGAATATGGCCATATATGTGAAGAATATTTCTTTGAAAATATTAAAGGAAAATTGAATTAAAATTACCCAACCGACATTAACAGACCTTCCAAAATGTCCCAACTTTGCTGCCAAGTTGTATTGTTTACCGGTTTCTAATTCGACATCTCAACAAATCTTTTTTTTTATTATTTTGTTTTGTTTTTTTTTTTTTTTGTTTTGTTTTGTTTTGTTTTGTTTTTTTTTTTTTTACGGTTTGTCTATGGTTCGTGATCTTCTCAAGACATTGTTTCTTTCGTCTCATAAGCCAACTAGCAACCAAACGACTATCAAGTAAAATTTTAGAAAGATTTCTACTGTAGGTCATTAGATTTTTTTTTTTTCTAAAGTTAAAAGGCGGAATCGTGTTTTTGTGATTAATCAAAATCTTCCACAATCCCGATTTTGGAGAAGACTCACCGATAAAGGAGATCTGTCACACCCGAATCAAATCCAGTGTTCACACGATGCTAGCAACGAGAATGTTGAGGAGAGAAGGAGCTAAGAGAGGAGAACACGACGGAGAGATAAGCGCGACGATGTTGTAAAGAGGGAGGATAAATGTGATAGAGAGAGAGAGGTGGGAGATTGGTTTATTGTATGCATATGAGATTTGTTACATTTTTAATATTTTTTTAGAAAATGAGTATAAAAAAAATTAATGATTTATATTATGATCAAAGGTACTGATTTATATTATGATTCATAAATTATTAATTATGATTAATAAGTGATCAACAAAGAAAATAGGTGTATAAGAAGGAAGATATCCTAGAAGATTTAACATATTAAAAAGATGATTTTATAATTCTTAAAAATATAAAACTAAACGTTACATCTCATTTTAATGGGTCCAACAACTCACCAATACTCCACATTTTTTTTTCACAATTAAATCAATTTAATATCATATTAAGTATATAACAATGGCCAAACGTGATAAATAATAATCTAAGAATCCAATACAAAATAATACCGGTAGAAGAATTTTTCCTGCCTTAATTAAAACCCTTTATTTTAAGAATCCAATACGAAATTATGCCTGCTGAAGAATTTTTCCTGCCTTAATAAAAAGCCTTTAATTTGACAAGAATATTTATTTTCTGAATCCGATACAAAATATTACCGGCTGAAGAAACTTTCCAGCCTTAATTAAAGAAATTTAATTTGAAGAGAATTTTGTAGTATTCACAATTTAATTTTTTTTTAACAATTTTATCACATCTAATTCTATTATTTTAATAATTTTATTACATTTAATATTATTAAAAAAATATAAAATTCGAATATCTCGTCTCAAATTTTTGGTTTTTCTCTATAAACAAGAACAACTTTATACCTGTTGATTAGATAATGTAGTTTTTATTTCTTTTTTAATTTTTTGTTTTTTGTTATTGAATGAGTTCAAATGGTTGTAATAATTGTTGGCAGCTTAGATTCTTCTGATGCATAGCATGGCCCGGGGGTGTTAACTCAACACTAAATAAAAAGTCAAATGTGAAAATGTTTTTTCTTTTTCTTTTTGTGAAAAAGTTTTTTTACCCCTCCTCTAACTATGAAAAATCAACATTGTTTTACTCCTTTTCCTTCTGTGGTATTACCAAGGGAATATCACGGGAAGAATGTTTCACTTGAATTCTTTTGTCTTTGGTAATTTAAGTTCTTTTTTTTTTTTTGTTGTTGTTCTTATTGTCGTTTGTGATAAAGTGTAGCTCATTTCTTACTTTCGTTTCAATAATGCTCGCTTTACTTGCTTGGTAACGACTCATATGAATTTATTAATTTTTCTCTTATTTTTCTGTACTTTTTTTTTTTAATGTGGTTGCCAGAGGGCTAGAATTGACATGAATGAAGCATAACATTTTTTTTTATTGGTTGCAGGAAGTAATCTTGCTTGTCATGGAGTAAAGTATGTTAAGAATGAAAGGGACATGACTTGACTAATTCTAGCACAAATGTGTCATAACCTTGTCCCGTAATTTTTTTGTCCATGAAAAAAGAAAAAAAAGAAAAAGGGAATTATTGGTGTTATTTCTTAAACAGGAAAAAGTATGACAATTTTACACCCATAGATGAGTTGACAAGTGTGAATGACTTTATTAGCTTCTCCCCTTTATTTATCCGAGTTTGACTCCCGTTGCCTTCTTTTAGGTCTCGCTCCAGCTTCAGCTATTCAATTATGGTTTGATGATGGCAGAGTAGACCCCGGATGACCGACTGAGAGAAACTAGTATAAAGAACTCGTCTCCCTACCATACTTAGGAAGATGAATTCCTGTCTGTGGGAGTGAAAACCTGAAAATGATGGGGCCATCCCGAGATCCTTTTTATTAAAAAAAAAATGACAAATTTATTTAAATGATGAATTTAAATTCACACAAAATCACCATACCATAACACCGCACAAGAACAAGACCATTGAATTCAGAAACAATTATCTCAAATTGGTTCTCCACTAATAGTATGCTTATTGCATTTGTTTATACCGGATTAGGATTAAATTAATCTTCCATTTTTTTTTTGGGCCATGAAATTAAATCTTACTATAAAAAACCTTACAGCTGTATTAATGATGCACCAAGAGATTATGACATATATACATATATTATGTATATATGGATATTTATTTGGTAAGTTTTGACTACACCAAGAAGTTGCAATCCCAAAGAAAACACACAAATCTACTACTTAGACAACAAATTATGCTTATAAATTGTCTGGCCGCCCCCTCCAACAATACAACTCGTAAAAGAGAGTGACACAATCCAGAAGAAAGAGCGATACAATCTGCGAGCGAGATAGAGTTTGACAGTGCCAGAAATTTCGGCAGCTGAATACACACACATATATATACACACACACACACAAACACGAGGAAAGTTGCACTGGACAAAAAGACTACAGTCTTTTGAGATACATAATAGTTGGTGAGCATAAAAAGTTGTTAGAAAATCAAAAGAGAGCCCTAAAAGGATATCCCACTGGCTTTTGTAATCCTCACCAAAAAAAGCTGGAGACAACACGTGGTGCACATGCATAGAAGAACATGCAATGACTCCAACGATTGGTTTTACAGATCATAAAGCAAATGCACCAAAAGACTTGTCCATATCTTTGTTTCCGCCAATCATTATTATTATACATAGTATTATTAGAGTACGTTGTACTTATCTCATAATCATTTACGATAGCGTTATTGTAGTTACGTACCATACTAAATGACATCTAATTTATCACGTAAAATTGATAATCTATTATGTAATGTTGATTATAATACGAGATTATGATAATACTATGACATTAAAATAAAAACAGTAATTTAATCATTTACGCAGATTTATTATTGATCAGCGTGATTCGATGAAAATAAAGAGAAAAAAAAAAAACCCTTACGAGAATTGATAGATAAAGAAAGTAAACATATAATTTTTTTTATGATGCTAATAATAACACGAGATTTTGATATTACACTCGATCTAATGACTTTAAATATTTTACGATATGATTACCGTAACTAAAGGAGCCTACTCAATATTAGACGAGATTTTGATAATAATAACACGAGATTCTGATATTACACTGGATCTAATGACTTTAAATATTTTATGATATGATTACCGTAACTAAAGGAGCCTACTCAATATTAGACAATGTGTAGTGTTGGACTATTGCTCTTGTAAGGTTATACTACCTACTTAGAAGCAAGCTTCTTTTATTCCACGTATTACTGATAAGACTTTCATGTCCGAATATGTTTTTGAATCGTCATGTTTATATCTAGTTTTCTTATTATTATTTTTTTTTACATATATTTTTTCTATTTCAGACAACACACAAACCAGCTAAAAATTAATTGGAGCACAAATGGAGGCCCTTTTTTGTAATGTCGTTCAACATAGGTCAAAAGACGTAGGAAAATGTTACAGAGCGTACTTTCGGACCTCTCAACATTGAAAATCAAATCCCCAGCTTATTTTTCCTTTTAAAGTTGTTCTTTTACTTTTTTTTTTTTTTTTTGATTTTTTTTTTTGGGTTTGAATATTGAAAAATTTGAACTTAACACCTTATAATGGAGTCAAATGTAAAATTATTATTAGATTATATCTACAATCATTGTTATTAAAAAAACATATATTTCAGATAAAATTTTTTTTGAAGCACCGTTAGTATTAAATACCATCATAAATAAAAACTTTAAATACTAAATTATATTTGAAGGACCTACTGGTATTAAATACCGTCATAAATGTGTGGACATCACAAGAAGTAAATAAATTATTCAACCGATAAATTTATTATTTATTATTATTTATTTCAAAAATTTAAAAATCCTGTTTACCTCTTTCTCCACATGACACACCACACCGACCTATATTATAAGGCCTAATCTACGATGGCATAAAAAAACTGACCTCATAAGGGAAAATTGTTGAAAAAGCCATCCTATTAAGGAATTTTGCCTATCTTTTTATATGATTATGAATTTTGACGTTCGAAGATATAATATTGTTTTTTTAAAAAGACATTTCTATCCTTTATTGTAATATCAGGTTGATCCCTCCCCCCTCTCTCTGTTTGGGATCTCTGGCTATCACCGTCACCTCGACCTCCTTCCGCCGACTTCTCTCTATTGAGATCACTCTCTCTCTCTCTCCATGGCGGATGGGAACCCACATATTTTGTCCAATTTTGGTATCTCAAATGATATCTAACTAAATATATTTTGCAACATCATTGAATGAAACTAGATTTTAAAACATAAAGTATTTCAAACTTTTAAAATAACATGGCATAATATGATTGGTTAGACATCAAAAATTGGACAGATGATTTGGATCCGGCGGATGGAGTCAATTCAAATGCATGATCTCTCTCTAGCACGGATTCGTGCAATCTCTTTTCGTGACAGACAACGATCTTTCTCCGCAGTGGATGATGTCGATTCCAATGGGTGATCAACAATGATATATCTTTGGTGTTGTTTCAGCTTTGCGGATCTCTCTTTGGCTTTTGTTATGCTTTGCATGATCTACGGGATCTCTCTGCATGATCTAGAGGATCTCTCTTCGGCGTTGGTTCGGCTTCATGTGATCTCTTTCTATGAACACTGCAATGGACTACGTCTCTGGTAGGCAGTCGAAGCTACCATTTCAGATGAATATCTCGATATTGTGTTCAAATTTTTTTTTTTTTTTTTTTTTGTTGTTGAATATATATATATATTTTTTCAATTTGGGGATTTCCAATTTTGGAGGTTAGGGTTTTTTTTTTTTTTTGTTGGTAATATAACTTTTATATATACATACTTTGGTGAAATTACAAATTAATAAATTACCATAACTTATCCGCTAGAGTATAATGAACAATTCGGTGAATTATTAAAAAATAACCCGGTGATATACATTCTAACGACGATCAGAGAAAATGTTGAATCCCAAATAGTATTCTGGTAGACTACCAAAAGTGTTCTACTAGTATACTCTCCGTAGAGTACTCTAGTAGACTACCGATGGTGTTCTACAAGAATACCTTTTTGGTTAGTCGGGATAATTTTGAAACTATTTATTATGTTGATTTTTGAATTATCTTATAAGAGATCAAAAATCCTGAAATTATTTTAAATGGGGTAATATTCTAGAGGTATACTCTTTCTGCAACAATCCTTAAAAAATCTCCTACCTCATAAAGTGCTGACGCACGTCTAATGCGCTGTTAAACTTGGGCTAATTAATTAACCCAATAGGGTACTTTTGCATACTTTTGTTTGCTGAAAGCCCAAAATAGCACACAATAATGGACTAATTATCTTGGAACCATGCTCGCTATCCCATTGCATACATCAATATCCTACGGCAGGGTACTGGTTTCGGCCCCATACAGATTGTATTTTAATCTCACTATTTCTCTATTCTGTTTTTAAAAAACCGAAATTTTAAAAGTTGAAATGAGATGATTTTTGAATCAAAATGTTCACAACGACGAGATAAATAAAACAAAATCTATTTTGCATATTTTTTCTGAATACATTTTAAATTTTTGTACCATTTTCTATATCACAAGAACTTTTTTAAAATTCCTCTTCCCAAACATACATTTATCCCAACCTCTAAATTCCATCTCCAAATGTCCACCCAAACAGGCCCTTAAATCCAAATGCTAGTTCTTTAGAACGAAAAAAAAAAAAAAAAAATCCAATGGTAGAGTTGCGGTTTAATTCCCTACAGTGTAGAAAGCTATTATTTTCATATAAATAACTAAGGCTGTCACAATTTGGATGGAAATATTTGAATTGACAAATTTACATAAAAGCATTTGAATTACCATCCGAATTAATGTTTAGATCTTTTTAATATGAATATAAGAACTTAAACACTTAAATTTGCTTTTGATTGGTGCTTAAAACAGTTATTTACATTAATGACCTAAATGATGCACGCACAAATGGTATAGTAGCTAACTTCAAATTTTGACTAAAATGATCATTTCTAACATTTCAACCATCCAAATACCGAGTCCGTTTTTGAATTACCCAATAACAATTTGAATATCTCATTCAAATGACGCCATTCAAATGTTTCAAAACAGATGAAATAAAACGACCCAAAATCTTACTACTTTTTCTTCGTTTTTGTTTTTTTAACGAGAATATTACTAACTTTTTTTTTAAGGCAAGCTGAGAAAATCAAGCATCAAACAAACACAAAACCAACCACAGGACAAGGGAGTTAATTAAACAACCAAAACAAGCATGGAACTAACGAAAGAGGTGGGAAACTCCGTTGGAGGTACAAAACCCACCTTCACCACTGCGTAAATAGGAGCCAAAAGAGCGTATATACGTAAATTATGTGCAACGATATTGTCAGTCCTTCACGCTCAAATGAACGCAAAAAAATTAACAAGCTGGAATTAAGCACCTTCTCCTTGTCTAAGTCCACCTCCCAAATTGGCCATCCCACTTATCAGAACTAATGTACTACCTCGATATCTGATTGCATGTCAGTATCCCATCCCTGCCATGACAACTCTAATAATTAACTTATCAAGAAAAGCTGCACAACAGCATTTATGTAAGTCGTCTTTTTTTTTTTAATTAAAAAAATCTAGAGGTTGTCTCATCATTTTTAGGTTTTTCAATCATACTTCTCTGGATATTTTAGAATTATATCATTTATACTAATTTCTCTTAGTCATCCATCGGAGACTCATACTGTCATCACCAACCGAAGTTTCAACGACTGAAGCTGGAGTGAGGCCTAAAGGGGATGCAATGAGATTTGAATCTAGATGGACGAAGAGAAGATGCCTGAGAAATTAAAGGATCAAGAGTAGTGGTTATTACTTACTAGATACCAATTTCATGTCATTCCATAGGAAAATTTTCAAGTGGAACTTACGAGCAGTAGAAGGTATACGATTATACATGTGATGGTATTTCAACAAAAAAAAAAGTGTACATATTATGTTAAGGGTAAAATAAAAAATTTAACTCCCACATTGGAAAATCATAGAAACTATAATAGATATAGAAAGGTTATATTTGTATCCAAATTAAGAAGTTCACAATATCCCTTATCACATAATTTATCTTAATAAAATATTAATTATTTATTTACGTAATCAATATTTTGACCTTCAAGCACCCTTTCTCGCATTACATACTCGAAATTGAAAATTCTAATTAAAAAATAAAACTCAACCAAAAAAGCGAAAGAAAAAATGGAAAACCTACTGAAGAAATTTGATGCATAGATAATATAGAATAAGATAATATTTTAAATATATATGCTATTTTCAAATCACGATAATTGCGATAATAAATGGATTAATATTAGATAAGAGTATAAAGTAAGATAATATTTATGTTATTTTCATACTTTGTAACATTTTTTTAGTATTTAACATTAGTATGTACCTTGAAAACAAGTTTTTTCATGGAAAAAGATAAAAATAAAAAAAGAATATTCTTATGATGTGATGCACAATTTAATTTGTTGTGCAAATACGCATAACTATCAATCTGTCCCGTGGGAAGTTGTTTGTATGTGTTTGTTGAGTTTATCAAAAAATGATCACCCAAATTTTTCAACCACACAGAGAAAAAAAAAATTGTCAATAAGATTTTTTCTAAAGGATCCATTTTAGCTAAAATTAAATTCAATTTTTTTTTGAAATTCAATGAAATTTTATTTATTGTTAGATATGAAATGTGGTGAATCTTGCGATATAAGACTAGCTCGTAATTCAAGTATGGAAATAAATTGCACCGATTCAATCATTCACATCCCTTAAAAAGGTGGTCTTCAGTTTAAATAGGGACGGAGCTATTCAATACTTGATAAGAATAGCTCCCTCACTCAGTTTCTTAAATTTATTTTTAACCTTTAAAAATCTTATGATTTTTTTATTTTATCTCAAGTAAAATTTAATATATATATATAAATACAAGTTTCCATTAAATTATACATTCTTCTAAATTTTTATCACATGTAGATGTATATCTATATATCTAGTAGTTCTTAAAAGGGATTTATAGCTAAATAGCCCTTTTTAAAAAGTTTTTTAATAAATGGCCAAAATTTTAAAAAATTAGTAAAAAAAACTCTTTTTTCTTAAATGATTAATCAATTTTATTAAATGATCAATCAATGATTAATCACATTATAATTAATCAATTATTGACTTACGATCAATTACTGATTATCAAAAATATTATAGTCAATCATTAATTAGCCATCAGTTAATCACCAATTTGCATAGTCAATCAAATTTGAAAAATGACAAACGACTATTTTCCTATATAAAAAAAGGCCATCTATCCTAAGTTTCCTTCTTAAAAATATAATACTATAAATCTTATATATATATATATATATATTTTTTTTTTTTCTGTTATTTTTTTCTTATTTTTTAATATAAGCCCTTATTAAAATAGAATGTTGATTACATCTCGGATTTTCGAATTTGAAAGCTCCTACTTAAACTCGTGCTCTCTCCCTTCTTTGAGTTAATCCAAGCTGGCAGAACTAATGACACGCAATTGGTTGGTCTCAATCATTAAGAAAAAAAAAAAAAAAACAAAACAAAAACAAACAAACAAACAAAAAACAAAAATAAGAAAGATGCTAAGTTTTATATATCTCCATAAAATTGTTGCTTCCTAGTTTCCTAGATCATAAATCAGGATGAAGAACTTGGTATGAGAGTGATCTTAAAAATTTAATTGTGAGGGTAACGTTCATTAGGTTGTGCCCTATTCATAAACCAAATGATTTTTTTCCTTGCAGTTCTAAATTGTTGATAATAGATATAAGGGCAAGAAGGAAAAGAACTATTCTTTTTAATAAATAAAATTTATTAAGAAGAAAAGAAAAAATAACGATACAAAATTATTGTCATTAAAATCCTTAAAGATATAAGAAGGAAAAAGCAAACTAAACAAAGCCAAAATAAAAAAGGAAAAGAACCTGAGATTGAGAGTAATACATTATTGCTAATTAAATTACTCTGTAGTTTTCAGTTTTTATTAATTTTTCCAGTCTATGTAACAAAGAATCTAAGAGGATGTGATTGTAGTTTTCACGATTATTTTCATCTATATTCCATAAATTTTTGGGTCACTCTCACTTTGCTCTTAAACTTAAGTTCATTCTGTTAATATTTCAACTAAAAACAAACAGAAAAAGACCACATAACTACATATAACTCACTTTTTCTAGAAGAGATAAAATTCAAGAATTATAGATGGGAATAATCCTAGTTTTAATATCGTAGGGTTAGGGCACAATCAAAATTCTTTTTAGTAAATGAAATTTTATGAAATTTTATAACAATTCATTAATTCAGGAGATGAGTCCATTAAAAGGAATTTAACAGGAGGCATTAAAAAGAGGTTGGTTGGGGATGAACTTTTGTTACAACTACTACTACTCACATTAATATCGAACTACTTGTCCCTCCAATTAATCCAAAACGGACCCATTTTTGGAATTTTTGTGTACAACTTTAAAACAAGACGACCAGGTTTATTTCTTGGTAACCATACATGCATGCATGTAGTTGAAACCTAATTAATATAATACAATTCCAAAAAGACACCGCCCCGCTAGCTCAACAAGATATCTAGGAGGAAGGATTTGAATATGAGCTTTTATACTCGAAATCTAAAAATGTTTTTGGTCCTCTTTAATAGATGAAAGAGCCATAAATTTTATATAATAAAATAATAATAACTCGATTGTTATTGTTTTTATCATTTCATATATGCCGTTAGGCTAATTTAGTGGGTGGGAAGAAGGGTTTAAGGTGCTGTGTACATCAAAATATCGAACTGCTAACGTTGAAAACTTCTTTGACTTCCATAGGTCGCTTGGTGCACCATTTTCATAGAGAGAGAGAGGAAAAATAAATAAATAAATAAATAAATAAAAAATAAATAAACATCCTCGTAATATATCATAATTGATCTGAATTAATAATGTCTTTTTTCTCAATATATAAATAAAAATCAACTGGTGTATCAAGATATTTTAACTGGATCAGTATTTCTTCAGTAGCCTCATCATCTATCAAATCTCACATCAAAATGATAATAAAATAAAATTAAAAAAAAAATTGATAAAAAGACAAAGTCACTCTAGAAAGGAGATAAAACACAAAAATTACTGCTACACTATAGTTCTATAGGACAATCTATCCGGATAAACTAATGTCATTATTATTAATCGCCATTGATTTGCTAGCTTGCATGTCATATATACATATACATAGGCGCGTATACATATATATGACAATTTATTTAATGGATATGTCGATCATAAATGAAACAAGTGAGCTTTAATGTTAAGACTGTGTGGTAGTTTGAAGGTATTAACTAACAGAGTTGGTAAAGTGTTTTGTCTTGAGTTTTGCTTTTTTAAGGTTGGAGAATTATACATGAGAAAGGCACCACAACATTGATTTTAAAATAAAAAAGAGAATAGGAAAGATTATTAATTGCTGCCTATTCTATTGGTAATAAATATTAGAGCTCGTAGTGAGATGGTTTTATATTGAGAAAACGTTTTAAGTTTTTCTTTTAGATTATTGTTTCTTATGATTACTTTCGTTTAGTTTGCATTAATTGGTTTGTGTTTTCTTCTTATTTTAGGTCTTTTATGATTTAGATTTTGTGTTAAGTTGTGGAAGCGGAATCCCAGAAAGGTCTACAACATTTGAAAGTTGTTTCATTAAAAGAATTTTGGAGATTTCACTTATAATTTTGGTTGTCTTCTTCTCTCTTTTTATTATTTTTTTTAAGGGGGTGCCCTTAATAGTGATTATTATGAGTGGTTAGAGAAAAAAAAATATAGAAAGTGTGAGAGTGTGGATTTCTCTTGTAAACTTCTTGATCATCATAAGAAATTACTACAGTGGTTAAAATAGGGCGTAGTCTTATTTTAAGGGGAATCTGTATTAAAATTTACATGTTTTATGATTATTTATTTTGTTGCGAATTTTATTGCTTTCAGAGATATAGAATTAGGGTGTTAATTCTTAATGTTTTGTTAATTTTTTTTAATTCCTTTTTTATAACAAATTTTCGCTTATTTAAAAAAGAAAGTGAAAAATATTTTCCCAAAAGCTAGCACCCACTCTAACCAATTAACCTTTGTGATAAATATGACAAGGTGGTTTTTCAACTTCAAGAATTGGATAATGTGATAAATATTAATTAGGGGGACAGAATTAGTAGATATATTTTTGGGGATAAAAAAACAGAATATCATCGTGGTGGTGGTCGTCGTCATCATTTAGAGTAAATTGGCGAGAAATTGATCGTACATAGAGAAACTAAACACATCCTTATAACTAGACAACATATTGCAACTCATGAATTATTTTACAAATATGACAGTTTAGTCTCATATTTTTTTTTCTTTTTTGGAAGGAATAGTCTCATAATTTTTGAGACAACAATTTCTTTTATCTTTTCTTTTTGTTTTTTAAAGAAAAAATTAGAAAGAGACTGGTATTAAAGAAACTTAACACATTCTAACACGGCAACATATCTCAACTCATGTATTAATTTAAAAATATGACAATTGAGTCTCATATTGTTACGTGTAATATTATCATTCTATATGTCACCATATATATAAATATTTTGAACTCAGGATAATAGATTTGATCTCAACAATTTGTTGTGAAGTTATATCAAATTACGGCCATAATATATTTGTAATCACTATATATGATGCTATATAGAGAACATTTTTGACATTATAAATATTCACTAGTTCTCTTGTTCGGTACCTCAATTTTGCCACACAAGAACGGTTGTCCTTTTAGGACCGTTAGATATGAAAATGAATAGTGCTGATGAAAAAAAAGATACGTAGTACCATCTCTCTCTCTCTGTCACGTACTCTCTTTGTCGGAGTCCAGTGCTGCCGAATAACATACTCTTCCTACAAATATTTAGCGATGTTTTAAAAAATATATATATATATATATATGAAAACTTTTCCGTATGGTATCGCCGGATCGCTGAATGGGAGAGTTCTCCCTATATCTCTCTCTAGCAGGTTGTAACCTGTTCTTCTCCAAATTGTGTTGATTTCCAACACGGGTTTTACCGTCGGACGGCCGTTTAACCGTAGCCGTATGAGAGAATATTCCTATATATATATATATATATAGAGAGAGAGAGAGAGAGAGAGAGAGGGAGAAGGTGGTCGATATTCAAACTGGCATGGCAGTTGGCACCGAAATGCATGTGGGCATCAGGTGAGAGCTCTTGTTACGTATTAATGGAGATGCATGTGAGGATTGCCGGTAAAGAAAGAAGGGTCAGCTTTTGGGGCTGTACGAACCTAATTTTACCCTAGCTAAGCAAGCTAGTTTTTATTTTTTATTTTATTTTTTTATTATAAATTAAAATTAAAATTATTTATTTATTTGCTGAAATTAAAAATCTTGCTAGTTGTTGGTTGTTATCAGCTGTCTTGTTACATATGAAAGCACCATATGTTAACAATTAATAAAGTCAGAACTCGTCACTTTCATATAAGAGCTTTCTTGGGTCAATTATCTCCATCCGCTGAGATTGATGAGATCTTGCATACCAATCTCATGTCAGTCACGTATACCTTATTATTATAAACAAAATATACACACACACACACACACGCGAAGAGTTTAATGTTTTAATAGAAGTACTTATTATTATAAACAAAATATACATATACACACACACGCGCGAAGAGTTGATGTTTTAATAGAAGTACACCTCTTGGTTGCATCATTATTGGTGCGTTTGATTTACTGGTTTAAGTTAAAATTTTTAAGTTAAAATTTGTTGATTTTTAAAAAAATTTAATTATAATTTTTATTGATTTTTTTAAAAGATAAAATAAAAATTGAGATAAAAAATTTAAGTTGGATTTTAAACACCAAACGGAGGCTACGGTTATGATCTAATGGTAGTAAGAGACGATGCCACTCATAGTACCGAGACCTCCACCTCCGGTTCCCTTTTTATTTATACTAATTTTACATTTAACTTGACATTTATTTCACTCAACCCCTCTAAAAATTGATCGTTATTTTTTTATATAAATTCCTTTAAAAATTTTGTTCTTATTAAATGCACTGATGTAACAGGTCGGCTATGGTACTTTAACTTTAATATAAGAGCTCGCTTGGGTTAGTAACCTCGACTGCAATTGATTAGATCTTGCATGTGCCAATCTCATGTCAATCAAGTATATATAAAATAGAAGTACAACCTATTGGTTGCACTGTTATATATATATATGATCTAATGATAGTTTAACATTTAATATTAATATAAAATGTATATCTAATGGTAGTTTAACATTGATATTAATATAAAATGTACGGTTTAAATTCTCACATATCAAGTTTTATTTATTCATTCATTTATTGTAAGAAAAAGGAGTAAACATATACATGAAAAGGGAGAGAATTTTTTATGGTGAAAAAAATTCTACTCTTTAGGTTTTTTTTTTTTTTTGAAAATTTGCAAAATATATATGTAAATTTTGATCGGTGTTTTAGTGGATACCAACTTAATTTCCATTCAAAAAAAAAAAAAAAAAAAACCCCAACCTAATTGATTGTGATGGGCGAAAATATCTTGATACTAGTTAATTCCTTTCTTCAGTAAAGAACATGGAAATTTTGGGATTAAGGTCGAAGAAAGGACAAATAAATGAGATATTTTTATATTTTGAATAAATTGCTTATTTTGTTTCTAAATTTTTAATCCTTGATTTTTTTTTCATAACTGAAATATTTCTAAACTATTAAAATATTATTACAATAGTTACTTCTCTAAACTTTATAACTCAATGAAGTTCTTCAATTTGAGTTCGCGTGTTCAACACCCGTATTTTTTCCCTAAGGGTTTTATGTCCTATTAAATAATTACATTATTGTGTCGGTTATTTTTTGCAATTTCAGTTATCCTAAATGCAGAGTACAATCGTGTCGTTTCATCTAAACAGAGCGTTAATCGTCTCTCCGATCCAAACGACACCCAATAACTACCCCATCCTCTGCCATGCTTCCATCTCAATATTATTAAATAAATAAATAAAAGTAAGATTAAATAAAGTAGCAGCCTGGACCACGATATGAAGACTACAATATGATCGATCGTACAAAAAGCTTGGACACAGATACATATTTATAAGGTTTTAACAAAAGCATTAAAATTTGATAAAAATGACTGTCGGTTGTTAAATAATTAGCTATAAATATATTTTAAAGCCTAAATGTAAGTGCAATTATATCCCCTAATATATATATATATATATATATATATTTTATAAAACACAAAGATAAGAACACACAATTCTTATGGAGCACATCGACCACATGACCTTTAGGAGGAGGGAATTAGTGGACTCATAAGTAAACCCCACTAAGTTACCATTTTCAGGTAATTTTATTAAGAGTAATTGGCCTAAATAGTTCCTATACTCTTTCAAAGGTAACGGTTTGATCCCTGTTCTTTTTTTTTTTTGGGCCGAGATAATCTTAAATTTTTATTTCTTGGCTATTTCAGTCATTTCCGTCAAAAAACTAACGGATTAATCACGTGAGAAGCACGCTTCATGCATTTTGAAGCATACAAAATATATCAAAATCATATTATTTTTTATATTATTTTAATATTATTTTTTTATGTATATTATATTAAAAAAAACAATCAATAAGATATAATTTTTTTTATCTATTAAAAAAATCTATCAATAAGATATAATTTTAAAACGTCATACAAAGTATATCAAAATCATATCGAGACCATTGTAGTTTACTAAGTGAAAACAAAATACAAAATACAAAAAGAAAAAAAGAAAAAAAAATATTAGCCATTAGATTGATTCAATAGGTGATTGAAGTAAAAAACATTTCCTTTTCTATTTAAGTAAATAGAAATATAAACATGTTAGTGCAAATTATTAGTCCAATTGCAAGTTGACATCTGGTACTTTGCATTAAGCTAGCCACGTGACATTGCATTATTACAAATAAAGAAAATTACAAGCTCACATTCAAGTGATAAGGATATTTTAGGTCGTCTTTGCCATGCATATTCATTACTCCCAAGTATTTAGAGCCCTACTGAGATTGTTTAGAATTTTGTTTAAAAAAAAAAAAAAAACGTTATATGTGATAAATATATGCGTACCAAAACCTCCAAAACAATTAATTTTTAAACGAATTTATACGTTATTTTTGGTATTATAACAAAAGGTCCAGGTTCAAATCCTATGATGTATCCTGAAAAAGTATTTTGATGCCGGAATATACTTGAATTTGGAAGTTGATCTATGTGACTGGAGTCTCGAAAAAGTGCATGAACTCATATCCATTATGTAGTAAGAGACTACTCGAATTAAGAGCCCAAATAGATAGTGTTTGGGGTGGATTTCCGAGTCTGATAATGGTGGTGTTTAACGGAATTGATTGCACATTTTTCATCAATTGTAATTTTTAGACTAAATGATTGTGTCACTCATACCAATAACATCGATTGTAACATATATCGAATCTTGACATTTGATTATTATTTATTGATATGATATTTATCATTCATAGATTATTTAACACTAAAATGAAAAAAAAAATTCAACCTAAATAAATTATGTTTACAAGTTTTAAAGCTTAATAGATATAGAAATAGATTTAATATTTCTAAATACAATATAAGTATGAACACAAAATAAAATCACATATTAAAAATTTCATTTTCACTCCTTTTTGTTCGGTCTAAGATTTTAAAACTTTGATACAATTTTCAACGTTTCACTTCTCATATCAAAACAATACCGACTGACACACGCTATAAACGGGACCAATTGGCGGGACCAATAGGCCATGTTAGTGCTTCAATTAATTGTACCATATATTTCTACTTCAATATCAGAACGCATAATATATATACATGCACATATATATACATGTAGGTACATATTTATGATACTTATGGGGTGTGTATATCCCTTAAGAATATATATGTATACATATATATATAATTATATATCTATATTTATGGGGTGTAGTACTGCACTGTGCACACGTATTGAAGCTGATATAATGATCAAACTCCAAAATTAAAAACAATTACCTCAAAAAAAAAAAAAAAAAAAAAACAAAAAAAGAGGAAAGATGCCAATGCACCAACTACTGCTACCTTCATCACTCTCTTAAATAGTTGTAATCCCAGTAACGTTTTTCTAAGGCACTTACTCATTTCTGTACATAAACCGCAGGGTAATATTCATTGTAAAGTTATATTTTAGTAATAAGCAATGTTAGGGACATCTCGTCCGTGTCTGATACCATACACTAATTTAAATTTAAAAAAAATATTACTGTTCGGGATTCATTAATAAAATTCACTTTTTATTGATTATATACTAGTTTAAAGTATGTGCTATGCACATGTTAGATATATTTAAAAAAATATATCTACAGAGGAAAAAATTAAAATAATAAAGTTAAAAAAATAGACCCACAAAATAAAAAAATAAAAAATTAAGAAATAAAGGATCTAAAAATTTAAAATAGAGGCATGAAAAAAAATTCAAAAAAGATAAAAGGACTAATATGGAAGAAAATTGACCAATACAAAAATAAGACTAAATTGTATAAAAAAAATTGGGCAGAAATAAAAATAAAATAAAATTGAAGGACTAAAAATTACATGCAAAACATTTTCATCCAAAACGAACCGTTTTGACAAAAACTCTTTGCACAGTAAAAAAAATTTTGTGCTTTTTATATATAATTACAGATAATGAGATTTTTTATCATAGAGATAACTTCTTTTTTTTTTTTTTAATACTATTAATAAGAATTGCAATTTTAATTATTTGATTATTTTTTTTTACTGATTTGATATATGAATATGAGTAATTTTATGTCGTGCGTTGTAAAATTTTTAAAATATGAACAATGCCAGATTAGCTAGTTGGAAAATTAATCAAACGGTAGGAATGGATCCTATAGTAGAAATTCTCTAATTATAAAGGTTGGTGTTGAGCGTTATGCTGAAGCATTTTCCCTTTGACAGAAAGAGTTAAGAAGAGAACTTAATTTATCAGAATGAATAGATGAGAGACTGTACCAGTTTCTTTTTGGGAGGAACAGATTGTACTAAATTTGGCCAAAAAAGTTGTGGGGGAAATTTTGGTGCATTAAAGGGGTTTGTTGGGTTATTTTTATTATTATATTACTTATTTTTTATAGATGGGTGTGTTGGGTTAGTTGAGTTCAGATATCAAGTTCTCCTTTTATATAATTTATGAACTCTTTGCTGGAAATAAATAGGGGAAAATATCGGTTTTATGAAGTTGTAATAGTAAATTTCGATAAAATTCGAGGAAAAAAAGCTAGAATAATTTATCTGTTAGAGGTCGGCCATAGGACCCTTTTATATTTATACTTTTATTACTTCCATTTATCTATGTTAGATAACTTGTTACTTTTGTTTTTCCCAAATTCACATAGATATTTCAAGCTTTTTGAAAGATACAAACATTAATTTGTTACTGAATTGACTAATATTTTTAGAGAAAACATGATGATTTTTTTTTTTTTTTTTTGGGGGGAATAGATCTAAAAAAACTATATAAAAAAAAAAAAAAAGAAAAGACAAGCCTGTATCTGTTTCAAAAAAAAAAAAAATTTCTATCAAAATATCATTTTTTCAAATTCACCTTCTGTCTAACCACTTTATCTCTTTTGTGGATTTAGACAGTTTACTATTAGAAGGATCCAAAATTCATATGTTAGAAACATCAAGATTTCTAGAGTTCTAAAATTGAATGTCACGGGCCAAAATAATACAAGTCAATGTTATAATAATTAGGGACCACCGATGAAAATATATATAAAAAATTTTGGTTTAAAAAAAAGAAGAAGGAGACATATGCACGCATACATGCATTTGATCAAATTAATACATAGACAAAATTAATAAGGAAATTTTAAACTTGAAAACGTGACTCATGATTGAATACAACTTACCTTTCCATTTCATATTCAAGTTAAATTCTAACTAAATTGTACTTTTTCATCTCAATTTTTATTTTTTTTTTGTTTTCTTCTGAAAAATCAATAAAATTTATAACTAATTTTTGAAAAGTCAATAAATTCCAACTTAAAAATTTTATTTCTAACTAACTTATCATATGAAAGCACATATATATCTATTTTATTATAACTATTATATTATATAATGCCCAATTTTGTAATTTTATGATGTCGTCTTAAGTGTTTTTCCAAAATATCAGCACCAATACTTTTAGATATTTTACCTCAATATACATAAATATGTTTCACAAACTAATAAATAAACAAACAAAAAAATTTAATTGGTTTTGTTGTGTATGGATCATTTAATGACTGACTGTATAGATTGTAATATAGATTGAAATATTAAATATATGTAGAAAGATTTATCAATATGTAATATATTATTCTTTTATTAAGCTTGCATTTGGTTTTCTGATTGGAGATGAAATTTTTAAGTTGGAGTTGGATGACTTTTTAAAAACTAGTTATAAATTTTATTAATTTTTCAGGAAAAAAAAACAAAAACTGATATGAAAAAATACAATTTAGTTAAAGTTAAACTTAGGGCCCGTTTGGTTTAAACTAAACTGTACTTTTTTCATCATGTTTTTTATCTTTTCCCCAAAAGTTTTTTGTCTTTTCTGAAAAAGTCAACAAAAATTACTATTCAAACTTAAAAATTTCAACTCAACTCAAACTAAACTTGTGCACCAAACAGGCCCTTAAATGTCAAATAAAGTCTAAGTGAAAAATATATTTCAATCATTTATGGTGCCTTCATCGGTTTTGCCACTGCATAATATATATATATATATATATATATATTGTGAATATAGCACCTCCGATAGTATAATGGAATTTTCTATAAAGATTACACGCTTCGTACAATAAAGACAATAGGAAATTTAAAATACATGGGTCATGTGTTATTATAATTACTTAGGGTTTGTTTGGTGTATGAGTTTGAGTTGAAATTGATAAGTTTAAATAGTGATTGATGTGTACTTTTTCAGAAAAGACAAAAAACTTTTTGGAAAAAGACAAAAATTGAGTTAAAATTCATGGATTTAGACCTGTGGTCCAAACAAAGCCTTAGTAAAGAGAAAGATGTTTGTTGAAATACTACAATGCCCCATTCTGGTAGCTGTCGGCGATAATGGCGATAGTTGAATTTCATTTATATCGCTAGTCAGGTGGTGTTGGAAACTCCATTAAAAGTGACTTAATAAAAAATTAAAAACCTTCTTATTTTCAGTCTAAACCGTTTGGATGATCGGTTCAAACCTAAAATTTTCAACTCAATAATTAATTTTTAAAAAATCAATCAATTTCAACCAAAAAAAAAATTCCAACTAAACAACAACATAAATAAAGATAAACCTACCTTATTTATGAATCCATATCGTGAAACTCACGTTCTATTAGCTAGCTGAACCTATAAAAGGAGAACTATCTCTTTTCCCTTTCATGCACATCTTTGTTTTTCATGCAAAACTAGTTTGTTTTCTTTGTTAGCTTCTCGTTCTTGATCCATTCTTACGACGAAAAAGAGAAAAAAACAGAAATGGGGAACGAGAAACCACAAGCTGACCATCAGTGCATGGAAAACAAGCAAACATCTGTAAAACTCAAGTACGTCAAACTAGGTTACCACTACTTAATTTCCAACTTCATGTACGTCTCTCTCATTCCTCTAATTTTAGCCCTGGCCCATCTATCGGTGGAAGATCTCTCTCAGCTTTTTCACCGCCTCGAGCTCGGTCTAGTCTCCGGTACGCTCGTGTGCACCTCCCTCACCGTGTGCCTCGCCACGCTCTACTTCTCGTGGCGCCCCCGCGACGTGTACCTCCTCGACTTCGCGTGCTTCAAGCCCGAGCCGTCGCTGATGTGCCCGCGCGAGGTGTTCATGAGGCAGACCAAGCGCGCCGAGTCCTTCGACGACGAGCTTCTGGGGTTTCACCGCAAGATCATCGAGCGGTCGGGGTATGGGCAGCGGACGTACGTGCCTAAGGGCGCGCTGGAGAACCCGCCTAGCGCGTCGATGGCGAAGGCGAGGGAGGAGGTGGAGACGGTGGTGTTCGGGGCTATCGACGAGTTGTTGGCGAAAACCGGGGTGAATGTCAAGGACATCGGCATCTTGGTGGTGAACTGCAGCTTGTTTAACCCGACGCCGTCGCTCTCCGCCATGGTCGTCAACCGGTACAAGCTCCGGGGGAACATCTTGAGCTATAGTCTCGGCGGGATGGGCTGCAGTGCTGGTCTAATCTCTGTAGACCTTGCCAAACGTTTGTTACAGGTATTTGTTAAGTACTACACTTTTTTTTTTTTTAAATTTAATAATTTACTCATTTGGATTTTAATTACGGTCAATTTCATTAAAAAAAAAATATTAGTAACTTTGCCAATTACATTCTAAAGATTTTACCAAAAATTTTTCCAAAATTTATTAATGTTGATCGGTACTTTTTATAAAAAATATTGTTAATTAATTTTACAAATTTATGATATGTTTCTTGAAAAAGACAGACATTTTACTAAGTAAACTAGTAATTTTATATACATGTACATATATAAGTGTACGTAACTTATAAATGAAGATCACCCACTTGTCCCTCTCAATATAACTTCTCGACAAAATTAAAGTTGCAATTTATTTCTGCAACGTACAAGTTTATAGCACATTATTACTTGATATTTATGTTATATAAATTATTCTAGAGAAAAGTGCATATCTTGTAGTTTCTTTTTTATTTATTATTGTGGCTAGATTCATGAATTTCTTATTTTTTTCATAAAAATTTTTTTAATTATTTTTAATAAATTTGTATGGAAGATTTTTTTTCTCTCTATTTATTGTTAAAAGAAAACAATGTATATATATTATTTGCATTGTCATGATGCATGTGTCCTTTCGGAATATTCAACTTAAAACAAGACTGAAAAGATTAGAATGATCCTTCTGTAATGCCAAAAAAAAAAAAAAAAAAAAAAAAAAAGTTAATAGTAATAACAATAATGATAAACATGCCCTTTTCCAAAATAAATAAATAAATAAAATGATAATAAACATGCATAAATCGAGAAACCCATGTCATGTTCTTCGCAATAGTTTTCTTTCAAGTCAATACTGAAAAGATTAGAATGATCCTTGTGTAATTCAAAATAATGATACTAATAATAATAATAATAATAATAATAATAATAATAAATCGAGAAATGTACATTGTCACCCATGTCATATTCTTTGCAATAGTTTTCTTACAAATCACATGTTTATTATTGTTTGTACATATATAACTCAATTAACATTTATTGAATTTTTGATTACTAAGTAATACACAATATCATTGACATTGTTTCGAGCTTGTCATCGTTTTGAACCAAAGAAATTAATAATGTTTCAATTTAAGGTTATATCATCTATCCAACTGTCAATATCAAAGTTAAATATAATAGAGATAGGCAGTGACGGAGCCAGAAATTATTTTTTAAAGGGGTATGAAATGAACTAAAATTACAATGAAAAAATTTTAACTTTCTTTATCTGTTTGTATCTTGGATATCTTTTTATTTTTAATAACTAGTTTATAAAAGAATTTGGTTCAACTTTTAAGTTTAGAGATCAAGAAGTTACTAATTTTTATAGTCATATAATGTGTTTTCTTTATTTATTTGAGATGTTACGTCTAAAATGTGAAACTTAAAAATAAAAACTTAGGTTATCATTGTAATTTAAAAAAAAGCATTGTGCACATTTTGTAATTAAAGAATCTCAAAGGGGGCGAATAAGAAAAAAAGAATTTGTAAAACTTTTAAACTATGGGGCCAAAATTCAAAGGAGCCCTTGGGCCAGGCGGCGGCTGATAGTAGATATTTCGTATACATACATATATATATATATATATATATAGTTAAAGAGTAAAGCTAGGAAGCACCTTTAATGTCTTATATTATTTGAAATGACCCCCTACATGACTTGTTATTGACTTGCCATTTGGAGGTGGAGCCCATCTTACTAAAAAAAAAAAACAAGACAACTTTGTAGTGAGGCCACCAGAGTTCGCCCCTTAGCTTTTTTTCACTGTCAAGTCTCATCATAGTGTTTTCTAATTCCACGGAGAAAAAAGTGGACAAAGGGGCCGGGGAGCATTTACTTATGCTTATGTTTTGGTGAAACACAAAATAAATAGCATGTGAAAATCACAAGTACTTAATGCCAACCATATACAACTGTTTGAATATCGTAGGCCGAATAGGATTTCACTTCCATATCTATTTGATACCTTTGTTTCCTCTTTGGGATTTTTTCCTACATATATATTTTTATAGAGAAAAAGCCAAATAACATATATAAAAATGTTAATCTAAAATTATAAAGACTAGAAATGAAGAGCATATTTATATAAATTATACATGAAAATACCAAAATTATCTCTACAACCCCTCCCCTTTCTCTTCTCTCTATTGCAATTCTCTCTCCTTGACTACGCCGATGCCATCGTACATGAGAGCCTATTATTATTTACCCATAAATTTATTATTTACTAGAAATCCAAATATTTACTGAAAATATAGGATTTTCACGTAGAAATATGCTATATCTTGTCCTCCTTAAAAAATATGTTATAATTTTTAAAAACATTTATAAAATACGATATATGCTATAATTTTTCCTTCTTTTTTTTTTCCATTTTATTTAGCGCCTTTATTTGGATTGGGTTGATCCTTATTAAAATAGTGTCTTTTCTGTCTTCTTATAGGAATTTTGGCTTAATATTTTTTTTTTAAGTTGATGTAGTTTTTGAATTTTGAATTCTTGATTTATAATTTTATTTTAGTAATAAATTAAAGGGGACGCGTTGATAAGGATGGGTCTTTTTAATGAGTGTACTAAATACTCTTAAAGTTGGTTGTTGTTTTTTTGTCCTTTCTTTTTCTATTTACGATAATATTTCGAGCCGGCGACCCTCTCTCTTTCTATTTAGATAACTCATATTTTGCAATAAAAATAGTACCAATATTGTACCATTTCTCTCAAATTTAAGTTAGCTTAAAAAAATTATTTTCCCTATTACTTTAAAACTACGAGCACTTCTATTTGTCCTTACATGTTAAATTTTAATAGATTATTATTTTTTTTAACTTTAAAAAAACAAGGGTGTAGGGAAGCTTTTGTTATTAGGAGCGGACTTGATATTATTGATCCTTATAAGTACCTAGTACACATGATTTTGTTTAATAAAATAAAAAAATGATAGTGATAAAAATCAACAAATATGTTAAAATTTTCTAACTAAATCGATACGCTTTTACTACGTATCCTTATTGTATTAAATTTGACAACATTAATAGCATGATATATATATATATATATATAACTCCCTTGTATTAAATATGTTTTATATTAGGATCAACCTAACACGTATGCCCTAGTGGTGAGCACGGAGAGCATGACCCTAAACTGGTACGGCGGCAACAACAAGTCCATGCTCATCACCAACTGCCTGTTCCGCCTCGGCGCCTCGGCAGTCCTCCTCACGAACAAGTGGACGGACCGCCGGCGCGCCAAGTACCTCCTCATGCACACCGTTCGCACCCACAAGGGCGCCGACGACAAGAGCTACCGGTGCGTCATGCAGCAGGAGGACGACGGCGGCAAGGTCGGCGTCAAGCTCTCCCGGGACCTCCTCACCGTCGCCGGCGACGCCATCAAGACCAACATCACCATGCTAGGCCCCCTGGTCCTCCCCGTATCCGAACAAATCCTCTTCTTGGCCAACCTAGTGGGACGTAAACTCCTCAAGATGAAGATCAAACAGTACGTCCCGGACTTCAAACTGGCCTTCGAACACATCTGTATCCACGCCGGCGGTCGGGCGGTGCTCGACGAGATCGAGAAGAATTTGTTCCTAACAAAGTGGCACGTAGAACCTTCTAGAATGACTCTTTACAGATTTGGAAACACCTCTAGTAGCTCCCTTTGGTACGAGCTAGCTTACACAGAGGCCAAAGGGAGGGTCCGAAAGGGAGATCGGGTTTGGCAGATCGCTTTCGGGTCGGGTTTCAAGTGCAATAGCGCGGTTTGGCGGGCGCTGAGGACCGTTAATCCGGCCAAGGAGAAGAACAATCCATGGATTGATGAGATTGATGAGTTTCCTCTTGATGTGCCTGATTTTCAACCCGTTATAGGGTACTAAATTTAGTTAATATTAATTATGTTCCTATTAATATTATAACTAGTCCTTAATTTGTTTTAATTTTTAATGTTGTTGTTGTTGTTGTTTTTTTTTTTTTTTTTTTTTTTTTTTTTTTTGGTAATTAGGTCCTTCTCTTAGTGAAGCTATAGCTAGTTGTTGGGAAGGGCTTGGTTTGCAGTACTAGTAAAAAAAACATGCGAATATATGTGCATGTTTCTATCTATTGTTCTTGTTATGTTTAATTGGAGTCAACTAGGGGGAAAAAAACATAATGAAAGCTATTATAAATATATATATATATATATATATATATTATATGATATCTTGTCCTTGTTGCTTTATTGACTGTTGGCCGCTTTGTTGATTATGACTCTTTTTGTAGTTATTCTAGTAAATTAAAATTAATGGGATTTAGTGTGGGATGAGATCAGCTTAAGGAGCTTAATTAACCTAATTGGTTTTTTTCTGTCTTTAATATGCCTTTAATTCTAGTTATATTCTCTCTCTGTAATATATATATATATATATATACATATAATTGAAGTAGCTCCACTTTCAGTATGGTTTTTTTTTTTTTTGATATGTTTGGGTTTCATGTAATTAATTTAACGCATGGACACTCTTTTTATTTGTTATAAATTTTTGATTCCTTTGAGTTTTACTCGGAAGATTTTTAATGAGGTTTATCAAGGATTCTTGTTTCAAAAAAAAAAGAGAAAAATCGGAACTCAACTTGTTATTTTGACTCCATAGATGTTCTTTCCGCGATATTTAAGCTAGCTTCTTTTATTATGTTCCTACCTACGGTTGCTTTTAAAAAAAAAAGGATAATTGTATTTCAAATCAATAAAATATAAACATCAATACACAAGGAAATTTAACCCCAATTACAAATCGATTTTATCAGTAAATTCTAATAAAACACACAAGGGGGTATAACGTGCACCAAAATCCAACAATAAGAAATCAAAAAGGCACATCAATCATCAAGTATGCTGACGGACTTTCAACGATATCGCTATAATTGATGGAAAACTCCGATCGATTGGGAATAAGAGATCTATAGCAAAAATGTCACTTTCAACACCGCATAGAATTAATTCTAGTGGATTGGACACCCAAACAATACGAGAGCGTGAGGAGATTACCTCCGTTATTACAAATTAAGCACAAAAACATACCAACAAAACACAAGGTGGAAATATCATAGCCTTATTTTAAACAAATAATATAATAAAAATGAGAAAAACCCCGTACACCATAAATAATATTTCTAATGACAAGCTAACAAACACAACCAAATAGACCAAAGCGCATCTCATCCAACCATGAAGCTATCCCTCCTACCAAAACCATCATCATAGAGTCCAAAGCATCTTCTCTAGGACCGGTAGTCCGATTACCAACCAAGAGACGGCACCTAACTACAGCCCCAAGAGAGAAATACGAACAGAGAGGGTGAAGTCTATAAATCAGATTTTTTTTTTATTGGCCAGTTAGGAGCCAATTAGAGCCGTAATTTCGTCGCCTAGCTTTGATCTAGCATGTGTAAGAATAACACGTAAAGCGCAATTAATTAATTAGTAAATAAAAAAAAATGAGAACACAAGAATTTATAATGATTCATCGGCATATGGAGAGTTAAGTCCATGATAGTTTTTGGTGTTTTTACTATTAGAGAAAAAATAGTACAAGAGATGCTTGAGAATAACAATAGAGAACTAGACGTTTCTCATGCTATGATTGAGAATTCCATAGAATAACAGTGAAAAGGAACCGTCTATGGGAATGATCCTTATTTATAGAGAAATTCATGTCACCCTTAATTTCTCGATTTCTTCTAATTCGGAGTTCCAAATATTGAAATCTTTTCGTTATCTTAAATTTAGCTAGGCCACTTTCCTTGTAGAATTCGTATCCACCAAGGAACAATTAAAAAAAAAAAAAAAAATCTTTAAGTCACAAAATTTTCTTATAACACTTTATGATCGCAATATTTTTACGTGATTAAATGTCACTATATTAGTCATCACAATGATCTTATGTCTAATATGCAATTAGTCACAAATTTTTGTTGTGACTAGAATATTTAGCCATGCGATTTTGCCATGATAAAAGTTTTAGTCACAACCTTGTGACTAAAAATGACATTTATTCACATTAAAATATTGTGATTAAAAATGTCATGGTGTGACAAAAGTTTATTTATTTATTTATTTATTATTATTATTATTATTATTAATGGAAGGTCTTTGGGAATGTTTGGAGATATTCTGCGGAACCGACAAGTTGTCTCGAGTAGTCAGCTGGGTCGATCTGAGGTGTGAGTAGTCTTCTGGCTAATTAGTTTGTCTGATTTTTTTAATGCCTTCTTAAGTAGTCGACTCTGACAAGTGCTGAGTAGATTACCTGGAGGTCTCACTAAGGCCACTTCAAGGGGTCGACTTTCCTAGTCGTCTTGTAATTAATGGGCTAAATTGCTCAAGTTTTGAACCTTGGAGTTAATACCTAAATCCCTCCCTACCCACCCGCAGAGCTTTAATAAATTTAAGTTGATCGGTTGGTGTCGAACGGATTTGCAAATAGGTGTTAATATAATTAGGATGTATATATACTCACTCCTTAATGTTAATTGTGCTCTCTCTTCCTTTTTTTTCTTTTTCTTTCTTTCTTTTTTTTGTTTTTTTGTTTTTTTGTTTTTTGTTTTTTTGTTTTTTTTTGTTTTGGAAGTTGCTTTACTTAGTAATAGCTAGCTAGGATATAAGATACGTTATTAACTATTTATAAAAAAAAAAAAAAAAAAAAAAAGATTACGTTATTAACTTACAATTAGTAGAAAATTAGGCAAGGGAAATTTGATGAAAGAAAACGATAAACAGATCAATGTGGATAACAATAGAGTTTATTATAATTATGAGTTAAATTAGATTAACTTAATTAAAAGGGAACTCTATCAATAAATCTTTTAATTTTACCCTCGGTATACCTTAGTGACCAACCATCCCAGAGATTTTGTTTTGTTAAATTTTTTTTTTTTTTTTTACACTTCATGCAATAGTTCTAGAAATAACAATGTTCATTATTGGTATCTATGTATTTGAACATAACAATATATTTTTTTTTTTATTAGGATATCCTTCCAACTCCGATATAACAAATGCAGAGAGAATTTAAATTTAATTTTTTTTTTCTCCTTTCACCCTTATGGAAGAGGCATCCTATGCCTGCCCACTAATACATTTAGCTTATGTTCTTCATGTAGCATTCATACCGAATGATTACATGAAATTACATCGTTACAACTCTATCACATCGTAAACACCCTCTATCTAAAAACCAAACTCAATGAATCATTGGCATTCATCCAATGGTATTCACCACCCATGTCGGCCAAGGTGGCCTTTTGACCTAAATCAATTCGGTTCACGACTGTTTTTGAGTTTGTTGAGCATGACGAGCTAGTCAATATCCCGTCTCGGGTTTTCCCTTCTATTTTACCTAGTTCTAGAAGCTGGATACACAGCTTATTCTGTAACAAGAAGAGCGATGATTCTAGGAATTAGAATGAAGCGTAAATAGGTGGGTTCGGGCAGAAGTTAAATTGATTATTGAGAACTAGTCTCCAAGTAAAAATCATACCTTCAAATATATCTTAATTTAGTAATTTTATTTTCAAATATCTTATTTAAGAAAGTGGATATTATGAAATGGTTTTTATGCTAAGACTTTTGCTGCAGGAATTTATTATGGTTTGAATGTGATTCCTCCTATATGTTGAATTTGTTGATCTCTAGATCTAAAAGTATTCCATGGCGCTTTAAATAATCTGAGTGGCTGGCTACAACCGAGCGTAGTATCTAGCAATAAAGGAGTATTAATATAATGGGACCACATCCCATATATCCCATAATAACTTGTTTCTTATTAAAGTCTCGAATTCAATTTAGAGTACTTAATTGGGACCACATCCTATATATGTATCCTTACCGTTAGCATATTCAATGTGATCGAGTGGCGTGCTTCTTATCGAGGGGTTAAACCCGTCCATAGAGCTTTCAGCGAACATTTTTGTCAGCGTTTGGAAAGCTCTAATGATAATGTTCATGAATGGTATACTAATGTTAGTCGCTCCCCTGGACTTTATAATTGTAAAAATAAAATAAAAAATAAAAAATTTAAGTGGCTAGCTACTTTGGAATAACTCAATTGTTTTTAAAGTTTCTGAAATCGGTTTGTAAAATGGTTAGCCTCTCATGCAATCTCATTGGACTTGGATAACTTGTCCTTCGCTTTTCGAGACTCTTGTGTTGTTTTACTTTTTTGGGGGAAGCATTTGAGATGGCAAATATTTGTCTGGTTTTGCAATGTGCTATTTGGCTCTTCATTTGCAAGACTTTTACAAAAATTTTATTTCAGATTTTGTAGTTATTAATATTATTTATGTTTTTTTCTTTTACAGAACTTATTTATTTTTTTAACTATCAAATCAACAAAATACACATCCTCAAGACCTTTTTTTTTTTTTTTCCTACTTATTATTCTTCGACCAAATACAAAATTCCAAACTTAAATTTTTTCTAGATGATTTTGCACCAATATATACTTCTAAAACTCATCTCAACTCTAATCTAAATATCTCCAAAGTTTCATCTCCAGTTGTCCTCCGCAAATAGGGCCTAAGAGAGATATCTTTGGACCTTCCAAATTACAGATTTTTCTCAGGCCGTTGGGGCGGGTGTCGACTGGTGTTGGTTTTAAGTTGATTTTTTAATACTTGGTCATATTGTGTGTCAATCTTTCATTTCAAGCATAGACATTTTTTTACCCTTTTTTATTTTTTCATGTATTTAATAATAAATGTTTTATTGAAACCTACTTTAATATACGACTTTAAATGTGTAGTTTTTGATATCAACTTGAAATTACCATTAAACTATATATATCTATAATCACTTTCAAATCTCTTTTATATATTCATTTATATTTTTATTTCATTTAATAATTTTCAGTGTGGTACTTACTAGAATATTTTGTTCATATTAATTGCGAGTTGTTCCGCCTCGTCATTTATTTTAAAAAAGAAAAAAATAATAAAAGAAGAAGAAGTCGATTGTTGATTTAATTTCTAAAATTAAAGCACTGAATAGTAGTAGTAAGGTATCGGTGACTATACAGCCGCGTAGCTAGCCAATGGAAGGTATTAATTAAAGCTCTAGGTTAACCAGGTCTTCAATCAACTTTCTGAAACCATATTTATTTCGACAAAAAAGTATGGAAAAGGGTTACGTACTTACACTTTCTGAAACCAACATTAATATAAATAAATAAAAAATTAATTTTCTATCTTTTTCAATATGGAGTCGAATGAAAAAAAAAAAGAAAAAAAGAAACCCTCATAATTATAAGACTGATCAGAAACATCATCATAAATAACTGTTGAGTTATGGTTAGAAGGTTTTTAACGAGATGTAGTTAGAATTGATAGCAAGGTCCGAGTTTAGACTTAGGTCTTTAAGATCAATTCCCGGTTGAGATTTTATTTTTTCCGATATTTAGTTGGCGCCCATGTGTGATTTGGTTTAGTTTTTGCTTACATGCGCGCTTATGTCTGTCATCTGATATTTCTTTCTAGCTTTATTATATTTGACTTTTTATTATTGCTTTTAATACTAGTTTTTCCTTCTCGTCGTCCATTTTTTAAAAAATGTATAAATATATAGATATACATACACTATTCACAAATCTTTAGCAGTTTGGGAGTAAATATACAAGTACTGTACTTGTCATACACATGGACGTACATGTAGGAAATAAATACATATTGTCAGGATGTACACATATTGTTTCCAGAGGAATTATAAAAATGGATCTGACATATGGTAAATAATGGACGTATCATGTATATATATACACTAAGGAGTAAGGAATATATAATTTAATATATCTTGCTACGACGAGGAATATATTAGAAATGGAATATTAAATTTTGGTTGTATATATTAATTTAATTATTAGGTAAATTGTAAAGCACAAAGGTGTGCGATGAATCATAAAAGTCTTTCAAGCACCCGAACTATCACTATTTAATGATGTGAGAAGAAGTGGAATTCTCATGGCATATTAATTAAGGATAAATCTTAATATGTACCCTAAATTTTAAGATCATCCCGTTTTTATCCCACGAAGTACTTTAGCTACTTGGAAATGTTTTTAATATAATTTTTGATGAAGTTATTTTGGAAATGTTTTGTAAATATGATTATTTTGCTCCAAATTATTTAAAAAACAGAAATGAAATGCGAAAAAAAAAAAATCATATTCTGTTAAATAAATGAGAAAACACGTACTTTAGAATTGTTTCCTCTTTTCTGCTTTTCATTTCTTACGGTTTACACACTCAACATATTTTTTCTCATAAAACATTTCTTTTCTATACTCCAAACAATCTTTCTAGAAAATCTGACAGTCACATTATCAAAAATAGTCCCAACACTCTTTCTCAAAATTTTTCATTTCCATTCATATTCCCAAAATAAATTCATTTTAAAAGCACTCCTAAACGGTGAAAATACTCTTATTTTCCATCCTAAATTTTGAATCGGTACCACTTAACCCTTTTTATTAGTTAGAGTTTTTCTTCAAACAGACAAAAGATGAAGGGAATATATATAATGTCACGTATAACCTTTTATATTAGAATTTCTATTAAAAACAAATAAAAAAAAAGACTATTTGACTGCACTTGGTCCCCTCCTTTTTATATTTTAAACATAAATTCTAACAAATGAGACTACATAGGACTTTATAATACGAGATTTATAGACAAAGTGAAAGTATTTTAAAATTCAGAAGATAAAGTGACAATAACTCAAAAGTCGAGATGTATACACAGGAATAATTCTTCAATTACTCTAAAAATATATATATATATATATAGACACACACACGTTAACTCTCATGTCCAACAATCTCTTGTTGCCAGACACGTACAACGGGGTATTGTGGACCCTTGAATGCAAAAATAGACGGTGATGATAAGGGAAAACGGTAGACAGAGATACAACATTTCATATTTCGGTTCGGTTATACCATCCGCCCCCCCCCCCCCCCCCCCCCCCCCCGGTCCGTATATGTGTGTGTGTGTGTGGTATATATGTACAACAATATCAAAGTACAATACTAGTGCTGATGATGATCAGAGTCACATGAAAGCATGACAGTGGATTAATCTACACATTGATGAAAGCAATATTATATATATATATATTGGTCTGGTGTAGTTAACGTCGTAATAAATTTTGATAAGTTAGTTGAAAGGAGTTGCTTTCGCAGATCCAAAGGCAACAGAAGACCTGCCATTTTCCACTATATCCAATTTAATGCCCTACAACTAATTATTAGTGTTACCCGTCACTTTTATGCTAAGATTAAATACAATTTGGGTGTAAATATACACCAAAATTAGAGAGATTCGGTTAGGCTTGATGACTGGTATATATATGAAACTTTTTATCTTTTTATCTTTTTTTTCATGATTCAAACCCTACATTTTATAAAATAATAGATATTGATGAATTATTACTAGGCTATAATTTGAACGTCTGTTAGTTGATTTTGTCATTTTACATCTTTATAAAGAGTTCAAGCAGCCTTTTGTAATTAAAAAGGAACCAAATCAAAAATCCATATATTGTTTGAAGACCAAATAAGCAGTTTTTGGGTTTTTTTTTTTTTTTTTGAAAAATTATCAAAATAATCACTTTTTATCTATTTATTAATCAACATGATACAAATTTTTCATTTTTAATCAATATAATATAAATTTTAGATAACTATAATTTAATTTTGTATAATATTATTCTAGTGTTAATTTTTTTCTATCATATTTGATATATTGGTATTTATATATATTTTATTCATGTGTTTTTTTCTTTTTCTTTCTGCTATTGTTGTGTCAGAAAATTCCACTTTTTGCATTTGTTTATTAGATTCTAGGGATTGGGGATTATGAAATGGTTGTTGGAATAAAGAAGCTTTCGTAAATATATATATATATATATATATGCAAACATATATTTTCCTCATGCTTCATTTAAGCATTTAAGGAATCTGATTTTGGTATTATAAATTAGGATCTTTATATTCGAATTATGGGGTATTTTATTTGTTTTATATGATCAGTGCTTATTTTTTGGAATTTGCTATTGGAATGGTGATTTATTTATTTGAAATGTGGACACGTACAAGTTGATTTTCAAATGGAATGTGGATAAAATTTGGTTTGTTACGTTGAAGATAGAGAATAAGTTTTTGGAGGATTATTTGTTTTTTTTTTTTCCCCTCGGTTGAAAAGGATTCACTTTTTATCGATTATTGTTGACTGCTAGTGCTTCTGGTTCCTACGTGTGAATTTTTATGTATTTTGTCTGCATTATATAAGAAAACATGACTAAAACCCAATAATATATACACGTTTATATATAGCCCATTCAAGATCTTACTAGATTCTTGCAATTATCACAAAATCTCCAATCAAGATTAGCACTCTTCACACAGTCACCAGTCTCATTGGTCTCCTACAGAAGCAAGTCACTGGATGATTCGAACGGATCCTCCCGTTGTCAGTCACGAAGGCAGAAAATTTAATCAAGAAGAGATTAATATAACTACTACAAAAGTTGAATTTAACTCAATAATTAGTGTTATACTAAACTGTAGGTATAAGATTAAATTTTCAAAACTTAAATAGGCTTTACAGTGTAATTCAGGGATACAAGATTTAATTTTGAAATTTAAAGGGGTTTGATATAATTTGTTGTACATAAATGTATAAGGTAAAAATAAATAAATAAGCAATTGAGCCCCAAGGCACTACTTCACGTAATGACTTAAAAATAGAGAAACTTTCAAACCTACTACAAAAAGTTTCCTTTTTTTAACTCAGCAACAAACTTTGAATTTTAAAACTTTTTGTCACATAAAATGAACTTTATTTCTAAAACACAAATTAGTTATGATATAAATATATAGATATATAAGTTCTAAAAATAAATAAATAAATCTACAGATATAGAAAAATTAAAGGAGCGTTAAGGCGACATGTCGTTAGTTAGATCAATAAGAATATGTTTGTCTGGTTCAGTCAAAAACGACATCGGCTAAACTACATTCCTTTATTAGTTTATATATATATATATATATATATATATATATATTGGCAACAAACAAATGTCGTTATCCTTGAAGTTTTCTTCAAATATAACGTATGCCGCCTATGAGGTCAGATTTCGTATCTCATCTCTCACCGTTCACGTGGCAATGCAAATCAAGGAGATAAACTTATAATCAACTCAACAACTCATCAAGTCGACTCAAGAGCCAAATCGACTCAAGATCCTATGAGGTCGAGCTGAGGCCTAGCAACTCAAGAAATCAACTCGAGAGTCGACCCAGGCACTTACCTGAAGTCATAGCATGGAAATATCAGAAAATCTTTCTTATTCATCCCTGCACAAGAATCGCACCAAGATCAGTCCTAATCAAGTCAAGAATCAATCAAGAACGTTACTTTCCATTTTCAGAAAAGCTCTCCAAATAAGGAAAGTCAACCCACTTGCAACTTCTGTTCACCAAATACGACACGTTCAGCACCAAAACGAACAACAATCATCATCTATAAATACAGGGCATCATCATATGACTAAAGGATCCAACTTTCATCTCATAGCATCCCAAATAACCCACAATTCCCGCATCTTCCCTCGATTTTCTCTACTCCCTGCAATCTCTCTTTATTTCCTACAATCCCCATCTCTTTTCTTCCCATTCTTACTGTTACAACATTCACAATACTTTTAAATTGACTATAGTAAAACCCTTGGAGCCACCACAGAGGACTAGCTTTCACAATGGGAGTGAACCTCTATAATTCTCTTGTGTTCATTATCTCATTTAATTTACTTTATTGTTATTTCCTAGCTAACTCTAACGGTCAACTAAACGCACGCTTAGTCGGCTCAATGATACAGTCGTAAGCCCTAATCCGACTTAATCCGATTCGACTATAGATTTACCCTCTACACTGACAAAACTCTCCCAATTGTTAAAATTTTCTGTAAGAAATTTTTCTTAGCAAAATTAACTTAAAAGTTATTTTAAAATTATTAGATTAACAGAATTAGCTATAATAGTCTAACGATAATTGTGGTTATAGGGATAATCTAATGATAATACTACACCTATCTCTATCAAAAGGTATAGATTTCGAATCCCCCACACCTGAATTCAAAAGAGAAATAACGATAATTATTTTAAATTTATTTTATCATAAAAGACTCTACTTTCAAATATATATATATATAAAAAAAAAAAGATTAACAACTCCAAACAAAGATACAGTGACAACCGCATGATTTTTGTAAAGATTGTCACGTTTGTTAAAGAATTATGGGTAGAACTGCAGTAAAATCCATTTTATATACTTCATCGATAAAGCTCATTTTTAAATCATTCAGATGTAATCAAACGGCTAAGATGTTGTTTGTGTACGGTAATTATCATATATTTTACCTTATAGTAGTATTTGACTAATAAATTAAAAAATAATTTTAAAAAAATCCAACCTCCTTCCCTAACGCCGGTGACGGACCCTGCCAACCCTCTTGCATCGGAGTCGACCCAATCCCTCCCTCCCCCCCCCCCCCTTACGCTGGCGACGGACCCTCGCTCCCCCCGACGCCGACCAGCTCAGACCTTCCCCCCCGACGTCGACTAGCCCCCCCCCCCCCATACGTCGGTGTCACTTCCTCCTGACCAGATTTGCCCACCTTTCACCCGACGCTGACTAGCCATTCCTTCCTGACCCCAGTGATAGAAATCCCCCCTCCCCCCAACCTCCACCACCAGTGGATTTTTTTTTAATAATTTTTAATTTATTAGTCAAATACTACTGTAAGGTAAAATGTATGATAATTATCGTACACAAGTAATATCTCAGTCGTCTGATTACATCTGAATGGTTTAAAAATGAGCCATATCGATAGGATATATAAAATGGGCTTTACCGCAGTTTTACCCAGAATTTATATTTAAAAAAATATAATAAAGGACTATTTTAAAAGGGAGAATATGTGGTAAAACCCTTTTTATATACCCTATCGATAGAGCTCATTTTTAAACCGTCACGATTTAATTAAACGGTTGAGATGTTGCTTGTGCACAATAACTATAATGTACCTTAATCCATAATATTATATACTAAAAATAAAAAAATAGAAAGTCAAAAAAACTTAAAAACAAATCGTTTCTCAACCAAAAACCGGCGGCCACCAGACACCAGCGAAGACGCCTAGGAGCCCCTCCTCCCCCGACGCTGACACCCCCCTAAATGGTGACCAGATCTAGCTTCGGGAGGGATTGGGTACTTGAGCGCGAGGGGAGGAGGGGTCGTCGGGGCTCGAGCGCAGGGAGTAGGGTGACTTGGGTTTGGCCTCGTCGGCGTCGGGGGAGGGGGGTCGCCTGGGCTCGAGCGCGAGGGGGTAAGGGGGCACAAGTTAGGGCTCGTCAGCGTCTGGGGAGAGGGGGTCGCCTGGGCTCGAGCGCAGGGGGTGGGGGGGCTCGGGTTGGGGCTCGTCGGTGTCGAGGGAGGGGGATTCGCCTGGGCTCGAGTCCCGAGGATGGGGGGCTCAGATTGGGGCTCGTCAACGTCAAGAGGGGGGGCACTCTCGGTGTCGGGGGAGGGGGGGCTCGTTGGCGTCGGGCCTGAGGGGGTTGGGGGTCCATCGGCATCCAGCTTTTTCCTTTTTCTTTTTTCCTTTTTCTTCACTTACTCTATTATAGTATGGGTGCCTACAAATAATCATATGCACCCTCAATATCCACTCCTTCGAATTCAATCTTTATGATTCAAAAATGAACTCTACCAATAGTGACTCTCAAAAAGTCTCTACCACAGTCTCCCCTATTTTAAAATGTGAAAAAGAGATTAACAACTCTAAACAAAGATACAATGACAGCCACGTGATCTTTGAAATGATTGTCACGTTTGTTAAAGAATTTATACCAAAAATAATAATAATAATAAAAACAAGTTGGTATGGTCTAGAAATATACGGTCCCTAAAAATAAATTATTAAATTGTCACTAGGACATAGTTTAGAATTATTAGAATCAACGTGGTAGGATCTATGGCCATCAGCCATCCTTATAATTTATGTAAAAAAAAAAAAAGTGTGAGATGAAAATTATCATATTCAATTGTCACTTGGATATAGTTTAGAATCGTTTTAAGATTTTTATCGAACTTTTGTTAGATTGTCTATTATTCTCATCGATAAATCTTAAATTTTAGTATCATCATTCTTATTTTATCTTATGAATTTTAAAAATTCTCATTTTATCTTTTGAATTTTGAATTAATATTACTTAATCCCTTATGCAAGAATTTCCTTTTACAAATGACCAAAAAAAAAAAAAAGCAGCGTTAACTAATTCCAATTTTATTGATTTATTTAATGATCAAAATTCTAAAAAAAGACATTAAGTGGGACTAAATAAAAATTTAAAGGATAAAGATAGAGTTTTTAAAATTCAAAGGATTAAAGTGAAATTTAACCAAAAATCTGAAAACCTAAATGAGAAATTAAGCCTACTTTTTTTTAAATTTTTTTTATGTATAAATATGATGTGATTTGACATTTCAAAACAATATATACTTGTTATAGGAAGAATAAATATTAACAATTTTAATATAAACAAAAATCACATAAGGGTTTGTTTGGTAAACGCATTCAACTTAAACTAAACTGTACTTTTTCATATCAGTTTTTGTCTTTTTCTGAAAAATCAACAAAAATTATAACTAATTTTTAAAAATTCAACCAATTCAAACTTAAAAATTTCAACTCAAACCGTTTCACCAAACGGACTATAAATCACATGTGATACAGTGATAGCTGTGTGACCTTTGAAAAGACAATTGTCACGTTTTTAAAATGTTTTTCTTTGAAACACAGGTTGAGGAACCAACTATTTTTTATCTTTTCCACACATAAAGTTAAGGAATCAACTTCGTGCGATCTTTTCAAATAATAGAGAGAAAAATAATGTAACAGGGTTGAAAACATCTTCTTAAATTATCACTAGGATGTGGCATAGAATGGTTCTTAGAATCATCATTGTAGGGTCTGTTGGCCATTATTATATTTTATGGAAATAAAAAAATATAAAAAAAAATTAGAGAGAGAAAAGAGTGTAGCAGGTAATGAAAAATAATCTAATTAAATTTTAACTATGACATAGTTTAGAATTGTTATTAGCCATCGTTATTTCTTTAAAAAAAAAAAATAGAGAGAACAAAATGTATAGCTGGGTTTGAAAAATTTCTTATTAAATTATCACTAGGACATGGTGTAGAATTGTTACAACAATCACCATGGTAGGGTCTATTGGCCATCGTTATTTTTGCAAAAAAAATAAAATAATAATAATAATAATAATAAAATAATTAGAGAGAGAAAATAATCTAGCAGGGTATGAAGAATATCACAAAGATATGATTTATATTTGTTATTAGAATCATCATGGTAGGTCTCTTGGTCATCGTTGTTTTCATGAAAATAAAATAGAGAGAGAATAATATAACAAGGTATGAAAAATATCTTGTTAAATTATCACTAAAGACGTATTAATTTAGAATTATTGTTAGATTTTTATTAAACTTTTGTCAGATTTTCTTACTTTTGTAGATTATTTTCATCTATGATTCTTAAACTTTAAAGCTATCATTTTCAATTACATGATAAAGCTCTATCTCGTTTGGATTTTAAATAAATCTTATTTTTAATAAATTTTAAAAACTTTAATCTCTTATGTTAAAATTTCTTTTAAAAATGACATAAAAGGGAAGTTAAATGTCACTCCTTCCAACTTTTTCGATTTATTTTTTAATTAAAATTTTAATAAAAAGCATTAAGTGAGACAATCACAATTTAAGGGGATAAAAGGGAAGTTTTTAAAGTTAAGAGAATCAAAGTGAAACTAAGCCTAAAATATGGAAATATATAAGAAAGTAATCTTATTTTTTTGAAAATTTATGTATAAATATGATATGATCCGACATTTGAAAAATATATAAAAATTATCAGATAAATAACTGAATAGACAATGTATGATTAGTGACTACAAAACTTAAACCTTCATCTGATAAGTTAGTTAGAAATGAAAATTTTAAATTAAAATTAATTAACTTTTTAAAAAAAATTATAAAATTTTATTAATTTTTTAAATATAAAATAAAAAAATATAATTTAATTAAAATTAAACTTAAAACATATTTTGCGAACATCTTTTCTTTAAAAAAAAAAAAAAATTAAAACATGCTTGTGATATCTTCATGGGATAACAATGGGGCATGCCCCTTAAAAAAAAGAAAAAGAAAAAGAAAAAAGTGTGGAACCAAAAAAACTCTCCTAAAAATTGTCGGTGATGACATCATTATTATAATATTTTAAATTTTAAATTTAAAAAACTAAAATATCATTTTTTTTAACTCCACTCTCTCTCCTCTCCTCACACTCCGATCTACCGCCACTCTCTCTCTCCTCTCTCTTCCGGCCATAACTCCGACGAACTCTCTCCCATTTCTCTCCACTGTCTCAAGTAATAAAAACGTGCGCCACGTGTCATTTACTGAACCTCACAAGGTGACAGAAAAAATCAGTCGTAACTTTTACCTTTAAAAAAAAAAAAAAGAAGAAGAAGAAGAAGAAAAACCTCATCGCATATATAAATAGCCCTCACTTTGCTCTCAAACCCAAATCTTCCACAAATTTTCTGCCTTTCTTTCTTTTTTGTTACTTTTTCATTTTCCTTCCTCTTTTCTTTCTTCTATAGTAGAGCTTGTCCTCAAAAAATGGCTTTTTATAATCTTCTTCAAAATAAAAATGTTTTAAGACTTCATAATCCGAATCAGATGTCAAGTTTTTATTGTTACCAGCCTTTGTTATGTCATAAACCGATGAAAATAACCATGTCGCAAAACCAATCTTCATATTGTGCCTCTATAACGGCTGACATAGAGGCTCATCTCAAGCAACTCATCCCTCTCAAGCCCCCTCTCGCGGTCTTCGAGCCCATGCACCGCATGACGTTCGCCGTGCCGCCGAATTCGGCGCCCGCCTTGTGCGTGGCGGCGTGTGAGCTCGTAGGTGGCCACCGTAGCCACGCCATGGCGGCTGCGGCCGCCTTGCACCTCATGCATGCAGCTAGCTTCACTCACGAGCACCTCCCCTTGACGGACAGGCCCAAGCCCAAGCCCAAGCCCACGGTCCACCGGGATTATGGCCCAAACATTCAGCTTCTCGTCCCGGATGCCATGGTCCCTTTTGGGTATGAGCTCTTGGCCCTGTCGGACGATCCGACCCAAAACACTTCGGGTCGGGTCCTGCGGGTTATCACGGAGCTGTCACGTGTCATGGGCCCACAAGGGATGGTTGATGCCCTATACCGAGAACTGCTAGTTGGCCAATTGGACGGCGGCCACGAGTTAAACGACACCGAATTGATCGAGGACATGTGTCGGAAGAAGGAAGGTCGGCTACACGCGTGCGCCGCGGCTTGTGGGGCCATCCTAGGAGGGGCAAATGAGGAAGAGACAGAAAATTTGAGAATATATGGTTTTTATGTGGGTGTTATACAAGGATATATAAATAGGGTTGGAAGGAAGGAGGAGGAGGAGTTAGAGAGAGTGAAGGAGCTAAGAAATTTGGCACTAAAGGAGTTAGAACATTTCAAGGGAATGAAGGTGGAGGAAATCTCTAGCTTTGCTTTTAGTTTTTAGGGTATATGTTAAGGGTATTTTTATGGTATGGTGTGTTTTTATTAATTTTTTTTTAAATATTGAATTATATTTTAACAATCGAATCGATAAGAAAATTTGCTCCACCGATGACATGTTCTGCCGCAAAAGTATGCTATGATTATTGCTTAACAAAGGGCTATTGGTGTTCATGCAAATTGCAAAGGGGACAATGAGGGACACGGTACGAAGCATGATCACATGTGAATGTTTTGTGCAATGGCTTTTTGTGTTTTTTTTTTTTTTTTTTGGGGGGAGGGGGGGGTGCCTAACTTTTTTTGAAAATTTTATATAGTGGGGGTTTTTTTTTTTTTTAATTTAAAAAAATTAGTATGTGTATAAACTAGTCTAAGCCTCTCATAAATTAAGTGTTCTTTATATTTTATTAGACAAACAGTTTAGATTTTAAAAAATAAAACAATTTTATTAAATCTATATATATTAATAGGTATAGTGGCTTGACTTAAAATCTAAATCTGAATTACAATTTTAATAGCCCAGTATTTAAAAAAATTGGCCCATTATACTGAGTAATATTTTGTATACATATAAACTAAAAGCTTTCAAAGGAAGCCAACTTTCAATTTCCTATTTCACCATTCCCAAACAAATTTGAAAATTTGCAATGTTGTTCAAAGTGTGATTTTTAATTTTCTTTGGTTTACTAAACTGAATTTCTTCTCAACTTGAGACAACTTTGTCTTGGTCTGTCAATTCATTGTTCTTCAACTTTTCGTTTCTGCTTTAGGTTTGTATATCTTTTTCTTGCTTTTTGTTCTGATTCTTTTATTTTAAAAAAAAAATTAATTGTGATTTTTCTATTTGTCTTAGTGTGGAATTGACGGGCCATGGCGTTACTTTTTTTTTTTTTTTTGAATTTTTTTTTTGTTTGTTATTGGTGATAATAGGCTAATTCCAATTAGAAAATTTGGAAATATATCACTAGATATTACTTATTTTTATTTTTTTTATTGTGGATTTTAACTGAGAAAATTAAAAATAGCATTGCTTAATTCTGGATTTGAATATAACTTTAATTTTTTTAAATTCAATATGTGATAAACTTAGACATGCATTTTTTTTTTTTTTTTTTTTGTGAAGAATTTTGGGCTCATTGACTATAATGGTGGTGGTGCTGTAGATGGAATAAATTTTTTTTAATAACTTCTTGATTGTTTATATTCAAAAGAAAATTACTGCAAAATTTAGTATTGAATCAATTATAGATGAGTTTGTCTTCATGAAAGATCGTCGAGCATAACTTATATTTAAGAAAAGAAAATGATATTTTGAGGTATATGAATTAACGTAGATGCTCTTTTGTTGAGAGAATAATGTTTTTTACAAGTGTATAAATTTTTTTTTTCATTTTTATAAGTGATATATTAGATTTGGAGCTTCAAGATGTGAAACTTGAATGTCTATGATATTATGAAGATATTAAGATCAACACTTCAATTTCATGTTCTTTATTGCATTATTTTTATTTTTAATTGCATATAACTAACAGTGACATATTATCCTATTTAGATATAATACTGATATTTTCATACGTCAATATATCATGAATTTAATAAATAAAAAGTGTTATATATATAGATATATATATATATTAGTATAACCTTGATTAAAAAAAATTTTGACCCTCCTATCAATAAATCATAATTCTATCACTGGTTTTGGTTTTGTGTCATTCACTAACATCATAATATATATATATATATATATGTATATCCAAAGTCAAACGTACAAGTTGTTGTTTTCCTTCATATAACTTATTATGAATAATATCATTTTCCTCGTGTTATGTCAATATTTTTCCTTCGTTATTCATTTTCCTCGTGTTATGTCAATATTTTTCCTTCGTCTACCATTTGTGATTCAACAATATAGTAAATTTGTAAGTGGCTAAAGGAAATAATTTATAAGGGAAAAAGCTTCTCTAGGGGAAGATTAATATTAGAAAAGAAAAGGGCACTAATAATCAAAGTCATCATGATTTATCTATTTGGCCCATGAAAAGCAACTATTTTGGTGCGCTGAGACACGTATAGCGCACTTATTTAGCAAAAAGAATGAAAAAAGAAAGAATGAAAAAAATGAAAAAATGAAAAAAAAAAAACATTGGGCACTTGTGGAACATGATATGGTTATTTAATTTGTTACTTTACATCATATTGTTCTAACAAATTATCATAATCCCGCTTTTGTTTTTTTAAAAACAAAAACAAGGTGTAACTACAGCAGTGGTGGCACAAATGATAAAGATGTTTTATTTGAAACTTCTATTTTTATCTGTTCAAAATTTGAATTATATCATATGTAAGAGTATGTCCCTTAAAATAAATTATATAATAAGAAACGATTCTTTGAATGTTAAGATGATAGTTATTAAAGGTCTAAGATCAGATATTCTTTATTCTCTATGTGGGCAATAATTTCCTCCTAATTCTGGGTAGAGTGGCCGAAAACACTATCAATCTCTTTTTTGTTTATAATTAAAGAATAGAAACATATAAATATTTATAGTTTGACCTTGTTCTTACATTAGTTTATCATCTATTAATTAAAGGGTTGTTTTATGCCTCATGACACCAATACCAGGTCATAAGTTTATTTTGCATTTCAAATATTAGAGATAATGCATTTCTAAATTTGTACAAAATAATGTATCATGATATGAAGATATATTATATATTAAATTATCAATTGGACATAGTTTAGAAGTGTTAATAAATTTTCATCAAAAGTTTGTTAGATTGTCTTATTTATTTATTTATTCCTAGATTATTCTATGGATGACTCTTAAATTTTAAGTTCATCATTTCCACTTACCTCATGACCTTCAAAAATTCTCTCTTAGTCCTTTAGCTATTGAATTAATCTTACTTTGCCTTTATATTGGAAATATTTTTTTAAAAAATATATGGGAAAAAAAGAGTTAAATCAAGTAATGTAATTTTTTCCCTTTTATTTTTAATAGAAATCTTAAGAAAATGGATTTAGTGAGACTAGCTAATCCCTCTCCTTTTCGATTTCTTTCCAACCAAAATTTTACTAAAAAGGATCAAGTGGAGCAAATAATTAATCAAAATTCAGAAAGTAAAATTGGAGTTTCTAAAATTTAAAAGGCAAATAAAATTGATCTTAAAATTTAAAAGCATAATAGAGATTAATTATCTTATTTTTTGAAATACTGTGATATGATAATATGCCAAAAAATATAATAATAATAATGTGATATGAAAATTAAAAACTATATATATATATATATATATGGGGAGTTCTATAGCAAGATCTTCCCATTTTACTCTATCAACGGGATAAAAAATTCTGACCATTCGATTAAAGTCTATGGGTCAAGGCTAAAGACCACCGAATGAAAATAAACCCTCCCACACACAAATACAAACACCCAACCAGATTAAAACCAAAAAAAAAAAAAAAAAAAAGACAAAGAAAATGCCGTCGAGAACGCCGGCGAGACCACGGCGGACCAACAACCGTCGGCAAGAGGGCGTTGTCCACGTGAGTCCCGACCTCCCCCTGCAGCGTGACACCGAGTCATCTCCGCCAACGTCGCAAGCTTTCCGGCGTCGGCCACTTCGCGAGCGGCATCACCATGGTAGCGCAGATCCGACGGAGGGTTGTTTTCCAGATCTGCGGCCTCCAAACACCATCGTCTCCGACGACGTCCCTCGGCGGTGTGAACCCAACATCTAGATCTCTCAACTTCGCCGTCCCGATTCCCTAGCGCCTCCGCCGGAAACCCTCGCGGCCTCCATTGCGATTCCTCGTGCTTGGCTGCTCGCGATTCTCACGGCTGTGGGTTTCGTCGTCGTCGGATCTGCCCACCGTCGCGGGTGAAGGTGGGTGGCCATCGGCGTCGACGAACAAACGAATTTTCCCCAATCGTTCACCGCCGGCAAGCCCGAGCCACCGCTCCCCCTCCCCCCGCGACGACGAACCACCACCACCACCACGGGACCCAGCTCCTCCCCACGACGGCGAGCTTCACGTCCGACGGAGTTGGCCGGTTTGCGACAGAACCAGAGCCACCGAAGGGCTCTGTGTTCTTGGATTCCTTTTTTTTTTTTCAGTTTTTTTTAAATTTTCTTTTCTTTTTCACATGTAATCTTGTGTGAAAAATCCACACATATTTTCATGCACCTTTTTTATCTGAGCTGTTGCAAAGTAATCGAATGGCAAAAAATTTTACCCTATCAATGTCATTCTAGAATCCTCCTCTCTCTCTCATTTTCTCTCTCTCTCTCTCTCTCTATATATATATATATATATATATATATATATATTACTTGCAGGAAAAGGATAACTAACTAAAAAGAAAACATAACTTTTTGAGTAATTTATCTGTTTAATCTGTAAATTATGAGTATTTTATCATTTTGGTCTTTTAATTTTTGATTTTAATCAATTTAATCCCCAGCTAGCTTCACTCATGAGCACCTCCCTGTGACGGACAGACCTGAACACGAGGCCACGGTTCACCGGGCTTATAGCCCAAACATTCAGGAAAACTTTAGACAAATGCCACAAATTCATGTTTTAGATTGATTTTTGCATCACAAATAAAAACTATTGTAAAAATATTATTGATGACATTAAAAATATTTATTTATTTAATTATTTTAAAATCTCAATTGTTATTATTGATTAATATCCTTATGTAACCACCTAGTTACTAATTAATAACTACCTAATTATAAGTTTGTAATCAATTGGTTACCAACCACTGGAGGGTTTCTAATTGGTAACCACCATTATTGGTAAGTAACCAGTTAGTTATCAACCACTGGCAAGTTTGTAATCGGTAACCATTACCTCTGACTGGTAATCAGTTGGTTACCGAATAATTACCAGTTGGTTGCTAAATAATTACCAATTGGTGTCCAAGCGGTTATCTATCGAAAACTTCTGATTTCACCGGATTTTTCGGATTACGTCACCGGAAATAATTAAACAAACACCAGATTTTACCAAATAACACCACAATTCCATAAAAATCATAAACCATACACACCAAAATTTAAAATACCACAAAAACCCAAAAATTTTTGAAAAAGAAAACAATCCACAATAATCAAAGCTAAAAATAAATAAATAAAAATGCAAAAAATACAATTAGTTGAAGCTCGGATTTGCAGCTCCGATCACGGCGTCTCGAGAGATGATGAGATTTTTGACAAGGTTGGGTTGGTGATGAAGACGATAGAGGCGGCGGCGCGGGCGACAAACCGCGAGTTCGGCATGGTTCTGAGGGAGATCGCCACGATCCCACTCCGATCTCAGACTCACCGGAAGAATCGACCATCGTCGCCTGATCTCGAACTTTAAAATCGAAGCTAGGAGAACCGCCAGTCGTCGTCTAGGTTGGAGATCGCTGTGCGGAGGCGGATCGTCGTCCAGGTTTTGCGAGTTGTCATGAAGTTGTCACGTGTCATGGGCCCACAAGGGGTGGTTGATGACATATATCAAGAAGTGCTAGTTGGCCGATTGGACGACGGCCACGTGTTAAATGACATCGAATGAATTGAGGACATGTGTCGGAAGAAGGAAGGTTGGCTACATGCATGCGCTGCGGCTTGTGGGGCCATCCTAGGAGGGGCAAATGGGGAAGAGATAGAAAAGTTGAGAAAATATGGTCTTTATGTGGGTGTTATACAAGGATACATAAATAGGGTTGGAGGGAAGGAGAAGGAGTTAGAGAGAGAGATGGAGCTAAGAAATTTGGCACTAAAAGAGTTAGAGCATTTCAAGGGAATGAAGATGGAGGAAATTTCTAGGTTTGCTTTTAGTTTTAGGGTAAATTACATATATTAGGGTATTTTTATGATATGGTGCGTTTTTCTAATCTCTATTGATGTGCATCAATTTTTTCAAAAAATCGAATTATATTTAAATAATCAAATCTATAAACGGGAATATTTGTGTGTTGTAGGTGCATTTTTTTTAAACTACACATTTATAGGTTCAACCATCAAAAATTTAATATTATGTTTAGAAAAACTTGCTCTATTATTGTTGCTAAATAAAGGGCTATTGGGGTTCATGCAAACTGCAAAGAGGACAGTGAAGGACACGGTACAAAACATGATCACATGTGAGGGTTGTTGTGTCATTCACTAACATAATATACATATATATATATATATATAATATATACACACACGCACACTATGAATAATGGCGTTTTTCTCGTGTTACATAATATATGAATATTTTTCGTTTTAATACTCTATGTGATTCAATCGTATAGTTTAGGATTTTGAAATAACCAAATTGCTATTACATGAAAGGTCTACTTTACCAAAGAAAAAAGGGCAAACTTTTCACCTCGCATAGGTTTAAAATAAAAACTTTAAATACATGCAATTAGCTAACAAAATTGATAAGTTAAAAGTGAAAAAAGTTTGTCTAGGCAAGATTAATTAATAGAAGTATTTACACTGAATATTTTGAGATACCCCTTTTAAAATATAAACGTAATCCAACTTATTTATAAATTTAAACAAAATTTCAAATTCGCTAATTTGTATTACCGATTTTACCCTTTCCTACATATTTTGACTTCCCCACAATTTACGTTTGCAGTTGTTTTGGTAGCGTTTTTTTATATTAAATTAACTCCATTAATTCACGTTTGATTTTATTAATCTTTACTTTTATATCATTTTAAAATTTAAATTTGTGAGTAAATATATTGAAACCACGTTGGCTACCTATTTACCATATCAAGCCCTTTTTCCCTTTTTTTTTTTTTTTTATTCCACGCAAATTTTGTCAACACCCATTTCCTTTGGCCTTATTTCTCCTACGGATCGTCTACATTTTGCAATATACCAGGTTTGTTTGTTTTGTTTATTTATTTATTTATTTATTTCATTTTGGTTATGGATTGGAGGTCCCAATAGTGACCAGTTTGGTTGTATATCAACAAGGCATTTATAAAAAGTATCTTTTGTTCAATCCAAGGCTTTAAAGATGTAACATATATAAAGACTTATTACAGGGCTGAAGATTTTTTTAGGACCTTTGTTATTTATAATGGTTTTATTATGAATTGTGTCATTATAATATTGACCAAACTATAACAGTGAAACAACCATGCATTCAGCCTGTTTCGTTTTTTCTTTAAATATAGTTCATTACATGTTGATACGATATGAATATGGTCATTTTCATAATGACCCATGTACATAGGGCGAGTAAACTGAATTCCATAAGTATTGAGTTACTGACGCTAACAAAACATAGTTTATTGTTGATCATCATTAATTACAAATTAGTTGTGTCTTTTTTTTTTTTTTTTTTAAGGAGCATATGTAGTGTTCAAGTAACACTGTAAAATCAATTAAAATCAACTTAATGACTGACTCATTATGCTATAGCCATGACGTGCTTGAGTGAAGAAAAAAAAACTGCCATCTTAATATAAGAAATATAACTACTTATAACTAGATAACCATTTATCATTCGAAAAACAAGTCTGAAAACTTCAAACAGTCATCATCAAAATATAATCCTAAATGCTTATGGTTACATCAATCATAAGCTAAAACAATGAAATAGCAACATAATCTCATCAAAATACCAAAACATTAAGTACTCCTAGAATTACTCATCATCACTATTATTCTCTGCCAATTCCTAAGACTCAGCCTACGTTTGCTAACAAAATTTAACTCCAACTAAAATGTACTTTTTCATATCAATTTTCATTTTTTTCTGAAAAATTAACAAAATTTATAACTAATTTTTAAGAAGTCAATCAACTCAAACTTAAAAATTTCATCTAATCTCAAACACAACCCAAACACCAAACGAACCCTCAAGGGTAATTCCTAGCTGGAGATCGAAACTTGGTGCATGTAGAGTGGTTAATTTTTCTTTTTCTTTTCTTCGTAGTCCTTTTACGTTTTGTCAGGTCTGCTGATCCAAATTCAGAGGTGTATGGATTCTGTAATTTTACACTCTTAGAGGCCAACCTCTTCATCCTTGGAGCATTTTCAACCTCAGCAGCAGTTTTCCCATCACAGATGTTGAAAGCGGCTTTAGTTGATTCCTGTGTTCATATGATAATGACATGGTCAATATATTACAATGTCATGATTTCTAAAATAAAACATACAAGTAAAAGTTTAATTATTTCGTCCTGCTTTAATTTTTGTTCTATCTCTTGCCAGATGACCAAATCTGCTTTTCTCAAAAGTAAATGAAAACGAAAGTACAAATGTTCTCAATATTGTAATGATCGAGGTTATATTAAAACATCTTTTAGTCTATTGACTCAAAATCAATCAACAATTACAATCAAAATTTCCATTAGAAAGCTGTAGACACCCAGTCAATATAACAATGATCCAACCAATTCGTACCCATTAAATCCCTTGACCTATTATAATTGTTAAATGGCTAAATCCCTTTCAAACTTTATTAATGGACCTAGTTTATAATTATGAAGGAAAAGGGCACGAAAATCACAATTAATGTCAATTTATATGATGACTGAAATCTTAAAAATAAAATAAAATAAATAAAAAAACAATTTCACCAACACACAATGTTGATTGTCTGTAACAAAATCTAGACATCAAAAATTTAAGTAAAAAAAATCATAGAAACATAGTCAATATGAAAAGGACTCAAACCTTACATACACGTCGAAGCCCCTTAGCATGAGATGAAGACGATGGTTGGATGTTGAACCAACGCACAAGGATTGTCTTGGTGTGGGGCATGCCGACCCAATTTCAATTGGGTTTTCAACTCTTTTCATGTGTCTCTTATGCTAGGTTTTTCTTACCCATGGTTGAAGATGGTGGTTTGCCACGCCGGAGAAGACAAAGCTGACGACGAGATGGTAGATGAATCAAGGAAGAGAGATGACATGGGTAATGGAAAATAATGGAGAAAATCATTGAGAATAGCAAAGGAAATGGAAGAGCTGATATGAAAATCCCCACAAAATAGGGGTTTCTTAACTTTGAAGACCATAAACAGTACCCTATAAATTATGAATTAATTAGTTATTTATTTTCTCACCTTTTTTGAGTAAGGGGTATTTTTGTCAATATATACATACACAATTGTGAGTTTTGTTTATTTTTGCAAATAAATTGATATGTAGATATATTTTAAGAGTAGGGCTCTAAATCAGCTGTATATGTCCTAATTAATATTAGAAAAGAAAAGGAGCACTACCAGCTTGGTAGAATACCAACTCATCATGACAGATCAATTGGCCCATGAAAAGCAACTATTTTGGTGCGCTGAGGTACAAAGCGCACTTAATATTTAACAAATTAAAAGAGGTACATAGGGCACTGGGGGAACATATTTGTTATTTAATTTGTTCTTTAAAAACATATTGTTCTTACAAATGACCATATTTCCCCTTTTGTTCTTAAAATAACAAGATATAACTACCGTAGCGGTGGTATAATGATGAGAACGTTCTATTTGAAACTTCTACCTCTGTTTGTCTACCTCTGTTTATTTAAGATTTGATCGAGTACTTACGCCATTTGTAAGGAATATGTCCGTTGAAACAGATCAACTATATATTAAAAGACTCTTTAAACCTTAAGCCGATAGCTATTAAAGACTTAGGACCATATCTTCTCCAATTTCTCTGAGGGCCCAATAAATTTCTCTTACAGTGTTTTGGTAAAACACGCGAAAACCATCGATTTCCTTTTTTGTGATAAATGAAATATATTCTCTCTAACGTAAGGAAGGTTTGCAAATATAATGGTTCACAATTTCAAATTTTTAGTTCGCAAGTATCTCATACTCTCGTGGAGATTTCTTCTCCCGACACACTAGAACAATCCCTATTTAAATGAATCCAAAAGGTAGAGAAAGCGTAAGCCACAATCTTGTGGATGTGCATCTTAGTAGTTTTTTTTTTTTTTTTTTAAATTACCCCATGTGCACTTTTTTATTACTAAACTAAGGGCCCGTGTGGTTGGTAAGTTCCATTCAAACTAAACTGTACTTTTTTTATCATGTTTTTTATCTTTTCTGAAATTTTTGTTTTCTTTTCTGAAAAAGTTTTTTGTCTTTTCTGAAAAAGTCAACAAAAATTACTATTCAAACTTAAAATTTTCAACTTAATTCAAACTGAACTTGTGCACCAAACATGTCCTAATCTATTACTAATTTTTTACACCCGCTTGAAATTGAATCTGTAATTATGACTCCTAAACCCTAAACCCTCCATCTCTTATCAACTGAACTAGTCCCAGAAGCTTTAGATCTTAGTAGTTTGCATTTTGCTAGATAGTGGCACAATTCAACACGCCTCTACCAAAGAAAAAATTTCAGCCTGTAATTCAGAACCATGTAAAAATTAGCAGCCAAAAACTGTTGAATTTTGTAGGAGAAACTAGCGAAGAAAACAAAAGGCGAAAAAAGAAACTAGCATCTTACATAAGACGAATTAATAGCCGCCACATATTTTATTTCCATTGTCATCTCTTCTTTTAAGGTATAAGTTGTCGTTATTTACTTTGTATTGTTGTGTCTTGTTTTTTGTTATTATTTTATTTTGATTAAAATTTGTCATTACTATTTGACTACAACATCGTACATCCAATTTAACCATATACATAGGAAAGAGAGTATTCTCTGTCTACTAAGAAATATAAAAAATAGTATTTTTAGTATATTGTTAAATTTTACATCATAATGCTAAATTTGAAGATTTGAATAGGAAACTCACTAATTTATTTAATGCTATTTATATTATTAAATTTAACTAAATATGTCACGGACCGATCCTGCTCAACCCACTTATTTTAAGTCCATTAGTGCTTCGTGTTGTGCTCGTATCTGTCCATTTAATAAGCATGATGTGCCGTACTTATTTTCCTTTTATAGCGTCAAGGCCGGCCCATAGCTTGTTTAAAAACGTGTTCATGCCTAGATCATGCCTAACGCCAAAAATTTTTAATAAAGAAGAACAATAAGTTTTGAATACAATAGGAAATTTTGATTTTTAACAAAAACAAAGTATATTAAAAATAAACTACAATATTGAAAACCTTATCAAGTAAAAACTCAAAGGAGGTGATATAATCATTAGAAAATTAAAAAAAAAAAAACACTATAAGTCTTATATAAAAATTGTCAAAAATATCATATAAAAAGAGTAACATTGTCGTGTTATTTTCGTGCTCCTTATTGTGCTCGTGCTCGTGCTTGTGTCGTGCCCTTAACGTGCTTCGTTCCGAAAAATCACGTCAAACAACGGCCCATTTAATTAAACATGTTTGGTTAGACCCATCTAACAATTGTGTTGCGCTGTGTTATGCCGTGCTAATTTTTTTGTATGTCGTGCCTGTGTTGACCCACTAAATCCAGCTCATTTTGACATCACTAATTATTTAGCATATAGCACCATAATGTCATTGGTTGTTATAAGTTAACGTATTGACTTTTTATTAAGACTTATTTGTACGGATCCCCCCTGAAATTTTCGATTCTGTCAATTTAGTCATTCAACTTTTTTTCTTAGCAATTGAGTCCTTCAACTTACAAATCTGTTGCACACCCGATCCAATGAAAGACGCCATCCAAATTGCTGATGGAAATGCCAATGGCACGTAAGCCTCTCTCAAGGGTAGTAGAGGTCATTTCACAGCCCTAGACCCCATATTTGGCCCATATATTCAAAATCAGAGTCACCACCATCCTCCTTATCTCCTGGCTTTGAACTACTAACTGCACCCTTCATAGTTTTTTTCATTTGAACAATTGCCAAACTTTGACAAATTGGTGCTTCCAAGTAGTCCTCATCCGTCATTTCATACTAGAGTCTATGATTTCATCATCTACTTGTACATCATGTAGGTTCTCGTCGTCTTGTGGGTCTGCATATTTACCATCATCAGATTCACCATCACCTGCTTCACCATCATCTTCAGCATCATTACCACCTACATTATTTAGCCACTAACTGTATCTACTGCCAGTGGTTCGTTAATATCCGTGATATATGAGTCTTGAATTCTTTTAACCCAATCAACTTCATAAGCCATTTTAATCACATCTCGATTAGTCATTAACTGTTCAAAAGCATTCATTCCAAAAACCCCAATAGGCTTGTAATGGAACGTAACAGGGACATGATATCCAAGCTTTTCGACCCAATCTCGTAATTCCAACAAACTCATATAATCAGCACTACACCGGTCAATGTAATCCACCATTCCACCCTCGTAGATCATCTCACCATCTTTATTAAATGCCTCTCCTGTGATACACTCGGATGGTAAATGACTCTTTTTCATTTGGGTCTGTTCTCATGCCAAAATAATAATAATAATAATAATATTAATAAATATCCTGACTTCAAGCAAATTTCAATAATACATAAGCTGACAAAAAATAACAAAACAAAAAAAAAAAAACCATCCCACCTTGTAACACATAAACTAAATGAAAATTTGATTAATTCGTTCAGCTTTTTTCAATACCCAATCCCACCTTTCCAACATAAAAACTGATAGAAAACCCCAAAAAAAAAAAAATCCAACATAATTAGCAGAAAAAAAAAATTTTCTCAAAAAAAAAAAAATGAATGAAACATGACTTACCATAATTGGGTTCGGATTCTCCTTGAACTTTATTCCGAAAAATTGTCATTATCAAACTCGAAAATCACTTGCATTTCAGTTTGATCGCAGTCCTCAAAAGCACACAAGAAAGAAGCTGGAGCTTCTTTGCTGAATGCCTGTCCCTCTAGCTTGTTTGTGTGCTTTGGTATTTGAATATATGGGCCAAATATGGGATTTAGGGCTGTGAAATGACCTACACTGCCCTTGAGAGAGGCTCACGTGCGCATCACATGGGCATTTCCGTCTGCAATTTGGATAACATCTTTCATTGGATCAGGTGTGCAACATATTTGTAAGTTGGAGGACTCAATTGCCAAGAAAAAAGTTGAAGGACTAAATTGCCAAAATCAAAAAGTTTAGAGGGATCTGTACAAATAAGTCTTTTATTTAAGTACCAAAGGTAAACTAGACAAGATAATAGCATTAGGCATTCCACGGCAAGTCCTTTTTTTTTTTTTTTTGGGGTCGGGTTTATCCCGGACGCAAAGCTAGGCGATAAGAGTGCCGAGCAAAGAGTATAATCTCTTGTTCAATATATATATATATATATATATATATATATATATACATACACACACAGATATGATTTAGGAAAGAAAGTATTCTCTATCTACAAAGAAATAAGTAAGAGTATGGTTAAGTTTCTAGTATTTGATTTGGAAAACCACTCTTTTATGCAGTGTTAGTTTTACTAGTGAATTTTTGTAGCTACATAGTTAATATCATTTAACGCCTATCAATTGATATATCAACTATTTATTATAATTACAGCATTACCTTAACTTCAAATTATGTAAATATTAAGTTTATCTTGCAGATTTCAAAGCTTAAAATTTTCTAATAAAAAGCATATATGTTGAGAATTAGTTCGCGGCCTAATTTATAATAATACTAAGAGTAAATAAACGAAAGAAAATAAAACGCACAATTTTATACATGTTTGCTTTAATGTGAGATTACGTTTTGTTTTAACTGCTGTAGTAATTCATTATGATGTTCAAGATATTTACAAGAGAAATTCACACCCTCATACTCTGTATTTTCTCTAACCTCCCTAATGAATCAAACCCAATACCGGCGTCCCCTTTTTATAAAGAAAAACTAGGACAACTGAAATTACGAGTGTGAAATCCTCAAAATACCCTTAATGAATAAACTGTACCTATATCGTAGACCTTCCCACCCCCTTCCATCCCCATAGTGATCTTATCACGAATGTCGATTCACATACTGTCTTTATTCGTAAGGCATTAATTAGAATCCACAACTTAACAGCTATTATTGATGAAATAAAATCATGTATTGGAGTTCAAAATATAACATCATATTAAATATAATACAGTCACACTTTTTATGTGGTATATACCACTAGCGTTAGTATTTATGTTAGAAATGGTCTAGTAATTAAGTTTAACAAATGAGAAATGACTAATTTGCAAAACTCTGATGGAGTTAAAATTTTGGAAGGTTTTATGACAAGACCTATTAATTGCATTATCGATAAGAATTTCTTTGAGTCGTTTGATCAATTTTTATGATTTTATTTATGAATGTATACATTAAAAATTTACATCACATGAAGCAGAATTATTTCAATCTCCAACAATAGATCTAACAATTAAAGAATTAATCCGATAATTAAAACAACAATTCCACCTACACTACAAAATATAAGGTCCAACAGTAAAAAGTCCGTAAGATTTTTACAAAAAGAGAAGGCACAGCCCTTGAGGCGGCTGAAAGGTCAATAATAGTGCTTGTTATTGAACAGTGAAAAAGCATGATCAATGGTTAAGAAAGCTCTAGGAAACTTTGGCTTTTTTGTCTCAGCAAAGCCGGTCAGAAACTGATAAATATTTATATTTATTTATTTATTTATTATTATTATTATTATTATTTTGTGGGGAACACTTAGAGATGAAAAAGACTTTCTTGGCAACTTTAAAAAATATATATACAAGGAAGGAAAATAAGAGATTGATTACAATAATAGAGTTGGTGACAAGTCTCTTTCAATCTCACTCAAATTTATCTTGTCTACTAGACTACTACTAAGACGCTTCTTTTCCATATGGTCCAATCCAATGTTAGTTTTGGCCCTATCTTACACTTAGTTGCTAGCCATAATCATCAACGTCTAACTCCAACAAAATACAATGGAAATCTTCTTCCTATGTGCGTGTGAGTGTGTGTGTGTATATATATATATATATTGAGTATTTAGGACTGATGTATCTTGTACTTATCATATTTTGACAATTTGTATCTTCAAATTTTTTTTAGATAATTTATCATCTGAAATTGCAATATAACTCATAAGACTTAACTTTCTATTAAATTAATCATAAAAAGCCCGCATAAAAAGCCCGTGTAAACCTTATGTGAAGATGAAAAAACTCATTCCTGATAAATTTTTTTTTCAAATTTAATACAAACTCTTATGCAAATCTTCCGAATTCAAATCTTCAATCCAAGTAAAAGTAACTAAATGAGGCATACTTCTAACAAAAAATATAATAATAATAATAATAATAATTGAGACATATTGCAATAATTAAAAAAATTCAGAAAATAAATTGTCAAAATAATAAATTTGAGGGACAAGGGCGACAAATTGAAAAGGCAAAGTGTTATTTACTATATATATATATATATATATATATATATATATATATTAGTAAAGAGAAATGGAGTTTTGGGTGATCAAATGTGAACTTTCTCAATGGTAATGGTACAAACTTGATAATGAATCTGACTTTGTTCTTTGCTATATTCAATTTGGTTGAAGAATCTTACAAGGGTACTTATTCAGATGCTCTGAACAATTTCATAGCACAATTAGTAGGTCATTTTTTACCTCAAGAAACAACCCCACTAAGTAAAAAAAAAAGGAAGAGTTAAAGTGGTCAATTGACTGGTTTACACATACGCCTAACAGGACAGTCAAAATAGTCCTAGAATATGGTCCAGTGCACTCGTGACTTCAATTTGATGCTATGAGATAATAGTAATAATAATAATAATAACGAAAACCTCTAATGTGTTTTATCGAAATGCTACGTTTAAGTACTACTTAAGTGGATGAGCGCATATTCCCGAACGGGGAGAACCGTAGCATTCCTGAAAACATAAGATGCAGTAACGATTCGAAAAAACACATGGGAGGTTTTTCGTCTTTGTCCCGATATAAAAATATTTATGATGTTCATCACCTACATTGATCATCATATGGGGTGTTGATGATTGCCCTCAGATGAACAGAATTTTAGCAGAACAAAATTTCACCAAAATTAAATGCCTTTAAATTGAGAATTTAAATTGCAAACTATGAACATTTTATCAAATGCTTATCATTGAGGACAATCAGACCCCTCAAAACAGTGGGTGCAATTAAAACCCACAAAGAAATTTGTCCCCTTTTTGACACTAAAATCTAAATCTAAATCTAAATATTTTTCTTCTTCTTCTTCTTCCTCCTCTTTTTTTTTTTTTTTCCTTTTCTTTTCTTTCCAAATCTTCCACACTCTAAAAACAAGGACCAGAACAAGACTCTCTGAGACCAGGCCACAACCAGAAACCAATATTGACATTAAAAGAAAGAGAAACACTTACCACTACTCCATGGAGACTCATTACAACAATTCGAGGAAGCCAGTTTTCGTTAGAACGGCATTCCTCACTTTGCTGAGGTCCCTCCCCTTAAGGGTCCTCCCAGCACCTTCAAACACAGAAAAAGAAGATATCTGACTCTTCGCAAGCCTCCTAGCAATGATCTCATGTGGGGGTACCCTGTGACCAGACTCGTCATTATAACAATCATAACCGTCATCGTCGTCTTCTTCGTTGTCGTTTTCACCGTGTTCTTCTTCATTGTCATCTTCACTATCCCTTCCGTATTTCATTATCCCGCCATCATCATCCTCGTCCCCGTTATCATAATCACGATACCACGAACCGTTCTTGGAGGCCTTCTTCGAGTTCTTGTATCTGTAAATCTCAGGCCAGTTGGGGATGTTGACGGGTGCCGATTGATGAACAATTTTGGATTCATGATTGGAATTCGCACTACTGCTGCTGCTATCACAGCCTCCTCCTCCTCCTCTGCTGGCTCTTGGAATCATCCTCGCCGCCGTGGTGACGTGTCTCGGAACAGAAAGGGAAGACAAAGATGGTGACGAGGACGTTGATTCCTTGGACTGCACAACCTTAGTGGATGTAGAATGATCTGTTCTGTTGTCTTTGAGAACAGACCAAACCTCTTCTTCCTCGAAATCTCCATCTCTCAAAGACCGCCACACCCGGCTACTCTGCCTAAACAGACCATACCTGTTTTCCATTGCTAAATTACCTGCACATCCATAACAAGAAAACATGTCTCATAAAAGCCTCCAAGAATCCAAACAAATTGTGATTAAAAATAAATAAATAAATAAAGGGGGGAAACAAGGGAACCTCAGAAAAGCCACAAGTCTCCCGGATTCCAAACTGATATATCTACCCAAAAAGAAAAATCAGTCAATCAAATTAGTTTATTTTCATGTTTTTGTTTCTTTTCAATTTTACAGGACATTTATAAGGATTTTTTTTTTTTTTTTTTTTTTTTGGGAGATATACCTGGGGAGAGTTGAAACATGAAACCTCTTAGAGAGAGTGGAATATAAGAAGAAGCCAAACGCCCATAGGAAATCAAAGAACAGCAGTGGAAAAAGGGGGGGTAAGTACAAGGCAGATTCTCCAACTTGATGGGTCTACAAACCAGTATTTTAGTTTTTGGTCCCAGGAAGTCTGACTCTGACTGAGAAAAAGCTTAAAGAAGGGCAGTGAAAAAAATCCTTCTTATTCTTTTTACTATACCATAAAACTTAATCATAAGGAATTATTTTATATATATATATATATTGTATATGTATATTTATTTTCCTTTGATTTGGAGTTCAGAAGAAACAGGAAATTAAGTTAAACAACAAAAAGATGCAAACAATCAACTAGAGATGAGGAATAGGGAATTCTGAGTGATATTGTTTTGTTCATCAAGTTCATAATGATTTGAAATAAATCTCAAACAAATATGTGTGTGTGTGTGTGTGTGTGTGTGTATATATTGTATGATCCCAAACAAATATATATTAGAATAAATTATTTTAGTTTCTTAAAAAACTGGCTATCCTTTCAAGTCTTCCCCACTTGGAGCAGCCGTGCACACGTGTAATTTGAGTAAATAAATACTTTTTGACAGAGTTTAAAAATAAACAAACATTAAAAAAAAATTTCCCATGAAACATCAAAGTAACTAAGCAAATTCTTTGTGGTATAAAAGACAGTTATGAGGAAATCATGGGACAATAAGTCTAACCTTTTTCTAGGCTAGCTTTTGGTATATTAAATACATAATTTTCTTGAATTGGCCTAATTATTACAGCACAAATAGCACCAAAATATTTTTAATTTGTAATAGAAGGATGAAAGTTAAAAAAAGATACCAAGAGCTTAAAAAGAAATTATTTAAAAAAAATGAACAAGATTCCATTTTAAAACAAACATTAAAAAGAAAATTACAAGTAGTTTTTTTTAAACAGACAAAAGGGAAAACATCAAGACGAGAATTTTGATTCATTGTGGAAAATTCAGCGTTCTTGGATGCAACAATGATGACAAAAGTGATTAAATGCAATAAAAAAATTGTACGGGCCAAATTGAATATTGAAAAGGAAATATTAAAAATATTAAATGGAAAATCCTGTTTTACACCCATGCAAACCTCATGCCTTTTCTGAGGAGCCGCCATTCAACGAACCTGGCTACAAAAAATGCCAATTTTAAGACAAATAACACATATAGTTCCAATATTTCGCCTCTATTTGGCTTCTTCATTAACCAATAAAAAAATAAAACCTCAAAACTCTTTAGATTACTTAGAAAGCTTTAAGAATGTGCAAGATCTTGCAAAGTATCTATTAATTATCTGTTGGTTTAGACATCCAAATTCATGCCACCAAAGCTTGACATCTTTTTCAAGCTATGCAATGCTTGAAGTTGTAGTGATGGCCATAGTGGGGTCACAAAGTACTGTGGAGCCGACACTTTAACACTCATCGTGGTGACATGATGATTGAAGAGGTCTTATTTGGAGCCTTCGTTTTTATCAGGTCACAGATTTGAGAAATATCCAAGATCATCCTTGACCATCCCATCAATTATCCTAGAAAGTACTGTGGAAGCCGACACTCTAATACAAACTCTAATCTTGAAAGCATACACCTACCGGTCCTGATGACATGATGATTGAAGAGGTCTTATCTGGAGCCTTCGCTTCTATCAGGAGAGAAATGTCTAAGTTCAGGATCCTTGACCATCCCATCAATGATCACAGGCAACATTGTCGAATGGGACCGTCCAGTTTACTAAGTGGGGAGTATGAGGACACCCCCGATTCCCTTGTTTTGCATTAAAAAAAATTTCTTAAAAGCGTACCTCAATTTTGGCCATTTCCTTCTCTACTGCTAATTGTGGCCCCTAAAAGAATAGGGCTTTTGCCTGGTGTAAGTCTTTTTCAGGAAGCAGAGAGCTTTGATGACGTGGAACAGCCATTAATACTGAAATAACACGAGGACAGATTAGCAGGCACTTAAGAAAAAGCTAACTTTCAATATGATATCCTCAGACTGATTTATTATAATTTAGTATGCTAATAAAGCAGAGAAACGAGAGTCGAACCACTGAGTCATTATACATTTGGGAAGAAAAAAGCTGTCCATTATAAAAAAGAGAATCCTTTTTGACCTGAAAGAAGAGAAAGCAGAACAACCGTATATGCAGAATATATTCAAATACTTTATTTCTTTGACAAAACATTGTTAATAGATTTCTCTTCCAATGACAAAGAAAAGGAAAAAATGATGCTCATCTTATTGGTGAATATTTGCAGCACCATTATGCTTATTAGAAATTAACAATGAATCTGCTGTAAGAGTGACACAGCTATTCCTCTAAAAAATTGTAACTAATGGGAGAGGCGCTATCAATTCTTTTAAACACTATCCACTACTAGACTCGAGAATCCACCGCAGCACCATCCGGCCGGACCCTTATTTGCGGGCAGCACTTCTTTTTCGTCTAACCCACCTAAGCTGCCTCTCAAGTTCAAGTATACTCTGGCATCAGAATCAAAGAATGCAAATTGACTGAAAATCTGGAAAAAGGGTTGTTCTCTCTTGTGAAGATTTCAGCTCAACATTTTGTCAAGTGGGTAAAAACAGTTTTGGCTAGCCATAAAGATATATGGAAATTACCAATCAAAAGCTTCAAATGGCCATTTCCTTTCTTCACCAACCCCCCCCCCCCCCCCCCCCCCACAATTAAGGTTGTGTTAAAAGCAATACACAAAACAAGACTCCAATCAATAGAAGAAAACAAAAAAAAATTTGGACCACAATTGATGGAACAACTCAATAACCAAAAACAAACCTTCTATACTCATTCAACAAGGCCACCAATACAAAAACTTTTTCATATCATCCTAGAAATGACTTTGGTCATCCTAAGGTAGAATAATCACATAAAACAACATAACAAACTCAAATTTGACAAACTCAAATTTGACCTCAAAATCCCAATTCAGAACCTACTCAAACTCGGTCAATGCTTCAGCTCCGGTCATGATCTCCAAAATCTCTCCGGCTATCATCGCTTGCCGGGCGCGATCAAAAGATCTTAAAACACCCTTTTCTCAAATTAGACCTTAAATCCCAACTCCAAAACCTACTCCAACTCGGTCAATGCTTCAGCTCCGGCCACGATCTCCAAAATCTCTCCGGTGATCTTCGCCTGCCTCTTACAATTATACGCCCTCAAAAGCCCTTTTTGCAGCTCAACCGCATTGTCCGTGGCACTACTCATGGCGTTCATTCGCGCAGCAAGCTCGCTAGCCACGGCCTCCTGCAATGCCCGCAACACCTGGCTGTTCAGATACAATGGCATCAAAGCATCAAGAATCTGAGCCGGGTCTTGTTCGAATTCCATAACCGGAGACAAAAATTCTCCGGTTTTGTCCCTTTTTTTCATGCCAATCTCTCTCTCCACACTCAATTTCCCTTGCTTACTACTCAGCCTAAAGAACTCATCTTCCATGGCGTCAACACTGTTCCCATTGACATCGAAAACCTTTCCTTGCAATGGAAGTAACGTCTGAATAACAGGATCAAACTTGATCAACGACACAAATTTCGTGTAGACAAGCTCGACTTTATCGACTTCTTCGCTTACGAAGAGCGAAAACACGTGATCGGCGATGATCTGCGCCTCCTTCACCGTCGGAAAATTCCCAATTTCGATCAATTTCTCCAAATTACGGTCAGGGTTTCGACTGAAATACAAATTCCCCTTTTTTCCAACGCTGATCAGCGCGTAATCCAATCCGAGCCTCTTGATCTCTTCGATTCGGGCCTCGGCCTTTCGGATCACGGCGTTGTTGAAGCTGCCGCAGAGGCCACGATTGCCGGTGAAGACGACGACGGCGATCTTCTTCACCGGCCTTGCTGTCGTGAGGGGGACATCGATGTCGTCGGACTGGAGGCGGTCGTTAATGTCGTAGAGGACCTCGACGAGGGTTTCGGCGAAGGGACGGCCGTTAACGACGGCCTCCTGGGAGCGGCGGATTTTGGCGGCGGCGACGAGCTTCATGGCTTCGGTGATCTTCTGGATGTTCTTCACGGAGTCGATTCGCTCCCGCAGTTCTCGGAGGCCGCAGCGGATTCGCGGTGGGGCTCGGCGAAATGTGGGTGAGATGGAGGCGCCGGCGGTGGCGGTGACGGTGACGGTGAAAATGGACATTGAATTTTCTTCCGGTGGGTTTTGGAGAGGTTTTGGGTTGGAGGGGTTTTTGGGAGTCTCTGCAAAATCCGTTTTGGGGGTTTTGATTTGGGGAGAGTTTTGGATTAGGAGCTACGAAAAGGCGGCCATGGCGGACGAGGAGGAGGAGACTAGGTGAAGGAATCTCCGGCGGCCCGTTTTGCGGCGAGGTTGGTGTCTTCCATTGTATCACCATTTGCGTTGGGGAATGTGCCGTCAAACGACAGGAAAATGATGTCGTTTTGATTGAATCACTTGTCGTCTTCCTCAACCGACTATGGTCGTTTGTTTAATTTTTTTTGTCCCAGATATTTAACCAGTAATATTATGCAACATTATGTCAAAAAATTTAAAATATTTTATAATTTAATTTTTAATCTTAAAAACTAACTTTTTTTTTTCAAAGACGTGTTAAAATTTAAAATTCTTTATAATTAATTTTTTTTATCTTAAAACTAATTTTTTTAATAAAATATCAAAATATAATTAGTTAGACATCAAAATTAAACGTAATTCATTTGGCTTGTATATTGTCTCGTGCCAAATAGTAAAATAAAATAAAAGAAGCATGATGTATTTTGTTAATTAAAAAAAAAAGGAATTTGGACATAAATGGTTTTTTTTTTTTAATAAATAGTTGAAGTTTTTGATAATTAGTTAAAATGTTATTTTTAAAAAAATTATCAATCAATTTTATCAATTAATTAATCAATAATTGATCACATAATTAAGGATTTGTTTGGCTCTCCATTCTAGACTTAAAATTTTTATTTTAGTTTTTATCTTATTTTGTATAGTCAACAAAAAAATTATAATTAATTTTTAAAAAGTCAATCAATTTTAAATTAAAATTTTATTTCAAATCAGTGCATGAAATGTAAGCTAATTTGGTTAATCATTGAGCACAATATAAATTACTAATTTTTGTAATTACTTATTAATTACCTATAATATAAATTATCAATTTGGGAATTAATAAATATATATATCTATAATCTATAACTATTATACAAAAAAGAGTTCCATTCTTTTTACTATTCAAAATTTTGATTCAACTATTTTGTCCTCTTGTGTTTTTTTTTTTTTTTCCTTTCTTTTTACTTTTACTTTGTCATTTTTTATTTTTATTTTTTACCAATTTCTTGCAACAAATTTTTAATAAAAAAATAATTTTTTTTATAAAAAATTTACAGACTACAAATTTTTTTTTTTTTTTTTTTTTTTTACAAATATTAAAATTTTTACCCTTACTTTGCTTCATTGGTTTATCCCACACACACGCAAAGCGTGTGCTATCCTGCTAGCATATACGTAAGTACAAGATTTTTTTTATTTTTTTTATTTTCTTTGTTTAACAACATAAACTATATTTCAAAAAAGTTCATTAGTGACTGGTCTCTATTATTTAAAGTAGCATGTCACTCGTCGTTAATAAGTTTGTTCTCTCTAATGTAAAGAGTTCTCTTTAATGTAAAAATAATAAAAGTGACGACAACGTTTTCTTTAAACTTTTGTCGTTTTTGTAATGTAGGTTTCCATTCAAAATATGTCTGGCCCAGTTTAAACGACGGAGCGTTTGTCAACTGAAAAGGCAAATAAGCAAAAAACGTCATAACGTTTGTCAACAAAACTGCAATTGTCGTTTGAGAAAAACGACATGTCCGATAATTATTTAAAACTTTCTTGTCTTTTAAATTTGAAAGCGACATGTCACTCGTCGTTTAGTTGTTTGCTGTCTTTTAAATTTAGAAAAAGACTTGATTTTTTTTTTGGTTATTTTCAATTTTCTTATTAAGACTATGGTCGTTTGAATTGGAAAAAAGACGGACCATTTTTCTTTTGTCAAAAGTGGTCGTTTGATTACGAACGACATAATAATTACTGCTGTTATTTTTCTCAAACAAATTCTGGCTTATGATTTTAAAGTTGTTGTCTTGCAGTGTAACGTCCAAAACCAACACCACTATGTTGCTTGTTGTTTAGAAGCTTTCCGACATTTTAAACTTGATTTAGTAAGCGTGAAAGGAAGGACAGAAAATGTAAACAAGAAAAACAATATTTCTTCCATTTTGTTTCTAGAAACATTTTCCTTTTTTTTTTTTTTTTTTTCAATAATAAATTCAACCTTTATCTCTCTAACTAATATATAGAAAATATTAGAGATACCAACTCTAATCTTAACTTTTGAATATCAATTTACACGATATGTGAGTTATATTTTATCAACTTATACGATATATAAGTTGTATTTTTTATTGGTAAATATATATTTATTAACTATAGAGAAGTATCAAAGTGAGGTACTGTTTTAGTCCAAAACTGTTCATTTTGGACGAAAACAGTATTTCTTTTTTTTTTTTTAAGTCCTTCACTTCCTTTTTTTAACCATAAAATAGTAAAATTTATTTATTTTTTCATTTTGGTCCCTTTTAAATCAGTTTTTCTTTTTTAGTCCTTCATTTCTTTTTTTTCTTTTTCACCCTATAATTTATCCATTTTTTCATTTTAGTCCCTCCTATTGGTCTTCTTTTTTTATTTTAGTCCTTTTATCTTTTTGATTCTTTTTTAAATTTTTATTATTTTTTGAATTTTTTCTTTACATTTTGCTATAATTTGCTTTATTTGTCTATCTCTTCTATATCTATAACTATATATGAAAGAAAGAAAATTTACTATTGAAGCATTTTTTATTTACAATTTAGTCCTTTTTTGTATTGATTAATTTTTTTTCATTTTAGTCTTTTTATCCTTTTTTTTTGTTTTTTTTATGCCTCTATTTTTTTTTATTTCTTTTCCAGTGCTTTGTTTTTATTTTTTATTTTTGAGTTTACTTTTTTAACTTATTATTATACTTTTTTCAAATATGTTCAACATGCGGGTTGCACCTAAAAAGTTGAAAAAAGCTATTATAGTCATCCAAAACATTTCGTTTTGGACAAAAAACTTTATTTCAGTCCTTCATTTTTCATTTTTTTTCTTTTTTTGCTTTTGGCCCTTTTTATTTTTTCATTTTAGTCCTTTTTTTTCTTTTTTTTCTTCTGGCCCAATTTTATTTATTTATTTTTTTTATCTTTTTTCATGCCCCTTTTTTAATGCTTAGGTACTTTGTTGATTTTTTTATTTTGTTTCTTGTGTCTATTTTTTCATGTACATGTTTTTTATTTATTTATTTAAATTTAAATAAATTTTTTAAATATGTCCAATCATGTGTATCGCATATGCTTTTAAACTAGTCTATACATCTATAAGAAGTCTCAAACTGTGCACTTATGATTTTGTCCAAAATGTTTCGTTTTCAATGATTTTTTTTGGTCCTTCTGTTTTCTTTTTTTGTTTTGGTCCAAATTTTTTTTTTCATTTTAGTCCTTTTTTTATATTGATATACTTTTAACATAATTCTTTTTATCTTTTTGATTTTTTTTCATACCTCCTTTTTTTATAATTATTTTTAGGTACTTTGTTAATTTTTTGGACGAAAAACCTTTTTTTTTTATAATTCTTTTGGTCCTTCAATTTTTTTTTTCTTTCGGCCTAATTTTTTTTTCTTCATTTTAATCCTTTTTTTGTATTAGTATATTTATAATATTTTTGTCCTTTTATCTTTTTTTTTTAAATTTTTTTTGCATGTCTAATTTTTTTATATTTTCAAGTATTTGTTGATTTTTTTTGTCTATTTTTATTTTATAAATAAATTTTCTCAAATATGTCTAATTATTTACATCGCACATATTTTAAACTAGTATATATATAAGGATTAAAAATTTATACCAAACACAACAATATCCATCTGTCAATCATGTGAGTTCTTATCTTATTTCCTTTCCTTTTCATCAAAACACAGAGCAGAGTTCGAATACTTCCCATGACTAATCAAATGTAATATTATACCTGACTCTATAAAAAATGTGATTAAAAAAATCATAATTAAATTAAAAAAAAGAGCAGAAAAATTCTACCGAAAAAAGAAAAACAAACAAACCAACATGAAAAATACACGTCGTTCATGTGTTAAGGTTTTTTGTCGTTTGCAACATGTCGTCGTTTTAAAAAAAAAAAAATATTCTGTGATAGGTTTTGTAAACGACAAGTCATTCATACTGTGTCGAAGGAGCATCAGAGAAGAAGATGGAGGAAGGATTTGCAGTGAAATCCATTTGAATTAGCGTCGGAAGTAAAAAAAAAAAAAAGGAAAAATGTCGAAACTGTTCTTGAGAATTGCTGGGTACTTGAGCAACAGAACTCTCATGGGAGTGGACAAAACTGGGAATCGCTACTTCGCAAGAACAGAAGAGGTCGATGGCGTCAGTAAGTGGGTTTCAATTCCAATCCTTTTTCCTCTCTCTATATTTTCTGAAATTTAATTATTCTCAATCCACTCGTAAATTTTTTTTTCTGGGTTTTCTTCGAATTGCCAAATTCTGTGTTTTTGTGTAGTTATTGTGACCAATCTTTCCATTCGAGAAACTGGGCTCTTTTTTTTTTTTTTTTTTTTTTTCTTGGGTATTTTACCATTCATTACTTTGTTGAATTGAAAATTCACTACAGAGTTTTTCCGAAAATTTCATATCAACTAATGAGTTTGTTAATTTTTCATCGTCATATCAAATTCAGTCCTTTTTCTGTTTTTATATTTTCTGAAATTTGATCATTCTCAATCTACTTGTAAATTTGCTTTCTGGGTTTCCTTCGAATTGCCAAGTTCTGTGATTTTGTGTAGTTTATTATGACCAATCTTTCCATTTGAGAAACTGGGCTTATTTCTTTTTCTTTTTAATTTTTTTAATTTTTTCATTTTACCATTCGTAATGAGGACTTTGTTGAATTGAATTTTCACTTCATGAATTTTTCCAAAATTTCATATCAACTTATTAATTTGTTTGTTCCTCGTAGTGTGGAATCTATGGAGCTAAGATTTCTACATTAAGTGAGCTGAGTTCTTGTTCCTTGCATATACTCAAATAATTAATTCATGAGCTTTTTAATGGTTTTGAAGGTTTAATCTACGAAAGTTATGGAACTTGTATTAATATTTGCAATTTTTGTGTGTATATAATTGCTTTTCAAGTTGCAACTGCAAGATTACATCTAATGCTTTTTGTTTCTCTCTTTTATTTTCTGTAATGTGACAGTGAAAGAGAAAAGATGGGCGATATTTAAGGGAGAAGATGATCCAACCTCCATTCCTGGTAATTGCTTTTTGTCTTGAGTCAACTTCCTTTTTGCTTTTGTCTGGAAATAAAGCTCTAATACTTTCTATCGAGAGCAAAATTACGAAAGAAAAGGCAAACAAGAACTCGTAAAATTTATAATGGCTCACCTTCAATTTGAAAGCAATGTCCATTTTCAACCACTGCAGAATTTTACTGTGATGAACGGAAAGATTAAAAATTTATAAGGCATCACACTTCACATCTCTCAGACTCTCTATACTTCTCCTTCAAACTCATATACCCAAAATTGGAATCCCCAATATAGGGCCTGTTTGGAACAATAGTTGGAGACTCGGAGTTGGAGTTTTGGAGGTTGGTTTAGAAATGTGTGTTTGGTTGAAATGCGAATTGAAAGTAAATTGTGATATAGGGAATACTGTAAAAATTTGAAAAGTGTTCTTAAAAAAATACGTAAGATGGATTTTGTTTCATTTCTCTTGTCATTGTGAAGTTTGAATTTCATGAAAATGGAAGATAGAGATTGAGAGATGTGGATTTGGGAGTTTTGGAAACCAACCTAGAAAATTTGGGTTGGAAACAATGTTACAAGTGCCCTAAGTAAAACTATAACAAGCTTGAGAAGCCCAATACACTCTTACTTAGATTTCAATCAAGGCAATACTTGCTTTTCTTTCTCTTGAGTTAACTTCCTTTTAGTTTTAACTTTCTATCCTTTGTTACGTGGGAACATTTCCTTTGCTTTATCAGATCACCAATATGGGTTCTCCATTTTTAGCTGTTCAAGTAAAGCTTAGTTAGTAGGTCCACGTAGTACTTGCGCTTATTTTGGACAATGATGCATTTAGGAAAGTAACGAATATCGATTTTGAAGAAGATGAAGGGTTGGACTACTATCCCTTTTCTTGCATTTGATTCCTGTATTAAAGCTGATGCTTGCCTTTTGATCATTATAGTTGAATGGATATGTTGGCTGAATGGGCAGCGCAAAAAAGCTCCAACGCCAGAGGTGAGCCTAGGAACTCTACTAGTTCCATTTCCACGCACGCAAATTCATTAATCACTCCTTAAAATCAAATTTTGCTATTTTAATCCCTCTGACAATATGGTTCATCCCCATCCCTGCTCAGGAAATGGAAGTTTTGGAAGCAAAACGTGAACGCATGCGTCAGAATGTTGCTCGTAAGTATTTTTTTTTTTTTTCAAAACCTTTTGGTTCAGCAGTCAATTTGTTTCTTCTGATACTTTGTGGTCTCAGGTCTGTGAGCATTTTTAACTTTTATATAACCTCTCATCTGTTTACTTTCTAATGTTCCTCTGTCGCTTTCGTGTTCATACGTAACAAACTTTTAAATCGAATGTTCCTATTTCCTCCTTTCCTGTTGTGTAGTGACCTAAGTAACCTTATCTCTTTTCAATCCCTGAAGTTCTGAAGAAAGAAGAAGAGGAAAGGAAGCAAAAAGAAGGTGGTACACGCAAAAGCACCAGCATAGGTGAGCTGTTTATTGAAATATCTCGATATCATTTGTGTTATTCTGCTTATGCAATTACTATACATCATTATCCCCATCTGTAGGTAAAGCTGCTGGTCCGGACTTGAGAAGTTTTATTAGGCAATTTCCAGGTTCTTCTGAAGGTATCTCCCACAACGCCTTTTTTTTTTTTTCCCCTTATCTTTTTAGCAAGGATTGAGGATGATTTCTATTTGCTTCGAGAAATACTGAGTCATAAACCGTACATGAAAGAGAACTTAAAATTTGAACAAGGTAGCAAATTATAAACTATTTTCTGCCAAAAAAATTCCATATACACAGGGATCTGTTGAAATTATGACACAATGAGTGCGGTTTGGATCAGAGTATTAACGTTTTGACAGTCGTTTCCTGTTCTGGAATGTAGTTATCTAATCCTAATTTTTCCAGTGTGTTACACAAAAATCATCTGTAGAGCACATTTAATACGGTTCTAACATTGTATTATTCATTTTCTGTTCTCAAAGGTGACAAAATTGAGGAAGAAACTGATGCCGCCGAAGGAGTGAGGTGGGTCTGCAGTCCCGTACTCTCTATTTCTATTTCTTGTGTTTGTTTTCATATTATCAGTTTTCATGAGTTTTGAATTTTTGTTCAACTTCTTGTTTTGTTCTCTTATTGGCCATCATATTCACTTTGATATATAGGGACCATACCAAGAGAGAAGCAGAAAAAGAAAGACGAGTTCCACAGTAAGTTCACCCGCATATATTTCTGAATCAGTGCCCATGTGAGCAATTGCCTTAGAAATTGGAATTGGTGTAAAAGATAAGAAAACATTTTCGACTCGGCTCTTCTGAAAACAAGAGGGAAAGAAGTGAAAAACATATAAATGACGGATTAGAAAGACGAGAATATATTTGTTTTAGGTGACTGCTATACTAAATTCAAGGCTTTATACTATATCAAAACTTTTTCAATGTTTGTCTTTCCTTTTCCAGGTCTTCAGAACCAACGGGATCCGGTGCAACATACCAGCCAGGGACATGGCAGCCACCAACATGAATTATGCGGTTGGGCGTTCCTTAGCCCCAGAATACCACATCTGAGTTCGCTGGCGATGCCTTGGCAGTTTTTGTGGAGCTATTATTTGGCACAAACGCAACACATTCTTCTTAGCCAAACGGGAGTACAGCATCAAATTTAGATTTAAAAAAGAAAAAAAATAAAGTACAGCACATTCTTAATCCAGATATGAGTTATTGTTTGAGCCTGTTCTTAGTTTGTGGAATGATTGGTCTAGTTAATTCCGTTCACGAATGTGACCTCAGCCGGCTAACTAGTTGGAGCGATTTGTTTCATTTGCATGCAAATGTTACAGCACAAAAATTCAATGGACCCCTATTTACAACTACAAGAATAAATCTGAGCAAAAATATTTTGGTGGCACATCATATTAGAGTCATTTATGCACATAAAATTATTGACTTATATACCTGTCACTAATATTTACTAGCTCTCTAGTCACTTTTAGGATTTTCAAAATTTCGATTTTTAGGGAAATGAATCAACCCAATAGCTAATCCAACAAAATATATAAAAGGATTGATCTCATTTGACCTCGAATTTTGAGTCATTTTTATTCTCGGTCTTTAAACTTTAAAAACTCTTATTTTACTTTCCGAAGGGGTTGATATTAGAATCTTCCTTAAAAACATTATATATAAAAAGGAAGATAGACTTAATCTTATTAAGCTCTTTTTATTGGAGTTTCTGTTAAAAACAAAAGGGGGAAAAAAAAATACATGACATCATTTAATCCCTATTTTCTTCATGTTTTCAACGAAAAAAATATTAAAAATGATCAAATGAGATAAATTCAAAATTAAGAAGCTAAATAAGAGTTTCATAATTCAAAAAAACAAAATAGGAATGACCCTAAACTTAAATATAGATAAGACTCTTTATGTTTTCAACGAAAAAATATTAAAAATGATCAAATGAGTTAAATTCAAAATTAAGAAGCTAAATAAGAGTTTCATAATTCAAAAAAACAATATAGGAATGAGCCTAAACTTAAATATAGATAAGACAAATCCAAATTTTACTAGGGACCCATAAAAACCGTATGATTTTCACCTATTTAGATTCCATATGGAAAAAGAAATTGCAATTTTAATTAGACAAGAGTACGAACTGCAAATCACAATCACAACCTGAAGGAAAACTAATTTATATCACTTAATAGAAATAATTAAATAAAAACCACATATCGTGTTTAATCCCTGTTTGTTTGTTTGTTTTTACAAAAATGATTTTAATAAAAAAGATCGAATGAGACTAATTTAAAACTTAAGAGAATTTTAAATGATTAAGCTTAAGAGATTGTTTTGAAAAAAATAAAATAAAATTAAGATAAAAAAATATAATTTAGTTAAGACTAAATTTAAATACCAAACAAAATATAAGAGATAAAGTAAAGACAATAGTAAATTAAGGATTTCAAAAAACAAATAAAATAGTAAAATTAAGGGGTAGAAATTAGAATAATTTAGGAATTATTAATTTTATCGAATAATAATTTAGCTTGCATTTCACGAAAGGTCTACAACATGCCTTTGCATTTTCAGCCACCACCGCCATATTTTATCGACAACGACAGACTTCGCATTAAACAATCATTATCGCAAAACAAACATCCCTCCATCACCGTTCATTTTCTCCGTCATTCCATCCAACAGCCCTCAACAAGCCACCTCACCCATTCCTGCCAACTAAATTTACAAGAATGCCACTACATACAAAAAGAAAAAAGAAAAAAAAAAAAAGACCTCCGTCGTCTTCAACTACAAATCACGTTGCTCCTCTTCCGACACACCATTTTGCAGAAGCTGCTTCCCTCTCTCTCTCTCTCTCTCCGCACTTTCTCTCTCTAGATTCTAGCAGCTTCTTCGAAACCCTAGAATGGAAGCCATGTTCAGAGCCTCACCATCGTCCTCCTCCTCGCTGCTTTCTCTCTCTAGACTCCGCTTCTCCTCCTCTCTCTCCAGATTCTCTGCTTTGATTCTTCTTCTTCTTCTTCGCCGGCGTTCTTCTCCGGAGCAAAGCCGTTTCGCTCCTCTTCGCAGTCGTATCTTCCGTTTCTCACTCGGAACCACCGCTCTCTGAGCTTCTGCTCGGCGCTCCGGTGCTCTGCTCCGCGGAGGAGCCACGGCAGCTGTTATCGGCGGCGATCTCCGATCAGCCTCGAGGTTCGTTTTCGGACGGAAGCTCCGGTCGCTGAAGGTTTTGAGCGGAAAATGTCGACTTCTGGTGTGTGTTTTTGCTTTCTCTCTCTAGAAACTTTGTAGTTTTGAAGTAAAGTAGTAATCTTTGAGCATTTCATGTTTTTGAATTTATGTACATAATTTCTTTTTCTTTTTTTCGTAATTTTTATTCTGCTTCGGAACACACGCTTTCGAGGATATAATCACTACTCTTCCCAAGCCTGGAGGTGGCGAGTTTGGGAAATTCTACAGTCTACCTGCATTGAATGATCCGAGAATTGGTATCTATTTATATTGAATTTCTTCTATTTTATCGAATATATGATTTGATATTGATAAAAAATTATACCTGCAATAATATTGAAGTTAGCGTTTCTCATTCAGTATAATAGTGGAGAGAGAGTCTCTGTAACGAGAAAGTTTTTCAACATTTTTTATGTTATATATATTTATATATTTGTATTTTTTAATATATACGGAATTCAAATGTATTTCTTGGATTGGTAGGGAGGCTTCCGTACTCTATAAGGATACTTTTGGAATCCGCAATACGAAATTGCGATAATTTTGAAGTTACAAAGGAAGATGTTGAAAAGATTATTGATTGGGAGAATACGTCACCGAAGATGGTCGAAATTCCTTTCAAGCCAGCTCGTGTTCTTCTGCAGGTTTTTAGATTTATTTTTCTAATGATGTTAGTCCTAATGGTGTTGTGAGTAAAAAAAACAAACACTTAATTTTCAGCTTTTCATTTCTTGACCAGGACTTTACTGGTGTACCGGCTGTGGTTGATCTTGCCGCCATGAGGGATGCCATGAAGAAACTTGGCAGTGATCCTAACAACATCAATCCTTTGGTTTGTAATTTTTTTGTTCTCAATAGTGAAAATTTGGGTCGATTTTTTTCTTTTCTTATTGTATTATTTCATTTCGGTATCTGATATTTGATAACATGATTTAATGTCTATTGAAGTATACCACAGTCGGAGTTTGAACGTAACAAGTTCTCTTTCAGGTTCCGGTGGATCTTGTAGTTGATCATTCGTTCAAGTCGATGTGGCAAGGTCTGAAAATGCAATACAGGCTAATATGGAGCTGGAATTCCAGAGGAACAAGAGAGATTCGCTTTCTTAAGATGGGGATCATCTGCTTTTCATAACATGCTTGTTGTTCCTCCTGGTTCAGGAATTGTACATCAGGTAAGATGAACATAGATAGATCAAAAGAGTCTGTTGAGTGAGCTAAAGTGATAGCATTCCTATCTTAGGTTCCTGGCGGAGGTTTTTGAATAGTTTTCATTTATTAAATTGCAATACTTACTGGTAAACCAAATTCTTTCCTCAATCTTCTTGATCAGGTAGGTCATCATTGTTTTAGATTCCAATTGCAAATACCTAGAGAGCTATCGTCTTGGATAAATATACTTTTCTCCTTGCAACAATGAAACATTTGTTCGTTTTTATGCGTCTTATCGATGGTTTAGGTTAATCTGGAATACCTTGGAAGGGTTGTTTTCAACAACGATGGCCTTCTCTATCCTGATAGTGTGGTTGGTACTGATTCCCACACAACAATGATTGATGGGTTGGGAGTTGCTGGGTGGGGAGTTGGAGGAATAGAAGCAGAGGCAGCAATGCTTGGCCAGGTATTGATCGTCTGTTAAAAGAAGGATCTTGTTTTGGATTGCTGTATTGGCTGATTGATTCAGCATTTTAATAGTTTTTCTTGAGATGCAGTCATGAGCATGAGTTACTGCATTAATTGTTCCCTTGAATGCTGACAGTCCTTACTTGCCTTGTGACTAACGGAATGCATATTGTGATCATCTTTCTAGGATTTTCTTTCTGCTTCTTTTTTTCTTCCCTTTTCTTTTGTTATAAATATCTATTAATTTGAAGCTCAGCTACTTCTCGAGATGAAACATGCATAGATCTTTATGCAAATTTTATATAAGCAATCCATAAGTATATGCGTTATAACTTACTGTAAGCATGGACAAAATTTCATTTCTGCTTGGAGATCTGGTCATGTGGCACGGATGCATCTATGGTCTCATAAATTCGTAGGCTTAATTTTGTTTTCTGCTCTTAATGATATGATTTTTAAATTGGACAGCCCATGAGCATGGTGTTACCTGGTGTTGTTGGATTCAAGTTGACTGGAAAATTGTGGGATGGTGTCACAGCTACTGACTTGGTATTAACTGTGACTCAAATGTTGAGGAAGCATGGTGTTGTTGGCAAGTTTGTTGAGTTTTATGGTAAGCCTAGGAATACTGAACTTCATGAATCAAGTTTGAATCTTTGTCACCATTCATCCCAGTTGCGCACGTCTCTAACTCCTCTGTTTTACATATAGGTGACGGTATGGGTGAATTATCATTAGCTGATAGGGCAACTATTGCAAACATGTCTCCCGAATATGGAGCAACCATGGGTTTCTTTCCTGTGGATCGCGTCACTTTGGAGTATCTTAACTTAACTGGAGAAGTGATGAAACAGTGATAACCTTTTTCACTCATTTCTTTGTTTTCATGTGGGTCTGGTACTCAGTCGGTGATTTTATTTATGTATTTTTGTAAATTAGGTGGAAATGATAGAAGCATACCTGCGTGCGAACAAAATGTTTGTTGATCACAATGAGGTAAAGTCCTCTGGTTCCTCTTTATATTGTTACTGCATGGTTATTTTAGATGGCATTGTTCAGTGATACCTTTTACTTCATCCAGCCTGAGGAGGAAAGGGTATACACGTCTTATTTGCAGTTGGATCTATCAGATGTTGAACCCTGTGTTTCAGGACCGAAGCGGTAACTTTATTGCCATCTGTTTTTTGCGTGTTAAATCCACTTAATATACTCTGTTTTGTTATCCTCTAAGGAATGTTTGACAACTCACTTCTCAACAGTCCCCACGATCGAGTTCCTTTGAACGACATGAAGGCAGATTGGCATGCATGTCTTGATAAAAAAGTTGGATTCAAGGTGATCCGGAAGTTAACATTTTCCATGGGCTAACATGAAGTGAAACTTTTTTTTTTTTTTTTTAGCTCAGTTGGTGTTAGGTTGTCTAGATATGTGCTTGACTTGTTTCCTTGCGTGTGATTGATCAACTATCTACAGGGTTTTGGGGGTTTCAAAAGAAGAACAGAATAAGGTGATCAAGTTTTCATTCCATGGACAACCTGCTGAACTAAAGCATGGCAGTGTAGTCATTGCGGCCATTACAAGTTGTACAAACACATCGAACCCTAGTGTCATGCTGGGGGCAGGCCTTGTCGCCAAGAAAGCGTGTGAACTGGGCTTGGAGGTCAGTCTGATTCTCAACTGTTAAAAGTTGTGTTGAGAGTTTCTAAGGCAAGAGATCCAATAGGAATTTTTTAATGGTTAGTTTTGTTGACACATGTTTACATATCAGGTTAAGCCGTGGATAAAAACAAGTCTTGCTCCAGGTTCTGGAGTTGTTACTAAGTATCTGCAAAAAAGGTATCCTCATCATCCTAGATTGTTGCTTTGTATTTAGATGCATAATATTTTCATAAACGAGGTTATATTTTTATATTCTTTTTTGTTCGTCTTCAGTGGCTTGCAAAAGTACTTGAACCAGCAGGGCTTTCATATCGTTGGATATGGCTGCACTACATGTATTGGAAATTCAGGAGAACTTGATGAATCAGTTGCTTCAGCAATTTCAGAAAATGGTACTTATCTCTTGGTTATAGGAAATGGAAAATTGCTGAAAGTCAGAGGGTTGCTTTTGAAATCAAAGCTATTAGATTAATTTATTTATTGTAAAAAAAAAAAAATTCGAATTTCAACTTCAGCTTCGATGTCTTCCTCTTTCTTTGTTTGCCTTTTCTCTGCTTTTAAAATCTTTTCATGGTTACTCTAATCCAGACATTATTGCTGCGGCTGTTCTTTCTGGGAATCGCAACTTTGAAGGTCGTGTTCATCCGCTAACCAGAGCTAACTATCTAGCCTCTCCACCACTGGTGGTTGCCTATGCATTAGCTGGCACGGTGTGTACCCAATATCTAGTTTCATATACCGTTGTATACTTTGGCACCTTGATGATGAGATTTCCTTACCTTAGACATGAAGCAGTGTGTAGCCTTTGTTTTAATCTTTTTCGTACAGAGAACGGAAAAAGATGGGGGGAAAAGCCATCATTCGATCTCAATCGTCTATTTGTTTTGACAATTTCAGGTTGACATCGACTTTAATAAAGATCCTATTGGAGTAGGGAAGGATGGAAAAAATGTGTACTTCAAGGATATCTGGCCTAGTAATGAAGAAATTGCGAAGGTGAATAATTCTCATCTTATACATTCATGATAGATATCGCTCAATGGTGCAAGATTATCGCAGAATTTTTTACCTTGGAGCATGATGAATGGTTATGTTTATGTAGGTCGTTCAATCTAGCGTGCTGCCCGATATGTTCAAGAGCACTTATGAGGCTATAACGAAAGGCAATCCCATGTGGAACCAGCTCTCTGTACCGGCTTCAACACTTTACCCTTGGGATCCTAACTCTACCTATATTCACGAGCCCCCCTTCTTCAAGGACATGCCCATGGACCCACCAGGTCCACATGGAGTGAATGACGCCTTTTGCTTGCTTGTTTTTGGTGACAGTATAACCACAGATCATATATCTCCAGCCGGAAGTATCCACAGGGACAGCCCCGCTGCAAAGTATCTCCTTGAGCGTGGAGTTGATGTAAAGGACTTCAATTCCTATGGCAGCCGACGTGGTAATGACGAGGTGATGGTTAGAGGCACTTTCGCCAATATCCGCTTGGTTAACAAGCTCTTGAACGGAGAAGTTGGTCCGAAAACAATTCACATTCAACAGGAGAGAAACTGTATGCGTTTGATGCAGCTATGGTGAGTTCCAAAACCTTCTTTCTTTTTGCACTTGTTCATGTCCTTTTTCAGTCAATTTCACCTCTACAGACTCGTTTTCACCTGGTTGAGTAAACCAATCACTGCACTTCGTGTTCTAGTTTGGAGTTGCATGTTGCTTTACAAGATCTATTAGTTGAAGTACAGCCTTAATTTTCAGCCAATTGCACTTTGCATCTGCAATATTGTGGTCGGAAGTTTGTTGGCAGATTTTTTTTTCTCCCCTCTCTATTTAGCCTCAATCAACTCTTTTTTTTATGTCGGTAAACTTGATAGTTTTTTCCCCTTCTTCCGAACTTAAGTTAAACTTGATTTCGAGAAGTTTTTAGTTGGTTTATTCTAAACCATCCATCCATTCATTCACTTGACAGAGATACAAGGCTGCAGGACAAGACACCGTTGTCTTGGCTGGAGCAGAGTACGGAAGTGGCAGCTCTCGGGACTGGGCTGCTAAAGGTCCAAAGCTATTGGTAAGTCTCTCATTCCATTTCTTTTTGGCATTCATGTTCCAAGTGCGTGTATACATTATACCTTACATAAGGTTCAATCCATAAACCAGGGAGTTAAAGCAGTAATCGCCAAGAGTTTCGAGAGAATTCATCGCAGCAATTTGGTCGGAATGGGGATCATTCCACTCAGTTTCAAACCCGGCGAGGATGCTGAAACACTTGGATTGACAGGCCATGAACGCTACACAATTGACCTTCCGAGAAACATCAGCGAGATCAGGCCCGACCAAGATGTTACTGTCACAACCAACACTGGGAAATCTTTCACATGTATACTCCGCTTCGACACAGAGGTATCTACCATAAAAGGAGCGAGACTAGTGCTATTTAATGGTTTGCTGTGTTAACTATCTGTGGCTTAACACAAACTGTGTTTGCAGGTGGAGTTGGCGTATTTCGACCACGGCGGCATTCTCCATTACGTCATTCGAAACCTGATCAAGCAGTAGCTTGTGAGTAAAATTGCTTTCCAACGAATTTAATTCATTCCCATTTTACATGTATTTTGTTCCTTCTGTTATGTAAATAATTTCATTTCTCCTACTCCTTGTTACTCGTGCATTCATGTATTTTTTTTTTTTAATATATATTTTTTGTTTTCTTTGTTTGCGGATCGACGTTCTTCTGCTGCTTATTGCTCTCCCTTATTTCTAACTTCGATATCCGTTTTACTCGTCCCGGAGATGTCATCTCATTTGATACTACATATCTCACAAAACACAAACAAATATGATATGCCTTTTGCTCTATTAGTTAGAGTAAATCACCATGGACAAACAATATTGCTTGGTTGTTGGTCTTGAAAAATATAAATTAATAATAAATTAATAAAGAAGAGAATAAAAGATAGAAGAAAATGAGAAAGGATTAACGTAGTTTTATCCGCTCACTAGTGAGGAGTAATATGAATGGGCTCCTACAAACTCAAAGATATCAAATCTTCTATAATCAATAAATCCCACTTTCTATTATAAAAATTAATATAAATAAATTAAAATCTCTTATATTACAATCAATCAACCTATAAATTGAAAATAATCATAAATAATAATTTCAATCAATATTTGACAATAATATAAAATCTAACAGTTGTTGTTATCTAATGAAGATACAAAAACTTATGTTTGGTTATTTGAGACATGGATGATTAGATTTTATGAAAGGTCTTTCTCCAAATGCAATTATTAGTGACCAATGCAAGGCTATTAAAGGAGCTATTAGGCTATGTTTGGTTGGAGGGAGAGAATAGTGGAAGGAGAGAGTGGTAGATCACCTAGAAGAGGGAGATGAGGAAGGAGGGAGAAATTAATTCTTTCATGGTGTTTGGTATGACAAGAAGGAAAAAAAGCAAAAACCATCTCTTGTATGGTATGAAGATACAAGAGAAATGAAAGAATATATTTTATTTGTAAAATGACTATATTGTTTCTAATCAATAAGATAGATTGAATCCATTCAAATATCTATCAAATTTGGAGGGATTAAAATTGAGTTTTTGAAGGATTAGGATTCCCTCCCGTAATCATTCCCTTCCTCTCTTCTCCCCATCCAAACAACCATAATTGTCAATACCCTTACACCAATCCCTCCCCTTTTGATTTTTCTCTCCTACCAAACGCACTCTGTTTCAACTCATTCTTTGATGGATATGTCAACTCATAAACTACTTTAAAACAGCTTGTAGAGCAGTATGATAATGCTTTGAGAAGTAAGGTTGAGAAGGAAAATTTAGCAAATTTTGCTTCTTTCAATCCAAGGCTTCCAAGGATAACAAATTTTACTATTGGGAAGCAATTTCAAGATTCTTATAGAGCATTGAGATATTCAAGAAATTTCAAGAGGAATTTACGAGGATTGCATTACTGCAATTTTAGTTTTGCTAAGGTTGAAGGGTCAATTTCAACATTTCAAGTGAGAAAATGTGATGGTAAGGGATTGCAATTCTTTACAGTGAAGTTGAACGCGAAGTTCGTTGTTTCTGTTGCTTATTTGAATCTAAAGGAATTTTACATCTTACATAAGTGTACTTTTTTTTTTTTACCTAAAAAAATGAAACGGTGATAGTCTCGTCATTTCCTGTTTTTAAGATTCATGTAGGCAGGGACACTCCCCTAAGTTGGGAAATGATTCAAATCTCCGACTTTCTGATTGGTGAGATCCTAAAATTGTCTCACTTGCCAACTCATCCACCCCTACATGTTCTTACATAAGTGTACGTCGTTTGATATCTTTTCTCCTTCGATCTAGAATATATTTTGATGAAATTTTATCAACACATGGATCATAAGTACAACAACTATACACCGAATGGCACAATAAGCTGCAAAAGAAATGTGACGAGCTCATAGAAATGGCAATTGATTCTACTAAGAAATGTGAAATCTTGTCAACAATTTTAGAAGATGGAAAAGTGAAGCTTCGTGAAAAAGGTTCGGCATGTGACAAGTTCTTACAACCACCTACTGTGAGATCATTGGAAGAAGATGATGGTCTTCAGGAAAACTCAATTTCAGAAAGAGCAATGCTAGGGAATATTAGTGAAGTTTAATATCACTCACTAATAAAGGGTGAATCTCATAACATGAAATCCATTAGTGAGGTCCACTTCTCTATTAATGTGATATTAAATATCATTGATATTTCGTTACATTTTTCTTACAGAAAAGAGGTTGCTTTGAATAAAGGGTCGAATTTGGGAACCGTGGGACAGGTTTCAGAGCTTCAATTTGTTGGGTCCAATTTGGATTTATATTTTAAGAAAAGTCAAATTAGGATGTTAAAAGATTATTTTCCTTTTCTTTTGGTGAAAAAAAAAACAATTTTTTTTTAGAGAAAAGAGTAAAATAATATTTTTGAAAAGATTAATAGTAAATTATAGTATAAAATTTTAAATATGGTAATAAATAACATAATTAGATATAGTAATAAATAACATATTCATATTTACGATTACATAATAAAAAATAAATAAATAATAAAAAAAACTCCTCCTCATTCCTCTTATTTCTCTCTAATATGAAACTATGAACATAAATTTATTCTTATAAATTAACTATAAAACCAAATATTTGTAAAAAAATCCAAAAAATCTAAGAATTTATCAAAAATACATGCTATAATTCATCATTCTTGAAAAACATGTTTTAAACTTCAATTGTATTTATAAAATATTCTATTTGTTATAATTTCCCCATTTTTTTTAGTTTTAAACAGAAAAAGAGAATCTAACTCATCATTTACACATTTATCTATTTATCTTTCTGCATGGGGTCAGTCAGCAGTCAATCCAATGGGGCCAAAATTTGTATTTCTGATCTCTAAAAACAAATATCATAGGTCAATATAATATAGGACGAGGGAAAAATAAAATAATAATAATAATAATAAGATAAGGAGTGATATAATAGATCATTGACGAAAATTTTTATTTAAAAAAAAAAAAAAGGGAATATATTTGTCACTTTTTTTATACAAGAAATGCCTAAATTAAAACCGAATCACTTGGTTGTAATATTAGTTAGAATTAATAAAATTTCCAATCCCCGGCAACAACGCCAAAAACTTGTTGCGTGTTTTTCTTCATGTGTGCTCGCAAGTGAACGAATCGCCACAAGTAATAAAGTGACAAATTGTCGAGTATCGTCCCACAGAGATTCAAATTAAAGGGGTGTTTGGCACTTGAGTTTAACTCAAGTTAAACTGTACTTTTTTTTTGTCTTTTTCTGAAAATTTTTTTTGTCTTTTCTGATAAAGTCAACAAAATTACTATTCAAACTTAAAAATTTCAACTCAACTCATTCACCAAACACCCCAAGAAAACTAACTAAGTACCACAATTAAAATGACTCAATTTTATCTAAGCTATCAAAATTAAAGGGAGTTGAAACAAGCAACTAAATTAAGCAATTAAATTAAACTAAGATTAAGCAAAATAAAGCAATCGAAAATGTGGATTAAAGGGAACTCGATGGTGTGTAAAGCTAGGGGGGTTCTGATTTCACTTGACTCAACTTTGTTTATCCAATTCAAGGCTTGTTAATCGAATTCATTCAAATCATTAATCGTAGGTGATAAATTTTAATTTCACTCCCTCTCCCGAGTGTTGAGTAAAATAATATGCAAAATTTAATCAAATTAATATCCATATTAACTCAACCAATTAAGCACTCATTACGCAACCCTACTCTTGTGATTACCCAAGTCATATTAGCCTCCCGAACTTAATATTACTATGACTTGTGTTTCCCAATTCCCAACATATGAAATTAACTCTCCCGAACTCAATTTCACACATCTAAAAACTCTAATTTAATGGTAAATAAAATTAGGAAAGCAAAGCATAGAGAAACACAAACAATTCAGAATGGGATTTAATCAACAAGCATTAAATTTATCATAACAAAGTCATCATCAAGCTACATCATACCCCCTAGCATAGAAAGTTTAGCTAGACATCAAAATTCTCAAATCCATAACCAAATTTGAAACAAACATCAAACCCATATTTAAACACGTCAAAGAGTAAATGAAAGTTTAAGAGCTACAAAGAGAGAGAATAGTAGAAAGAAGAAGAACTAGTTGAAGAACAAGCTCCCAAGTCTTCAATCTCCTTCAATCTCCAAGAAAAGCCTTCAGACCAAAGAAGTTCTCTCAATTTTTCGTCTCAGGTTTTGGGTCTCCAAAAACAACCTTCTTCACGCCAAACTCCTCCCTTTTTTAGTTCGTGGGGCTTCAGGCCGAGAGATGGGCAGGCGCGCCTCAGCATGTAAGAGCACACCTGAGAGCGCGCGGCCGCGCGCTTGGAATTCGAGGTGCGCCTAGTGCGCGCTGGCGCTTGCTGCGAGTGTGGAGCGCACTACTAAGCCGTGCGTTGGAATCGCGCGGGCGCGCGCCCCCTTTTGACTTGGACAAGAGGGCGCGTGCCCTTAGAGGCACACCTGCGCCTCTGCTGCGGGCTAAAAGCTAGATTTTCATTTCCATTTCTTCCAAAATCCAATTTTCTTTGTTTATCTGAAACACTCACAAACACATTAATTAAACTAGCCTAAAAAAAATATGAAGATTTTGCAAATTATCCAATTTCAAGACATTAAATAAGTGAGCAAAAGCTCACTTATCAATTATTATGTGGGTTCATTCCGTCCATCGACAAACCGAGACGTAAATTCCTTGGTTCTGCACTAAAATCTGAATGATAATCATCAAAGGTCTTCCATTATGGTGCGTCGGTTGGATACCTAAGCTTGCCATTGTTAACACGTTTATCATGATGCCATGTCAAATTCTTAGCATGCTCGGCATTACGGAATAAACGACGCAAACGTGGAGCCGGTATAATGTACCATAACACCTTCACTGGCACTCATTTGCTACCATTCGATGACATCTTGCCCTTCTTCCATCTTGACTCGTTACAAACCAGGCATTCATCTAAATCTTCAGATTCTTTCTGGTAAAGGACGCAATCATTTGGACAAACATGTATATTTTCATATTTCATTCCCAATTGCTTAACGTCTTATTCGCCTCGTACATACTAGGTGGAACTTTGTTATCATCTGGTAGAACATCTTTTAAAAATTCTAAAAGAGTCGTGAAACTGGAATTCGTCCACCTTCCCAGCGCTTTCATATTCCATAATTTAACTAATGCCCCTAATTTGGTATATTTTGTACAACTAACATACAAGGGCATTTCGACATCATTAATCATTGCTTTAAATAACTCCGGATGGTACACAAAGTGTTCTTCCAAATCATTTATTATATTGAACATATTATTATTACCGTCTTCCTCAACAATAGGCTCTTTACCTTTAGTACTCGTTGATGCATATTTAATATCGAAAAAATCTTCACCATGTAAATACCATGTTTGGTAAGAACAAATAATCTCATAAGCGCGCAAATGCCCTCTAACATCATCAATAGAATGAGATCTATGATTTCTACAAATTTGACACGGATACGGAATCTTATCATCTTGTATGTGAGCTTTGGTAATGATAAAAATTCTTCAACACCATCTTCATATGCTTTAGACAATCTATCAAACCATATCCATTTCATATCCATGATTTGCAAAACCTAAATCAAAAAATCAAAGTTTTAGAAGTCAAAGTACTCAATTTTAACATACATATATATCATTTTCATTAATTAATTAACACCGGTCCATTAATTGATCAACAATTAAAATCAAAAAAACATAACAAAACTAATTAAAATACAAAACCATCTAAAACCATAATTAATTAAGTCTAAATACCGGGGCAAAAAATAACAATTCTTGATCATTTAATTTAACACCCATTGCACAATTTAACTCTAAATCGATCCCAAAACATATATACAAAAACAACCTGAAATCATATAAATCAATAATATTAATACTAAGGAAAACACAACAACAATAAGATGTTAATTAATTATCACTTACAAAGATATTAAATTAATGGATATGGTAGATGGTGGTGGTGACGTCCAGTGGTGTTCTGACTATTTTCGGAGTGATATGATCTTATTTGGGATATGCAGAGTTATTGATGTGAAAAATTGAGGGCAACATTCGGTGTTTTGTCTAAATTTTTCACGAATTTTGCACGACAGTTTTTTAAAAACGGTCGTGGAAGCTTCAGTCTTCCATGGCCGTTTCTTATAAACCGTCGTGGAACCACGACAGTTATGGAAAACAGTCGCGGAAGCCTGAAGTTTCCACGACCGTTATTAAAAATCATTGTGGAAGCCGAAGCTTCCACGACGATTTTCTATAATTGTCGTGGAAGCTTCGGCTTCCACGATGGTTTTCGGAAACTCTGTTTCACTTCGTGTTTTTGTCGCATTTTTCATGACAGTTTTTTAAAAATGGTTGTGGAAGCTCCATCGTGAAATCCGCATTTTGTAGTAGTGGCTTAATCAGGATACGTATTTACCATACAACCATTGCCCACTCTTTCTCTGTTTTTTGTTTCCCCTTCTTTTTCTTTTGTTTGTTTGTTCTACAAAGAATACTCTCTTCTTTCACGGTTAGAGTTTTCAGGTTCTCGACCATTGCTCTCTCTCTCTCTCTCACTTGACATTTTGTCTAAATTTATCACGAATTTTGCACGACGATTTTTTAAAAACGGTCGTGGAAGCTTCAGGCTTCCATGACCGTTTCTTATAAACCGTCGTGGACCACGACGGTTATGGAAAACGGTCGTGGAAGCCTGACCGTTATTAAAAATCATCGTGGAAGCCGAAGCTTCCATGACAGTTTTCTATAACCGTCGTGGAAGGCTTCCACGACGGTTTTTGAAAACTTAGTTCCGCTCCGTGTTTCTGTCGCATTTTCTACAACGATTTTTTAAAAACAATCGTGGAAGCTCCGTCGTAGAATCCGTATTTTGTAGTAATGGCTTAATCAGGATATGTAGTCACCATACAACCATTGCCCACTCTCTCTCTTCTTTTTTTCCCCCCTTCTTTTTCTTTTGTTTGTTTGTTGTACAAAGAATACTCTCTCTTCTTTCACGATCAGAGTCTTCAGATCCTCAACCATTGCTCATTCTCTCTCTCACATAGTCAGAGTCTTCAAATCCTCAACCATTGCCCTCATGAATACCACAATCACCTGTATCTCTGAAGGTAAGCCAATGGCTAATCAAGATATGTATTCACTATACAAAAAGGGTTTCAAGAAACTAAACTTTTTAAGTTTTCTTGTTCTTTCTCTTTTTCCCTCTCTCTCTCTTTCTCTCTTTTCTTTTCTGAACGATCATTGTGCATTGTTATTGTTGTTGTTGTTGTGCAGATAATTATAACTCTGTTTTACTATTTTTAAACTCTGTTTGATTTTCACATCCAATAATGCATAGGATTGGAGAAGTATTGGAAAGAGAGCAAGAAAAACCGAGCGTCTTTACTCGTCTGGCGGATGAGCTACTCGACGAGGTACAACTAAGACTACCAGTAAAGTCCTTGATTAAGTTTAGTTTTGTCTCAGAACAGTGGATAGCTCGTATCAACAGTTGGGCATTTGTAGACTGACAAATTCAGCAGCCTTTACCACGTTATTTGCGTATTACAGGCACAACAAAACAAAGATAAGTAGACTCATAATGATTTATCATAACGCTGGTCCAAACGTCGATGAGGAAACTATTAGAATGGAACAACTAATGGCACCGGGTGATCAAGCAATAGGGATGGTTCTGCACTGCAATGGCCTACTTGTAGTCAATTTTTTACCGAATAATAGACTCGTCATCTGTAATCCCTTAACCCAGCAAGCCAAAATCCTTCCGAAGATGAAGCTGTTCGGAAATCAGCAAATTAAAACATTAGGGTTTGGATGTGATAGCCAAACATATAACTTTAAGTGTGTGTTGCTGCTTCAACAACAAGGCACTCGACTGTTTAAAGGTCAAGTTTACAGTAGAATTTTGGACTTGTGGCAAGAAAATAGATGTGCAAATAAAGGTGCCGAATGTTTATGGATTTTGGCGTGATGGTGTCCATAGTAATGACTATATCTACTGGGTCATGCCAAACGCTGAAATGCATCAATTGCTAAGATTCAATTTATCAAACAATACTTTTTCCAAGATGCTCTTACCAAACAAAATTCAGCGACAAAAGAGTTCCTGCATAGTAAGAGACTCTTACCCTGGCAAAACTCTATAGCTTTGCTTTTTTACCCCTGCAGAATGACGACGGTTTACTCATTTGAAATGTGGATCTTAGAAAGTTCTTCCTAGAGTCATTTTGCGACTCTATAACTCTCACGCAACATGTTTCCACTGGCATTTTTGAAGCCCAACAAAATGCTTCTGCAAAGCGAGGATCGAACATGATGGAGTTATGATATCTGCAATAAAGACTTACTTGCTGTGCCGATCGAGCAAAACGACAAGATTTTAAAAGCAATAAATTTCTTTGAGTCCTTAGTACCTTTGTATTAGGAGTTGATTAAGACCAACTCAAATTAGAAGAGAATATAGATTGTACTGTAGTGGTGTTTTAGAACTCCTAAATGTAACTAATACTTCATCTTTTTTTTTTTTTACTATTGATTGTATACTTCAGTTAGTGTTTGAGTCTTAATTGTGTCTTAAAAGTTGTATTGTACAAATTACATTCATAGCTGTTTGGTAGGAGAGAAAAAATAAAGAGTTTGAGAAGTCAAATCCTTCAAAACATCTCAATTGTAATCTCTCTTAAACTATAAAGAATATTAAAGGGATTTCATACCTAACATCATAAGAAAAATATATTTTCCTCTTTTATTTCCCTCGTTCAGGTGATTCTGATATGCTGATTCATACGTTCCGAGTCTGGTTCCCGTTAACATACGAAACTAAATTGATCTGAGTTTTTTCTTTGCTCAAATAAATCGGTCGGAGTACTTTAACAACTCTTACAAACTTTTTTTTTTTTTTTGGTGAATGCCCTCTTGTTCTCCTTGGCGTTTTGCTGCACTGCTTTTAAATAGGGTTTTTTTAGAGTTGATGATGTGACACGTATTTCGGGAAAAACATTTTAAGATTTATTTATATATTATTTTTACTTTTTACTTAAGGTAAAACTGTGGTAGAGTCTCCTCCAGAGTAACTATCGGTAGAGCTCTTTTTTGAATTGTTAAGATTTAATCGAACGGTTGATATATTATTGGTGTATCATAATTACCATACACCTTACCGCATCTTACCCCTTCCTACCCCAATCTTCTCCATCGCCGGCGACCACACCCTCAGCCCCCCCACCCCAAGCCAGGCCAGGCTGGCCCCCACCCCATCATCGGCAACACCCCCTCCCCCGCCCCCCCACTCCCCGGCACCCTTGTTCCCTCAGCCGGCGGCCCCCCCACCCAAGCCTCCCCGGCCCCCTTCTCTCTTCTCCTCTCTCCTGACCCCTCGGCGCCCCTCAATCTCTCTCTTCTCTCGCCAGGGGGAGTCGGTCTCGTCGGGGGTGTGGGGGGAGGGGGGGCACCCCCGATGAGGACCCCCCCTCTCTCTCTCTCTCTTCTCTTGCCGGAGGGAGTTGGTCCCGTCAGGGGTGTAGGGGGGGCCGCGAGCGAGGAAGAGAGAGAAAGAGGGGGGTGGGGGGTGTCCCCGTCAGGGGGGGGGGGGGGGGAGGCCTGGGGTGGGGGTGCCGGGGGATGGGGGGACCTAAGGGCCGGTGAGGGGGTTGGGGGGTGCCGGGGCGTAGGCTTGGGGTAGGGGGGCCGGAGGTGGGTCACCGGCGGCAGCGGGAAGGTCGCCGACAATGGAGAAGACTTGGGGTAGGAAGAGTAATATGCGGTAAGATGTATGATAAGTATGGTACACTAATAATAATTAACCATTCGATTAAATCTTAACGGTTAAAAAAAAACTTTACCGGTAGTTACTCTGAGAAAGACTATACCATATCCTTTCCCTTTTACTTATTATTCTTATTATTATTATTATTTTGGAAATTAACGTTTTAAGAAATCTATGGCTAAGAAAAGATATTTTCCATGATCGAACAAAAATCTTTGATTAAAAAAAAAAGAAAAAACTCTAAAAAAGAAATATTCTTGATAAAATTCTTACTTATCGTTATTGTTTCTTCTTCTTCTTCTTTTTTTTTCCCCCAAGTTTTCAAAAATTAACTAAATGCAGGAAAAAAACATTTTTCTTTTAATTAAAAGAAATTTATTGTAAACTTTAGTAGTGTAAAGAAGTTTCAAAATTAGAAAAATGTGTGGACAACTTCAAAATAGGCTTCCTAAGATCGAAGAGTAATTGGAATTCTTTCCAATCGTTGAAGATAATAACAAATTATTTTGAATTTTAATTAGATTAAATATGTGGACTTAATTTGGAAACTTTCCTATTTTGAAATGGGAAACTTTTAAGAAGTCTGATTTTCGAACTGTTCCAACACTAATCCTAATGAGATTCAAATTGCAAACAACAAGTACCGGTGCTTTTTAAATAAGTCTTTTCCGGATTATGATTCTTTAGAATTGTAGGTAAATTATAGTCACAAAATAGCATAATTAGGTAAACAATAAAATAAAATACCGAAAATACCCCACACCAAAGCTCCCAATTAGAGTAGCCATGTCTGGCAGCACCGATGACGGTTTCGTTAGAAACCCCAGCGATGGGGAGAAGAACAATGTCCGATGTGGAGAACACAATTCGGAGAATGACAAAGACCTCGCCGAGGAGATCGTGATTCAACAATGAAGTGATGGCGAGGGGCATGTTCGCCAATATCCGCCTAGTCAACAAGCTCCCTGAGGGAGAAGTTGGTCCCAAGACCATCCACATGCCGTCGGGGGAGAAGTCGTATGTGTTTGATGCAGCCCTGGTCAGTCTTCTCTTGACCCTTTTTTCGGTTTGTGTTTAATATGAACTCTCTTCGGTTTTATGAGATAAATCAAAAATCGATCACCTCTATCCCTTCTTCCATGTTTTCGTCCTAGAGAATAATGCCTCAAGTTAAACCCAATTTTTGAGCTTCACGACGTTTATTTACGCATACTACCATCATATTGGCAGAGATACAAGTCTGCAGGGCAAGACACGGTCGTCTTGGCAGGAGCAAACTGTTGGTTTCGAAAACCAGATTTTAAAAATTTACGGAAGCATGGTACGGATCAAATCGCATATTTAAAAATTTTCTCAAAATTTTTCCGGTGACAATACTTATATTAATTAAATAAAATAAATTAAGAGAAAAGTTTAGAGATTGACCGTTGTCCGATTAGGTCAAAATTTTATGAACTCCTTCAAGAACCTTCTTGAGTACTCCAAATCCTTCGGAAACACCAATTTTCTTGAGAACTCCAAATCTTTCGAAACACCAACGGTTCTTTCTCAGCGTTCTCCAGATCATGATGAACAGGAAACGAGTGGGCGTTTCTGAATTTGGGTTTGATCACACACTTGAATTTTGATTCACTTTATGTTCTCAATTCATGAGACAAAGTGAAGGAGAAAAGAATAAGAAACTCTCAGATAAAAAAAAAAATACGTATCTCTTTTTCTCTCTGTCAAAAAGGAATTAATATCTCTTCTTCTTTTTTTTAGATACATCGTATGTAACCATTCTTTTCAGATACATCGTATGTACCCTATTTTAATATTACAGAGATATAACTGACATCTCCTTTTTTATTTAATTAATTAATTAATTAATTAATTCAACCATGTGGAATAACTATGCTCACGCCCACAAATTCCATATAGTGAGCGTGTTTTATAGATATGGGAGAGAGAAAATCTCTCTCCCATGATCTGATCAGTTAATCTTTTTTTTTTTTTTAATTTATTTTGAACTAGTCAAAATAAAATAACCGGTCTTTTCTTTTCCACATTTATCAAATTTCAAAATTCAAAATTCCACATACACTTTGTGAATATAACGTGAACCACCCTGTGGTGCACAACTACGGTGTGGTCCTTACCACACTGTATAATCTTTAATTTAAAACTATTTTAAATTAATTTTAAATAATCATATTATTTAAAACACACAAATTAATCCAATTAATTTGTTATGTGAATATTAATATAGAATTCTCAATTCTAAATTAATTAATTAACCCAACATAAATAATGTTCACATGATTCAATGGAGCCGTTGAGAGGAACTATGGACTTTATAATTTTAAGCTCCAATAATTTTGACAATTAATTAACACCTTAATTATAATATCAAAATTATTAATTCTAAATTATTCCACTAAAAATTTGGAATTGCACTCTTAAAATTATAAAACTAATTATATTCAAAAGATTTGAATTGTCCATTGATATAATCACTACATATAAATCAATCCTCCATAAACGGTTCATAATTAAAGCTAGGTATTTTCCGTTAACCTCTTTAATTATATCTTTCTTCTTAAGTACCATTGATTCTCTAATGAATAATATATTTATGATCTAATCATAAATTGAGCGCTCTTATTATTCAAGTCTCGAATCAATACTTAAGGGAACCGTCCATCTAACTTCTTTACGAAGGAATGGATTTCATCTTATATATTAATATTCCCGGCTACTTATTATATTATATTTCCAATATACCAAGAATTTGACACTACTCATTGTGTCATTACTCGATATGTCAAAAACATGATACAATAAATAGAAGTCTATTAATTACTCAGAATTAAAATCGATTCATATATGACCATCATTGATTAATTTTGAATGCTCTATATAACAACGGAAATTATTAGAAATTCATAATTAATCATCTTCCAGTCCTATATAATCAGATTATATAAAGCGCTTTTATTCCAATAATTTCATTATTAACAATTCGGATAAGATTATTTCATTCAGAATGTAATGAACTACGCTAGTAATTTTAAATTTAAAATCCCAACTTTAATTTTTAATTACGGACAGATTTAGATTATTTTACTTTAAATATTTCCTCCTGTATATAACACTTATATACAATATTTAAAGTCACATTTAAATAATCTAGGGTTTCGATATTTATAAAGCATCTAAACATGCATGCAAAAATAATATTGAAAAAATTCCTCAAATTAAATCAGCAAAATAATACATCTCATTTGTTTATGGGCACACATCCCAACACAAACTACGGCAGTGGCAACGCTGCTTGAGATTCGGCTGCCAAAGGTCCAAAGCTACTGGTGAGTGAAGATTTCAATCCCATTTCAAGAGTCCATAAATTTATTGTACCTCACAGGGAATTACAATTTGTGCATACTACAGGGTTAAAGCGGTGATCGCCGAGAGTTTCGAGAGAATTCATCGAAGCAATCTCGTGGGAATGGGATAATTCCGCTTAGATTCAAGCCTGATGAGGACGCAGAAACGCTAGAACTAACAGGCCACGAACGCTACACGATTGACCTTCCTAGCAAAATCAGCAACACAAGGCCTTGCCAAGACGTTACCGTTACAACCCGACGATGGGAAATCTTTTACTTGCACTCTACATTTCGACACAGAGATAGTACCTCACTAGATTATGCTTACAATAGTTGCGACTAACGTGACTGTCATCATTCAGTCATTGATCTAACTTTAATCTCGTAACACGGGTCAACCTAATCAATGGTCGAAAATGTGCACGTCTCTTGAAAATCACTGATCAACTTTTTTTTCTTTTTGGTAGGTGGAGTTGGCATATTTTGACCATGGTGGCATTATGCATATCATTCGAACACTATAAAAGCAATAAGGCTCCCGTCTCTTGAAAGAGAGTTGTTTTCACATTTTTTTTTAATATACATACGTGTGTCTATACATACATACATATATATAATATATAGGAATACATGTAAACCTGTTGCTTTTATGATTTCCTGGACATTTATCTTTTTTTTTTTTTTTTTTTGGCTAGAACATTTATCTGATTTAGCTCTGTAAAGTGACAAATAATTTGATATCATTTGAATGTTGGGATTTTCGTTTTGGTTTTGGATTTGTAACAACAGCAATAAGCCAATTTGGCATGGTTTTTCAGCTTTTTTGCCTGTTTGGTACACCAAATGGTTGGAATACCAACTAAATTTGTGGTGTGGGGTTAGATGTATGACGACAGAGTGAAATTTGGTTTTACTCTTTCGAATAAAATTGGATTAGGTTTTTTTTTTTGTTTATTGATGAATCGTAATTTTTAACCGGTGGGATGGTAATCCACTTGTCTTTTCATGTGGCACATATGAAAGGTAATCAACATTAGAGCACAATTGAGATTGGCATTATTTTTTTATAAAACGAGAAAGAAGTAAATAACATATCTACAGAACCGTAAAGAAATAGAAAATGTTACTAAAAGTTCATAGGCTTTAACCTTTCCTTTTAGAAAATAAATTAGTTTATTAAATGAATCATCATTTTTTTTTTGTAAATAATTTCTCTGTTAATAAATTAAAAAAAAATTTGTTTGTTAGATGAATTATTTATTATTTTTTTGTAAATACTTTCTTTGATTAATAAATTATCCTGCTATTTGCTTTTCTAAAGTTTTAAGAAACGGTTACTTACTATAATTTTTCTTTGAAATAGTCTTCCTGCTTTTTTCCTTCAAAAAATAATTATATTGATCATATTTTCAGAGCAAATCACTAAAAAAAAAAAAAAAAAAAGAAAAAAAAAAACTAAGCAAGGAACTCACCTTATTGAGATGGTTTTAGGTAATTAAATAAACAAAGAATATGGGATTGTAAGTATAATTTAACGGAAACTTAATTCATGACTCTATCGTAAGAATATGTGTCTTTTGAGCTATCACGTGCAAGTAGTGACGAACCTCGGCCTGTTATGCAATTTTTTTGACATAATAGTCCTATATATACATATATATATATATATATATATTGGAAAATAAGTTGATGGGTTGGCTATCAAGAAAAAAAGGTTTAATAACAAATTCAAAAAGTTTACATGTTGTCTATAAATCTGAAAAATAAAATAAATAAAAAAATAAAAATACAAACAAATCACTTTCTTAGCAAAATAGTATATTTTATTGGGGAAGCTGTGGTACAACCTTTTTATATACCCTATCAGTAGAGCGCGTTTTTAAACCTTTGTAATATAATCAAACGGTGATATATTTTTGTGTGTACGATAATTATAATGCACCGTATCTCATTGTATTACATATCAAGAAATTAAAAAAAATTTAAAGAGAAATTAAAAAAAAAAAAAGCCCTTCAACGTGTTTGGCTCCGCTCGTAGTCCGCTAGGGGGGGCATCGTCGGAGGTTGTGGGGGAGAGCCAAGCTAAGATCAGGGCCGAGATTTGATTTTTTTTTTTGGGGGGGGGGGGGGGGGGGGGGGGGGGGGGGGGGGGGGGGGGGGGGGGGGGGGTGGGGGTGGGTGTGGGCAGATCATCCCTAGGCGAGAAGGTCGAATCTAGCGGGTGGTTTATCGTTGGGGGGTCAGGGGGGCCGGATCTGGCTTGGGGGCTCGTCGTCCGGGGGGGGAGCTTGGGTCGGGGGTGCCTGGGTTGCCGGGGGGGCTCGACGTCTAGCGATGAAGGCCCTGGGTTGTCGGAGGGCTCGTCGTTCGGGCGGGGGGTGCCTGGGTTGCTGGACCAGTGGCACGAGGGGGGGGGGGGGGGGGGCGCTCATTAGAAGAAGAAAATGGTTTTTTTTTTAATTTAAAATTTTTTTTAAAATTATTTTTTAGTATATAATACTATAAGGTAAGGTGCATCATAAGTTTCATACACAAGCAACATCTTAACCGTTGAAATTCATCAAACGATCATAAAGTGAACCTACTAATAGGATATATAAATGAGACTTTACTGCAGATTTTCCTATTTTATTTGTCCTCCTACCTAAAAAAAAAAAAAAAATTATTTGTCTAAATTTGAGGAAGATTTTGAAAATTGTATTTTCATCCCCTAACTTTTGTAAATTTCTTTTAGCTCGAACCGTTTCTGAAATTTGCAAAAGTGCTCCCAACCTGACATAACTTCCTTCTTTATCTGACCGAACAGACTTTCTCTCTCTCTCTCTCTCTCTTCACGGAAGCACAGTCCTTTCCTTTGGCCTCACCACCGAGCTTTCGACTGGGTAGAAGGCCAATTTCTGCTGCGAAACCTTTCGGAGCGAAGCAAATTTCTCAGAGATCTTAACAATTTTGAGGTAGGGTTTTCTCTCCTGAATCTCCTTAATCTGAAATTTCCTTTTGATTTGCCGTTTTCTTCTTAGATTTGCATTCGCCTATTGGGTTTTTCCTGCATGATTTTCTTGTTAGTTCTGCAAAGATTAACGATTCAAATTGAGGCCTAATTAATAGGATTTATTTTCCAAAAAAACGTAATTAATTATCGGTAATTTCAATATAATGAGACTTTTTTTCTCCTTTTTCTTATGCGATTTGATAGATCAGTGTTCTCTATTGAAGAATGCCTTCAGCTCAAGACCCGTTCTACGTTGTGAAAGAGGAGATTCAAGACTCTGTAAGTTATTATATAAATGTGTGTGTGTATATATAAAGCTCTTAGATTTAAGAATGTTAGCACTGTTGTGTTTCATTTCTCATGTGCTGTGAATGAAAAATTATATAGGTATATATGATGAAATTAAACTATGACTTGTTAGGGGTAGAAAAATCTGAGGGAAAAAAGGTACTTTCAGTTTTACATAATCGACGGAATTTTAACACATGTTTGTGATGTTCATGGTAAGATTTTTCTTGGGTTAAGTTCCAATTTTTGTAGTCTGTGTAGCTAAAATAGGAAGAGAAATATGGGTGTTTTATATATTACTATTTCGGATTTTTTTCATCTGTGGATTCATTAGGTGATTCGTTTTGATGTTAGATTGATAAGTTGCAATCGTCTTTCATCAATGGGAACGAATTCCTGCCGATACTGTAGACCGAATACACGATGCAAAAGAGCTACTTGCTAGTTGTGAGAGCATTGAGTGGCAGGTAAATCTTATGTTTACATTATTTAAAGTGTGCCTTGTTTCTTTGAACTTTTGTAATATGAAATAGGAGAACTGATGATACATGTTTAGCAGTTCCCTAGGAACGTTTAACACATGTTAATTAATGCAACGTTGATTAGTCTTTTTGTTTCATTTAACATGGAAACTTGATTAATAATCAGGGATATTTGTTACATATGCAATACTGGCAGCAACGAGGATTGTTAAAGCTTTTACCTAGTTCCCTTTATCACCGTTTTGATGTCCAATGCAACTGCTGAAAGCCTGCTTTTTTGATAGGAAGGTGGATGAATTGGACAAACAATTGCTGTAGCTGCTAAGGATCCTGCTTTATATGGCATTGATGGGATGGAACTCGAAAAGCGAAGGAGATGGACCAGCAATGCTCATACTCAGGTTTGTTTTAGGGATATTGATTGCTTGAAGAAATATTCGATTGACCCATCATTTTTGTTTGATCTTTTAGTGTTTTTTTGGGGTGTAGTCTCTGTGTATGTTATTATTTTGTATAATTTTCCTTTCAACAAGCATTTGTAGATCTTCTAAAGAATTGCAATATTTGACCAGGTGGGCACAGTAAAGAAGGCAGTTCAAAGAGGAAAGGAGGCGAATGGTGCCGGCATATCTGCTAGTGCAATGCGCCGAGAACTAATGAGGCTGCCAAATCTACATGAGACAGAAAGATCTAACCCATACTCTGCTCATGATAATGACGATTTCATAGCATCAGAATCAGATAGGCAGATGCTTCTTATAAAGTAGGGATTTTTTTTTCTCTTCCTTCTACAACCTCACCCCAGCTGTACATTTATACACTGGTACCTTATTTGATCTTGTATTGTTCACAAATTGTTGTCTCTAGGCAACAGGACGAGGAATTGGACGAACTTAGTGCAAGTGTGCAGAGAATTGGCGGTGTTGGGCTAACCATACACGAAGAGCTCCTTGCACAGGTTAAGATTTATAGATCGCATTTCCTTCTAATGACTCCGCCACAAACCAGTGGCAGAAATACAATATGCATCGTTCCATGAGTCGAACATTTATTGCAGTTCTTGATGTTAAAATTGTAATCTTTTGTTCAGGAAAAAATCATAGATGAACTGGGAATGGAAATGGACAGCACGTCGAACCGTCTTGACTTTGTTCAGGTGAGTCTTTGCATCTAGGGCTGACTATATTTCCTAACCTCTGTAAAAGTGAATTCAGTCGTAAAATTTATGAAGCTTTTTTATTCGTTTATTATCGGATGAAAACATCCGTTTTGATTTTCATTGCAGAAAAAAGTCGCTATGGTCATGAAGAGGGCTGGTGCAAAAGGCCAATTATGATGATACTATTTTTGGTGGTCCTGTTCATTATCCTTTTTGTGTTGGTCTTTCTCACCTAGTGTAAAGAATAAAGCCTGTATACAAAGTTAATACATAGAAGCGGGATCTGTTTGTTTAGGAACTTTTGGATCGTTGAGAGAATACAGATGATTTGATTGGTGATCTACGTTTATCCAATAAGAACTGGCCTGGAAATTCTGAACCGAAAAAGAGGAGAAGGGGTTCTTGAAAAGTCCTTTAAATTTTTGAAGTGGACTAGATTTCGACACTGAACTTGTGTCATATATGTAAAAAAAAACCTCATATTATTGTTGTTTGTTTATTCCATGTCGAATTTATTTCTCGTTGTTGTCTTCGTTTTTAGTTTCTTAAATTTTTCATGTCTGAACAGCACAAGAATGTGATGTTATTAATGCAATTATGTTACTTCATTTTGCTATTCAAGAGGAAAATGACCACTCCACACTTTGATGACAAAAGTTAACGACGGCACCGGCGAAGGACCGAGTGCAGCTCTAACAGATCATTTGGTTGGGAGAGAGGACCAATCCCTTGTTTGGTTGGAGCACGAGGAAGCGGTGAAAAAATGATGCAACCAATGGTCCCCGAGATCAGAGGTTCAGTGAGATGTCATAGGCAATGTTTGCTGGTTAAGAAACCAAACTGTCCGTGTGGTCGCGGGTGGTTTTGGTTGGTTTTTCATTCTGTGCTCTACAAACAGAAGGATTCAAATTCATTATGAAGTAAAAAAAAAAAAAAAAAAAGTGTTTTAATTAAAAAAATTATATCACAACTTGCAAGATTATGAAACATTCACATTCTCCCTCTTTCCTAACCTTATAAATCTAAAATCAAAACTGTAAATCTTTCCAAATCTCATAAATATAGACGAGAGAACAAAGTTGTCCTAGAGATTGCAGGGTTTTCTCATTCTGCAACCAGGCCACGATCGAAACGTTTATTTGCGACGTAATTATCTCATGAGGCAATACGCAGCGTGACATGGTTCTCTCCCAAAATATATACACTTGGTACATATATTACAACAATAACATGAGGGATAAAAAAGAATTGCACATTCCTGGTGATGAAACCAAGTCAAACTAGCTCCGATTGTGCAAGGACTTGCTTGCTTGCGAGGCCAGGAAAAGCGCCTTAGCTCTTGCATCCATCGTCCTCCACTCCCTCTTGCACGCCGCTGGTGTTGCCTGGCATTTTTTGCTCGTTTTGGAGCCAATTTGGTGTCCCTTTCCACAAATGCAAGCCTAAATTTTTCAGCAATGGACAATTCTGCGGGATCCAAGAGTTGAGTGGGTGCAGCCCTTGGAATAGACCCTCGAAACGCCCATGTTTCTGGATCGATATCCTCAACAACAGGGTCGTCTAGTGCAATATCAGGTAATGCTTCCGTGGGAACTTTGGTTCCTCTGAAACCGAAGGGTGACAGTTTGGGGTTTACTATGATACGCGGGCACTCGGTAGAAAAAACTTTCCAATGTATTATTATCAATCTTCGGCTGCAAAGAGGGGCAAACTTAAGAAACATGACACACTTGAAAGAAAAAACGCAAAATCTATCTTTGGACACCACTAAATTTCTTTCTAGAAGCCTCTTTCTAAATCCCTATTGGTATCTTTGACAAGGAAAAGTATACATACCCACACAAGCCACCGCAATGATTCTGCGCCATTAACAATCTCAGCGGTATCAAGCTCTTCCCAGGAATCTCCCTCTACATCATTCAGCTTTGGTTTAAATATTCCCAAGCATCTGCGGGCAGTGTGGTCACTCCTCGGGCACCCTCTGCAACATTAACTTTTGTTCATATCCTGTTATTAGGTTTGTAATACTAGTCAAAGAATGCAACATACATGTCTGTACAAACAAAAGGTGGTTTGTAACTTTGTAAGGTCATTTAAAGGCTTTATGTAACCATTCCGAGTAAAGATCAATAGTCTATGGCATAATGGCGTAATTCAGTTCCTATAATAGTTTTATTTTTTATTTATTATTATTATTTTTTCAATGAGAATACGGGTTCTATGAATATGTTTCTCTCAGTTCCGTACTTCTCTAACAGGAGAAAGTACAAAGTAGTGATCCATTCCTAGGGACAAACCAGCGCCATCTAGATCTCTGATCATTAGTTCAAAATTTCAAACCATTATTGATGATTGCACATAAATAACCACCAAAAACCAACACAATTTTCACTAAGTTAGATAAAAGAAAGATTACCCGCATCGAAAAGTCTCCAAAGAATGACAATGCCGCACTAACTCAGAAACACCAGCTGTAGTAATCCCGCTACACCGGCTGCAGAAAACTTAACTTGTTATAATTGAAGAATTCCAAAACCAAATAAAGGCTTGATGGTATAAGGCATTAAGCTAATTTAAGCAGGAAACAGACATCATCTTAGACTATATACGAACAGAATCACAAAACCATTCATCAGATATGATGGAAGTTTAACAATGCCGTAGAAACGAAACAAGAAGCAATAAAATAAAAAATTCACACCTTATATCTACTGCTTTAGAGACTTGCAGATTTCAGCAACTTTTGAAAACCAATATCCGAGATCATCGACCCAGAAATGTCTAGAATTTCCCATGAACTATCAGCTAGAGAGACAATCCCTCTCGTTTAGTAACTTCTTCTTCCTAGCTACTGCAGCAAGCCCATTCTGCCTTCGGAAACTAAACAAAAGCTTTGTTCAACTAGGGTAACCCGCATCATCGCCTTCGATACTCGGTCCACTGCTCAAACCACTTTCTTATGAGATAACATATATCATCTCAAGACTTCTACTTAAAAATTCTTCTCTTTTGCCTGCTTTCCTGTCTCTTCAAAATTCTTGCTATATCAGTCTATCTCGCAATTTAACTTTCTACATCGATCTTCATTCCATTCTCGTGACGGGTGACACCGATTCTTCCTCGCCTTCTGCTTTTGCGGCCGGCGGAGACCAGATATCTGGCTCTCAGGGGTAAGGCTTCTCGTATCTCTCATCTTCATCTATATGAGTAAAGCCTTTGGCGACTAGCCTCCTGCCTCCGTTTTCATCCTTGTTTTTGATACAAAACTGATAACTCAGCTAGATAACCAAAGAAAATTAGTACTAATCACACCACAAAAATAGGGTTTTTTTTTTTTTTTTGAAGTAATCAGGTCCGCGTAACTCAATCAAATGCAAATTCCTAACATTATCAGTAACCAAATTCGCTTTCCTGTTTAGCTAAACCACACTCTCTACTGCCTCAAACAATCTTACCCTAAACATTTTTCCCAAAAAAAAAAAAATTCTGAGCAGAAAAACTAGCTGAAAATACAAATTAAAAAAAAAAAAAAAAAAAGACAACCTTAATATCAGCAGGAAAATTAATGGCGATGTCAGACAAGTCTGAAACTAAATCTTCCAAATGCTTGCCCACAAGTCCGATGCACAAGCTCACTAAACTAGCCGGCCTTTTCTTCTTCGGCGCTTTTCCTGTCATCACCAAACATTCATATATACAATTATACAACATATACATTGTGTGTGTGTGTGTGTGTGTGTGTAGAGAAAGAGAGGCGTACTGGGAAATTGAGAGGGGAAAATTGTGCTTCTGGAGGTGGTGGTGGTGGATTTGAAATCGGATCCGGTATTCAAATCGAGCTTGGTTACAGAATGTGTGATTAATGATAAGTGTTTTTCCCTTTCCATCAAAATCAAAATAAAAAAAGAAAAATTAGATAAAAGATTTTCCTTTTCAGTGGAAAACTGAAATTCAGAGACGGAGACTCGCCGGCGACCAAAATAGGTGGCTGAGCTTGTGAATAACTTCTTTTTTTCTTTTTTCTTTTTTTCTTTATATATATATATATATAGCCGAAGAAGAACCCGACTTTTATTTTGCAATATCGATTATTTTCATCTGTACCCTTAAATTTTAGGTTCATTTTTACTTTATTCTATCAATTAAAAAAAATTTAATTTAATTCCCATAATTTTAAATTTAATCACATTGTATCCCTTCTCTCAGAATTTCTATTAAAAAATCATACAAAAATAAGGGAATCAATTTTACTCAACTCATTCTTTTGGGGATTACTGCTAAAACCAAGCCAAAAATGATTACATAACTCCCACTTTACTTTTATTCATTAAATAACCCTTATATTTTGAAGTATTGTAGCAATTAGTTTCGATTCCTTTATCCTCGAGCGCAAAAGACGCCATGAGCTTGGTGTTATCTTCTATGCCAGAGAGAGAACCAAATGGGGAGGCCTTTCTTTTTTTTCTTTTCACTAGAGAGGTCAGATCTATAAGTATCTAATATTTATGCTTGATTTCTCCTTTTTTTGTTTTTGTGATTTTTGGAGACGAATCTTTTTTTTTTTTTTTTTTTTCATGAAATGGAAGATTTCAATATCGACACAAGCATATTCGATCCATCATTGTTAGTGATCCATTGTTATTGTTTTTAGTCTGCAAATTAAAGAGAGGTGAAAATGCAAAGAAGAGACTAGGGGTTTTTTTTTTTTTTTTTTTTCGTTTTCTTTGTAGGGGACCTTTGAAAAAGCAAGGAAAAAAAAAAACAAAAAACAAAAAAAGATCAGTTGTTCGGCTACTCTTAGGGTCCATTTGGTGAATGAGTTTGAATTAAAATTTTAAGTTTCAATAATAATTTTTGTTGACTTTTCAAAAAAGACAAAAATTTTTTCAGAAAAGACAAAAAACTTTTTCAGAAAAAAATAAAAACTGAGATTAAAATTTTGGTTTGAGATTGAATGCCAAACACCCCCTTAGTTTTTTTGAAGCAAAACTAGTACAATATAAGGTAACCCCAACGTTTTAAGATTTTGAGGGTATAATTGATAAAATTAAAAGATTTAATAATCAAGTTATTAGTTACTAAAGAATTTAGGGACCAAGAAGCCAAAAAAACCAATAACATTTGTTGAAGAAAATTAAAAATAAAAATAAAAGAAAACATATTAAATGCAAGGGTGTTTTGGTAAACTAACTTGGAACTGATTCCGAATCTACTTTCTTTTGGTAGTTTAAACTTGAAGTTGAAGGCTACGCCGGGCCTGAGACTCTCTCTGTAATTGGAACCGAAAAAGCCAAAAAGAAGAAGAAGAAGAGCAGAAAAACGACAAGAACAACAGAAAACGACGTCGTATTGGAGCGCCGATGATGAAGGGTCTGCAACAAGGGCAAAACCTCCCATCGGACGTCACTCAGGTCATCGAACAGCTCGAACGCCATTGCTTGGCTCCCGATTCCTCTCTCGTCTCCAAATCCGCTTTCTTCGACCTCCAACTCGTACTCTCTCTCTCTAGATTCCCATTTCATCTCCTTGTTTGGTTGCCTCGAAAATGCGGGAAAGCAATTCGTCTTTTTTGTTTTGTTTTGTTTTTTGTTTTTTGTTTTTTGTTTTTTTGGTTTTCAAAATCATGGCTTGGAGTAATTTCTCTACGTTGCAGGCCCGGGAGGAAATGTCGAGGGAAAGGCTGCGGTACTTGGAAGCCATGGTTGTTGGAGATAAAGCTCGATCTTTTTTTTTTTTTTTTTTTAAATTTATCTCTTCATTTTTTCTTTCCGTTGCTTCTTCTGACTTGATTTTCTTTTTAATTATATATATATATATATATATTAGGCGATATACAGTGAGGCAATTGCAATGTCGGAAGAGTATCAGCAGGCGGTTTCGGTGGCTAATCTCGGAGGGATTCGGGACTTACAAAGCTCGTATACGCAACTTGGATTGAAGAATTCCCCTCAGGTTTCAATTCGTTTGTTAAAACTCGGAAAGTTCATTCCTTTTCTTAATCCAGAAATGTTTTTGATTTGTTTAGTAGTATATTTTTTCTAATATCAGATATTCCAGTATAAATTTGTCGATTCGGTTTCAAATGCCTCTGTTTAATGATGGAGAATTTGGGGATTTGATGTAAAATTGCTTTTGATTGTGAACATGCTACAATGCTTGTATGTAACGTAATTTTCATACATTTGGATACAAATTTGTTGATTTCTAAATCAGATATTTGGATATGAATTTGTCGATTTCGTTATCAAATATCTATGTTAATGGTAAAGAATTAAACTGCTTAATAGATTATAGTTTCGGTACATGCAGCTATAAATTTGTATATCGGTATCAAATATCCCTGTCAATGGTAGAGAGAGTGGGAATTTGATGTAAAATTGCCTTTAATTGTGGTAATGTTCAATGCTTCTATATGAGTTAATCAAAAGCTTTTTCAAGAAAAAAAAAATCAAAAGATTTGTTATATGCTATTTACGGAGATAATATTTCCCAACATTTATATAATTTGTCGATTTCATTATCAAATGTCTCTGTCAATAGTAGGAATACGGGGATTTGAGGTAAACTCACGATAATTGTAGTAATGATACAATGGTTTTATGTAACCTAATAGGGATGATAAAGAAAATTGGAATTATTGCAAGATGAAGATGGTGTTAGTCCTTGCATTATTGGTAATCTGTGGAAGAATGTATGTCTTGAATATCATTCATTTCTATATGCAAGTCTTCGCAAGAAGACAACGGGCTTTATGCAATGGGATAAGGATTTTGCATTGGGTTTTCTCCATTATCAAATTAGGTTATGTGGCTTAGACTTTTGTCTTTATGAACAGGTTTATGAAACTTTAGAGCATCGTATGGTTGTTGCTGAAGCGGCTCAAAGGTTGAGGCTTCCTCTTATATCCAAAGACGGTGAAGTTCGCGAGGATGAAATGAGAAGTGCAGTATAATGTCGCGAAGTTCCCTCGATAGTACAATCAGCTCAAGCTCAAATTCGATGAATTATACAACTGCCAATAGCACTTCCAGTGCCGCAAATATTATCATGTCTGGTGGTGCTGATACTGAACCTGGAGTGGGTGGTGTTCCTAACCGCTTTCTTGGAATTACACCTGCATATTTATGGCAAACTCAACTCCAGCAGAACCCCTTGTCAATGGTAGGATAAATATCTATTTTATATTATGTCTCTTCGATATTCTTTTAGTTTAAAGCTCTTTGGTGGTCAATTGTTTAAACTATAAGAGGCAATTCTTTGTGTCATTGTAGGATATGACAGAGTACCAGTTGTGTCTGTCTCGTGAGATAGAGGCTCGTTTAAAAGCTAAGTGTGACAAACTAGCTGATGCTTTTATAATGGATGACATAGGTATTTCTCTCGTTTTTCTTTTCCTGCATATCAGAACAAATGGAATTGAATTACTGCTCTAGGTGTTTTCCCCGCTTCTGTTACATTCATTAAGATAAGAGCGGACGGTCAACTGCTATTATGCACATATCAGGTTTTCAAGAGAGGGTGGCAGTGTAGATGATTGATCAAGTGTTATGTCTATTTTGTTGTTGTAGACTCGTCATCTGGCCATCAAAATTCAAGTGCCCGAATTCCTGAAAGGTTTGATTTCTTCATTTACCCTGGTTTATTTTGATGAATTCATTCTTAAATAAATGACTTTTCTGGATCTTATTACGAGCAATATTTGAAGTGCTTTTTGTCACTCTGTACCCTGCTATTTATATCGTTTTTTTTTGTCTTATCAGAGTAAAGTTCATCATAGAAGAAATTGAAAGGGAAGAAGCAGCCTTACGAGAGGACCTGTATTCTGCAGACAGAAAATTTGCTGAATATTATAATGTATGCAATAAGCAGTTCATATTCTCTCCTTGCTCTTTTTCCCTATCCCAGAACTTTGTTTGCCTAATATGCGGTTTCGAGCAATCCTTAATCTGTTTAACCATATTGTGCCAATTAGGTCTTGGAGCAGATATTGGGTGTACTTATAAACTTGTGAAAGATCTGAAGTTGCAACATCAACATAAATATGTAAGCCTTCTACTTTCTTAAGATATCTGGTGATCAGGTGATTACGACCATTTGAATTAGATTGTGTGCCTTAAATTTCTTTGCGAACTCTATTACGAATTATAATTTTGAATTTGTCTCCTTAATCCTTACGGAGGTCTGACTTGTTTCGCCTTCATAACTTATAGGATGATCTGCAAAAAACATGGCTCTGCAAAAGGTGTGAGACAATGAGTGCGAAATTGAGGTTTGTCATCTCATTTCTCTAGTTTGATTTTTTTCTCTATTGCCCACTTTTCGTGAATTTATGGGGTTTATGTAGTAGAGACGTGTAAAAATCCTCACCATCTCATACATGATAAGTGTACGTGCCCGCTTTCTTTCAGAGTTCTGGAGCACGTTCTTCTTCTTGAAACTTACACTCAGGAATCAATACCCGCTCTACATAAGATAAGGTAATTATTGGTAAGACCTTTTTGAGTGCATGCCTTTTTTTCCGGTCCGAGGTTGATATCATTAATTGTCCCTACTGATTACCAGGAAGTATCTTGTTGAGGCTACTGAAGAAGCTTCTATGGCATATAACAAAGCGGTATGCTCCTCAAGTTGTCCCTGTTGGCCAGTTGGTTTCTAGCTTTGAATTCTAATTCTTGTCTAGTTTTTGTTCACGAGTTGTTTCATTTTCAATATGCGTGGTTGTAGAGGTAATCGAACCGGTGTCCTATAAAAGGCATTATAGGCAAAAAGATTATTTTCGAGTAGTTAAATATTTGCAGTCTGCTTACAAGTCCTCGTTTGATTTTTCTAAAGCATGTTAAATATTTTCATATATTTATTGAACTTGTGAGTTACCAATTGAGCCCGGGGAGGGGAAAAAGTTAGTTTCAGCTGCAAAGAGATATGCCAAGTAAACTCTCCTTTTATGGCACGAACCCGACTATGTTAATATCATCATCACTTCTATTTTGTTTCGAGAGCTTTCTCTGCTAATTCATGATCAACTTTCTTGACCAGGTCACGCGTCTTCGGGAGTACCAAGGCGTCGATCCTCACTTCGACACAATTGCAAGCAGTATCGTGAAATTGTAAAGGTAGAGATTAGTGCAACAAGAATGTGGTTCTTCACTTGATTCCTTATTAAGTCTTTAACATAAAAAAATTTCCTTGCAGAAATTGGAAACCATGCAATGGACGATCCACCAAGTTGAAATGGATCTAAAGCGCTTACCTGATCACCCCAACGCATAGATTTTTTATTTTTTTTTTTGTTTTTTTTTTTTTTGTTTCATCTCAATACTCTATCAGTTGTTATGTTTATGTATATCATAATGAACGATAGAATCTCTCATCTGTACTTTGATTTTTGTTTTAAATAGAGTTTGTACTACATGTGTTACTTTTGTTATCTTTGGGCAGTTGTGCTGTCGTTTTCTGCCCTCGGTGGTTGAAAACGACATGAGTGGATTGTTAACATGTTCGCATAGTCCAAAGACCAACATTGAAACGACGTGCATTTTTCCTCATTCATAATTTCATATGTGATTGGGTTTTCTATTTCTTGGGAAATTGAGAGATTGCCCACATAAGGATGGAAATAATAGGTTTTTCTTTAAAAAAATTTTATTTTCTATATTTTATTATAAACACGGAAGAATTTGGGAATTGGAGATGAGGGAAAATAAATCATTATATTTTAAATTTTTTTTTTAAGAGAAATTGTACAAATATTTTTTATAGGTACCTTTAAATTTTATAACATGTTTTTAAAAGATGATAAATTAGAGCATATATTTTTAGTAAATCCTTAGATTTTCTTGGATTTTCTAAAAAATTTAGATTTACGTTAATTTTTAACAATAAATTTTCATGTGCATGGTTTCACTAGAGAGAGAAGAGGAAGAATGAAGCATTTTTTTGGCATTACATGATCACATATTTAATTATGCTATTTTTTACTATGTTTAAATTTTACACTCTATAATTTATTGGTACTCTTTTCAAAAACGTTATTTTGCTCTTTCTCCTTTTTTTAATTAATAGTCATTAAATTTAATCCAATTATTATTTTTTAATGCATGACACTTACAAAAAATTAACTGATGGAGATAGCTAAGACGTTTTGAAAAATAGTATTTCCTATTGAAATTCGGAGTAATAAAATTAATCCAAAAATAAATAAATCTGTGTGATATATATAGTCAAGGAAAACATTTAAATCAATCCAAAATCAAAATAGAAGAAATCCTTGTAGACCCACAGCTGGAATCGGGACTTCCCATGAAACTTAGGACGTAATTATCCCAAAAAAAAAAAAAAAAAAAATTACTTGTGACAAAAGTATATACAATAACACGTGATCTCGACCATTCATTCATCATCCTACGCACATCTCAGCCGAACATTTGTGATGAATGGTGACTTGAGTTTTTAAAAAAAATTAAAAAAATTCAAACTTCCTTTTTTTTTTTTTTTTTTTTTTTTTTTTTTTTTTTTTGGTGAATCCGAGTCCCAGAGGAACTCTAGCATCGTTTTTGTGGGTATATACATATAAGCACTCCACACACCAGTTTTACCTGATTGTTGTCTTTCTTTGACGTCGCTCTTCAAGGTAAACAAACAAACGCCCTCCACTCCCTTTGAACTTTATGCACGTTACATATATATACACATACATATTGTGTTGTAATATATAGGTCTCTATAATGTCAGAGAAAGATTTTTTTTTTTTTTTAGATATATATTTGTTTTGGTTCTAAGGTGGGATTCTCTTGTAGCAATAATAAAACATTATCGTGTAATTTGTTTTATTTACAATATTTTCTTTTTTCTTTTCTTTTTTTTTTTTATGTGAAGAAGATTGACCTTTTTTCATTAATTGGAATCTGGGATTCTAGAGGAAAAGTAAAATAACCACCCATTAGTGTTTTATACTACTTTATTAATTCTAATTACTGTTGTACTTGTTCTTGTTCTTGTTGATATTATTGTTACTATTATTTGGTGTGTGTGTGTGTGTAAAGAATCATTAGAAATTGTGCAAAAATAAATAAATAAATAAAAAATAATTTCCACCATGGTTTTATGAGACTCTTAATGATCTTTATACTGATAGTGTGGGATAGGGTTACTAACGCTTTGCTTCTTTTTTTTTTTTTTTTTTTTAAGTACTAGTTTCTCTTGTACCAAAAATATACAAACACAAGCCTTTCCAAATCCATCCAATATTTCCCCTCTCAAGTTTTCCAATCAAACCAAATTAGTCACAATTACTCACATGGTTGATCATCAAGACTACAAAATCCCGTCCTCCTTCGACCCCTACACTGACCCTGAAACCGGCACCGAGTCCTTCTCCCTCGAAGGCAAGGAGCAAGTCCACGTCCGAGTCCAGCAAAGGAGCGGGAATAAGTGCGTGACGACGGTGCAAGGGTTGAGCAAGGACGTCGCCTACGAGAAGGTTCTCAAGGTTCTCAAGAAGGAGTTTTGTTGCAATGGCAATGTGGTCCAACACAAAGAGTTAGGCAAGATAATTCAACTCCAAGGTGACCAGCGCAAGAACGTCTATAAATACCTTGTCAAGGCTGATATTGTCAAGAAAGAACAAATCATGATTCATGGTTTTTAGAACCACATTTAGCATGTTTTATGCAAATTAGTTAATAATTGTTGCCTTAATTAGGTCTTAGAGGTGTCTTGTTTATTGAGATTTACAGTAAATTTTTACGTATCTTTTATAAGAATTATTAGAGTGGCTTCTAAGCCAAGTTTCTCTTTTCTCGATTGGTTTTTGATTATGATGAATGTAGTGGATTTCATTGGTAATAATAAGAATACATGTCTTTCAAGTTTCAGAACATGAGTCCTTTGATTTCTATTTTGAAAAATGCTTGGGACACCGATTCTAATCCTAACTTTTGAATATCAACCTGTATGGCATATGAGTTATTATTATTTTTATTGACAAGTGGTTAAAACATTGTCACATTAATTGATTGCTTTAATCAATAAAAAGATGACAAGTAAGTAAATACTAAAAGTTGGGATTAGAGATGGTGTCCCTAGCAATACTCTTCTATTTTCGGTTGGTAATTACTTATTAAGGAAAATTTATAATTTTCCAGTTGATACTACTATGATCAGGGGCGGAGGCTGAAAATAGTTTTAACATGGCGCTATAAAAAAGTTTTTTCTTTTTTTTTTTTTTAAATGGATGCATGTTTACATTCTACATATATTTTGAAAGTAAAAATTAAAATCTCAAAATTTAAGTGGGAGCACAAAAAATTTTTTATAAAAATTTCAGGGCTAAAATTTAATTTTTAAAAATATGAATGGGTCCCACTAATCTGAATGTGGCTCCGCTACTAATTGTGATTTATGAATGAAAACAACTTTGTTTGTAATTTTAACATAATCACCCGCATATCAAACCATTAAAAGTTTAATGATACACACTAGTAATATAAAAATACAATTCCTCCCAAGTTTTTATTGAGTAGTAGGGGCATATAATTTTTGAAATTTTGATTTTGACCTCTAAAATTTTTAAAAAAAATTCTAGGTAATGCCAGTTTTAGAAGAAAACTTACGTTTGTGTTCCTACTCAAAAACTAAAATATGCTATTGTGTTTTTATACTACAGAAAAATTCTAATTATGCCCTATTCAATAATTGGAATATATAAATATGTGCATGCAAATTCTTAAATGTTATTATGATTGGGTCTGGCTTGAAGAGTGAATTTGGTGGGATTTTTGTTCTAGAAAACGAGATGTCGTTCTTGTATTTGCTAAATGATTGATGCTCTTGTACTTGGTAAAGGATGACATGTCGTTTTGATCTTATTGTTGTTTCTCTTGGACGGCAGTAGTAAAGGATGACAGGCGTGTGATCTCTGTTTCTCTTGGACGGCAGTTTATGATGTTTTTAAGAGAGGGAAATAAACTACAAGGAAACTCCACCTTTGACGTATAAATTGACTTTTCTCGTTGTTAATAGATTACGAGTCTAATATCCGTGCTACGCAAGGCGATGTAGGGAGAAAATAAAATGAAATAATTGATTATTATACAATAAAGTAGTTATTTAGATTATAAAATTAAACAGTCATTTGTAATTATGATTATTGCAATGGTTGGATTTAATATACAAAACAAACTATATAGATATATTTAAACCGATTGGTTGGAAATAAAACATTTTGACTGAAGAGCAACGGTTATCTCCCCCTTGCAGCGAATCTGTCATGAGAAAAAAAAGTAATGATGTAGAGGATAAGAAAGTGAAATTGGTATAATTATATAATAGGTAAATAGAAGAGAAGATAACCTGAGAAGACACAAAATAAAAAACAGAGAGCATAACTGATACTCAAAATAAAGGAAACAAAAAAAAAAACCAAAAGGTAGATTTATCAACCATAAATCCATAAAATAAAAACACATGAAAAAGCGCAGAGGAAAAAACAATATGAAAATAATAACAACATATATAATTCCCAAACATTTCACGGCAACGATAAAAACTGTCAAATAATATGTATTAGTTATTTAACATATTACTATAATATGACATTCATCAACATATACCAAACTAGTAATACATCTGGTATATGCATATCCAAGTAGAGTCATCATAGCATATTAAAATTTTTTTACAAAAATGAAAACTGAAAAAAGAGAGAGAGAGGGAAGCGGCGACGAGAGAAGAAAGAGAGTGAAGAGTTAGGATTTGAGGAGCAAAACAGTCAAGACACTATACACAAACAACCGGTAGACAAATTTCAAGGGGTAAAACCGTCCAGACAATAAAAGGAGGGTAAAGTCGGTATTTAGGTGTGCTGGAAAGACGGCATGAAGAAACTTAAGAATAATAAGTAATACATAACCATACATAATGAGAACAATGAAAATAACTTAGATCCTATAATATGATTATTTAACTTATAATAAGGATAATAGTCATCAAAGATCTAAAGAAAGAAAAAATTCATTGATATTCTGTTGGGGGAGAAAAAAAGGGGAAAAAAAAAAGAAAACTAATAAATAAATGGATGAAAAATCAAAATAACTTTTAACAATGAAGAAAAGCAGCGGCAGAGAAGACAAAAACAGTATATAGATAGAGTTAGAGAGGAAAAAATCAAGCCAGTATAGAGAACATAATCAATAGGCATACTTAGAAAGGTAAAAACGTGCAGACAATAAAATACATACAGACAATAAAATCACTCCAAACCAATAAGAAATAAAAATCAATAATATATAAAATCAGTAAAGAAAGCAATTGATAGAATAAAAATACAACATTAAATATAGTACCTGAATAAAAAACAGCAGCTTTCCACAAAGTAAGGATTTCAAAGTGAACAGTTTTTAGAAGTTCACAAACATAGGATAAATATTTTAAGTAAGAATTAAAGAAGGTTTCAAAGAGAGTAATTGAGAGGATATTACGGGAATACTAATGCTAAACTATAAGAAAGGTGTAATATATGAGAGGAAATGTAATATATAAGAAAAGACAGGTTAAGAAGTTTGGAGAAGGTTTTTTAAAGAGTCGGTGAAAAGCAGCAGTAACAAAATAGTTACACGTATATACATAAAAATACATGTACTGACAACAAAGAATACAGATACACATGCAACAAATTCCAATAAAAGTAATTTTCAGAGTGCAAGTTACAAAGCTGTAACAAATAATCCAATCACAACTAAAACAACCTAAACTAAAAGTACTAAATATAGAGGACAAATCAGTAAAACCAAACCAAACTATATCACATAGAAACAACCTAAACAAATAGAAATTCAAATAACAGAAAACCTAAACAATTCATTCATTCTAACTAAATCCTACAATACAACTAAATCATCACAAAGATTTATAAAGAGTAAAATAAATAAATCAAAATTCGGATAGAAAATTAAAGAATAATACCGAGGGGGAAAAACCAAAGAATTTGAAAATACAAACATCAGGCATAAAAAGTCTTCAATATATTATGAGAAACTTCAAGCACCCAACTGAGAATCGCAAGTACTGCAATCTACAAATACAATTCAACAAAAACGAAGATCAAAATTAAGTTATATAAAACAGAAAACAGATTAAGGAAAAACTAAGTGAAAAATTCCCTTATTCCTGCAGTTAGGTCTCCAGGTCTGGGTAAGTCTTCAATGTAGAAGTAACACCATAATTAACAGGGAAAATATCACAAAACTGTTATTTCAATACACACATAGTCGGCAGAGAGAATGAAAAAATGAACAAAATAACCGAAACAATAGAAAAAACAAAACCAAAACTTAATCAAGCATGCAAAAAAAAAAAAAAAAAAAAAAAAAACCCTAAATAAGTACAAAAAATTAAAAACCCCCAAAATGAAAATCTAGGGTTTCGACAAAACAAAGAAACAAAGAGGAAGAAAAAAAAAATAGAACCCTAAAAACAAAAGAAGCAGCAGCAGAGAGAAGAAAAAAAAGAACCATAGGTAGGATTAAAGGGACAAAAAACACAAACACTTAAAAAAAAAAAAAGCCAAAAAAAAAAAAATTGTCAAAGTAACAATGTAGACATTTTCACATTCCTATCTCCTTCTTCTGCAACTCCTGGCTTCCTCGAACAGTTCCTAAAACCAAAAGAAGAAACTACCAAACCAATCCGACAGGAAAAAAAAAAAACAAAAAAACTTCAGCAAACATGCGTTGAAAACCATTTCCTGCAAACCCAAGTTCTCCAACAACAACAACTCCAAAAGCAAAGTTTCTTCACCAAAACCAAAAGGAACCCACCGGTAGGGAAACAACCACCAAACAAATCTGGGGAAAAAAACCAAAAAAAAAAGTTCACCAAACATGCCTTAAAAACCATTCCTGCAAACCAAACTTCTCCAACAACAACACATCCAAAACCACTAACTTTCTTCACCAAAACCAACACAAACCCACCGGTACAAATTTGAAACCGAAAACGCAAAAAAGAAAAACAACAGAAGAAAATAAACACAGAAAAAGAAAGAGAAAGACGAAAATGGAAAACCAAATAAGAAATTGAGAACTCAAAAGGCGGCGGCGAGAGAGAGAAAGAGGAACCAAACTTAGGGTTTGAGGAAACCAAAAACGCAAGAAAGAAAGAAGAAGAAGAAAGAGGAGACAGAGACAGAGAGAGAAAGCAAAACAAAAATGAGAGCTGAAAAAAAGAGAGAGAGAGAAAGGAACCGGCAGCAGAGAGAAAAGAAAATGAAGAGTTAGGGTTTGAGGAAACCAAAAACGAAGAAGAAAAAGAGAAAAGAAGAGAGAGAGAGAGAAAGAAAGGAAAACAAAAATGAGAACTCAAAAAAAAAAAAGAGAAAGCGAAGGCGGCAGAGAGAGAGAGAGAGAGAGAGAGGAAGTGAAGAGTTAGGGTTTGAGGGGCAAAAGAGTCAAGGCACTATACACAAAGAACCAGCAGCCAAATTTCGAGGAGCAAAACCGTCCAAACAACAAAAGGAGGGTAAAGCCGGTATTTGAGTGTGCTGGAAAGGCAGGAAGAACAAACTTAAAGGGTAAAATAGTAACTTTACTGTGTGTGAACAGTAAGTTACATACCTTTAGTATATAATAATTTATTAGAAAATTTCAACAAAGAAAATAAAAATAAAAAAGAAAGAAAGAAAAAGAAAAAGAAAAAGAAAAAGAAAAAACTTATGGAAAAGAGAGGTAACTAATAGCTTGACATTTGTCAAGGTTATTTTAATTTTTATGAGATAATTTATGATCCCTCTTCAATACAATATGATGGAGTGTTAAAATGTCGTTTTTTTTTTTTTTTTTTTTTTTCATATATGTTAGGTTGCTTCCCTACATGAAACTTTCTCCTTTTAATATACTTTTATTTTTTGGATTCTTTGTCCAAAAAATCAAACTTGACGTACTAATCAACGGACAAATGTAAATTAAAATATAGCATTTTTGACCGAATATTAATACACTGTCAAGTCTCTGGTTTTATAATTTGATCTAAAAATACGTTATTGGATACTACGTTGAGAAATAGGATTAGTGCCATCTGAAGATGAGGAAGGTTATTGGATTGGAGGAGGAATGGTGGTGTGTTTGGCTGATCGACAATGAGTGTTATTTTCCAACTGGATCAATCACACTCATAACTACGAACATATTTGGGTATCATCTTCAAATGTTATTTTATCATATAAATTTCAAATTTCTAACTCTATATCAAACTTTCTCTATTTTATTTCAAAAAAACTCAAACTTTAAAAGTCTGTAATTTTCTCATTTCAAATCAGAATAAGATGATTTTTTTAATGTCAAAATACTCGTAACGATAAGATAAACAAGTAAAATTATTTTGTATTTTTTTTTCCGAACACAATTCTAATTTTCGTATCACTTTCTATATCGCATAATTTTTTCAAAATTAACCCTCAAACACACATTTTATTTTATTTTCATATGCATTTTATGTGATAAGTTTGTAAGTGTCATACTTTTAAAAAAAAAAAAAAAAGGGGTCCAAAAAAAATGTAAAGCGAGAAGACAGAGAGACAAACAGAATGAAGAAGATATAAACAACAAACAATGTTATGACAAGAAGAGCTCCTTTAAGAGAGAACGGTTTGAATGCCGGAGAAGAGAGGATGTTTGAGTTGTTGACTTTTAAAAAAGGTAACAAAAAAAAGCGCCAAAAAAAAGACAATTCAGCAAAAAAACAATAACAAACCAGGATAAAAGAAAAGTATAAACTTTTAATCAAACTTCCGTCGACTACAATTTTAGTTATGGTATATAATGTCTATGGTTTTGCTTTCCGATTGATTAACTCTTAAACCGTACAATGCGGTACAATTTAAAATTTTCAAAACCACAATTAATCAAATTGCATCATTACATTCTCAATAATGTACTTAAATATATAGTAATAATATTCTTTAACATTATTCCATAAATATTATATCCGATTCAAATACATCGAACCGATGACACGATCCCACCAACGTGTGAGGCCCACCCCCACCCTCCAAATCGGTTGTTTAGGAATGCAGCCCCTTTTAGAAAGCACTAGAATCTACAGGTGGAGATGTTCATTCATGTACTTGTCCCCCACGAGAGTGCATAAGGGGCTTCCCATCAAAAGTGGGGCCACCCAAAAGTCAAGTCAAGAATGAAGAACCCCAAAAATTCAAGATTAAAAAAAAAATAAAAAATAATAAAAAATAAAAAAAAAGCTCTCAAGGACCCGATTCGGATTGGATGAACATAGCAAACACGTTTCCCTTACTTTCCAGATTTTTCTTCGTGTGGACCCCACAACCTTATTATTCCTTTTCCCTTTCCCTTTCTTTGGCGTACCCACCCTCGTCTCCTTCTCTCCCCTCTTTGGTTTTGGTTTGGGGCGTCCATCTTACGCGGTCCTTCCTTTCAGCTAAGAAGGAATATTAAAAACACCCACGGGGTGAATGGGTTGACAATGATAGATATTTTTATTTTTTGTTTACTTGAGTTTGATTTTTATTATTATCTTTTTTAGATCTTATTTCAACTTCAGATGTTAAATATGATTCGATAATGATATGATAAATTCTGGATGATTAATCAAGAGAACTAATATAAGAACATGTATTTTATCATATCTAGAGAAAGAGATTCCTGTCTACGGGACTGATAATCTAAAAATGATATAGCTACCTTCAAATCCTTCTTTATTCATAAAAAAAAAAAAAAAGAATATTGATATATATATATAGTCTTATATTTTAAATTTTTATATATTATTTTCCTAATATTTCAATGTATCAGTAATTGATTTTAATATAGTATTTTTTTAATGATTTATCATTTATAATTTACACTAATTCTAATAAACACTATCATGATACGAATAATTTTAAAATTGTGTATAAATCATTTAATTATTATATGATTTTTTAAACTTATCCCATTGTTCGATAGGAAAGAATTTTTATATTTAAATCACTAATATATAATATATATTATACATGATCAAATAAATATAATATTAAAATTAATATCAAATAACACTAACTCATTAATATATATGATATTTTATATTCATTCATATTGTTTATAATAAAAATTTTAAAAATATAATATGTATAAGATTATATAATATTATATGGTAAAACGACTAATAATTATAAAAATTTACAAGAAAATTTATATATATATATATATATATATTTTTGGTAATGAAAGAAAAATTTGTTTGTCGTATGACTAATCTTATCAATATATGAATGTTAAGGACCTTTACAAGTAAGTAAACTCACGTCATCTTATATAAATATTAAAAAAAAAAAAAAAAGTAGTAAACTCATGTCACCTACCATCCAAATTGTCCATACAAGAGCTCCACTTAATCTCAACCGTACACGTGTGAAGAACTGACTCAAGCTAACTCAACCATGGTTGGAAATTTGTGGCTGGCCGAGGACCCAAACCGCCCCTTTGTCCTCCTCTTGCCCCTATAAATAGAGCCCATTGTAGAACTTTTCTCATTACCTCATCGGATTCTTCGATTAAAAAGCCCTTTGTCCAGGTAAATTTATCTCCTCATTAAGCTCTAGAGCCTTTTCCTTTCTCCTTTGATTCGATTTTCGTTATTGGGTTTTTGTTCTGGGTTTGTGATATCTTCTGGGTTGATAGATTTATATATATATATATCGTTTGGCGTGACAAAGATTTGGCTTTTTTTTTTAGTTCATTCATAATAAGAACCTTGTTTGATTTCTGGGTTGTGGTTGAATTTCTTTTTCTTTTTAATGAAAAGATCGGATCTTTTCATTTAAAAAAAAAAAAAAAGATCGGATCTTCGCCAAGAAGATGTCTTTTTACATAAACTTTCCTTGTTTTGGCATGGAAATGAACCGACTTTTAATGGGATTTTTTCCCTTTTTTTTTAGTATATATTTGGTTATGATTTTTTATAATTATTATTGTTTCTTTCAGTTTTTTTTTTTAATTTATTTTTTTGAGCCATGTTTAGGACAATTTTAGTTTTTGGTTGATATAGATTCAATAGCAATGAAAAATAATATCTTGTTAGAGTTTGATTTCATTTCAAATGTCTTTTGGATACCAAAAGATTAAAAATCAACTTTGTTTCCCAGCTTATATGTAGTTGGAAAAAGGATCTTTATAGAACTTGCATATTCTGTTAAGGATGTGTTTTTATTGATTGGTGATGTAGAGGAAAATTGTATCCAACTAGGTTGTTCATGTTTTTTTTGTATTGGTTTCTTTCAGTTCTCCTTTGCACTTGCAAAAGCATCCTTTTCGCACACTCGTTCGATTCGTTTTCGGTTTCCCAACCAAGCAAAGTACATGGTTGATCTAGACGTCCAGATCCCAACTGCCTTCAACCCATTTGCGGACGCCAAAGACTCAGATGCCCCCGGAGCCAAGGAGTATGTTCATATCCGCGTTCAGCAACGGAACGGGAAGAAGTGCCTGACGACGGTGCAGGGGCTGAAGAAGGAGTTCAGCTACGAGAAGATCCTTAAGGATCTCAAGAAGGAGTTCTGCTGCAACGGCAATGTGGTCCAGGACAAGGAGTTGGGCAAGATAATTCAGCTCCAAGGCGATCAGCGCAAGAACGCCTCGCAGTTCCTGGTTCAGGCCGGTCTGGTCAAGAAAGACCAGATCAAGATTCATGGTTTTTGAGCAAGACTAGGGTCATGTTGTTATATGGTTTTCTATGCTTTGTGTGGGTTTGTTAGCTGATATGCAAAAATAATTCCATAAAGAGAAGTTTCTAATTTCTATATGTGGGATTTGTAGAGACTTCGAAAATATACATTACTATAGCTTGTATCTGTTGGTTCTGATGTTATGAAGATTTCAAACGTTTGTAATAAGATTTCCTCGGTTATAAGAATTGATGGCTTTCAAGTTTCGAAACATGAATTTCTTTTTCTCTTTATATTGTGTTTCTGTGTCTTGATAATTTTTACTTTCGTGTTTGCTTAGAGAGAAAATGCTATGACTTCTTGAATTGCCTTTGGAATTGGAATTTTCTTGGTATTATTTGGTTTTGAAGCTCATGAAATTTCTTGTTAGTATCAAAGGATTCTATAAGCTATGTAGTTTTAAGTTTAAAACTTCATTTTTTAACTCAAATCTACTCTCTATTAATTCTAAAGAAGACTTCCAAGGATTATATGATTTCATTTACATACATACATACATATATATATATATAAATATATATATATATATATAACCCTTAACCTAGCCCATTTTGTACTTGAAGATTGTAGCCACTAGTGTTTAGCTCAACTTGCTCGTAGGGTGATTGGTTTGTTGGTTTTTATTTGATAAGCTCAACATGCAAAGAGGGTGGTTGGTCTTGTGGGGATTTTTTTGATAGTTTGAACAATGACACTGAATATCATTGTTTCAAGATTATTTAGGGTCCGTTTGGTATGTTAGTTTGAGTTGAAATATTTTAGTTGTAATAGTAAATTTTTTTGAATTTTCAGAAAAGACAAAAAACTTTTTGAGAAAAAGACAAAAACTTTTTAAGAAAAAGACAAAAAAAAGTTTGAGTTGAGTTGAGTTGAACTATGATACCAAACGGGGCCTTAGAATCCGTAAAATCGATATATTTGATGGTCGGTATCTTTGATAGTCGTTTCACTGTCATAGTGGGAAAGATCCACCGCACATGTACGAAAGGTACGTAAACGGTCACTATATAACGAGAATGTGTTTTTCATTATCATATCGAGATATATCAATTATATTGACGTATCATTACGATACGTAAACGAACGGTCATAACGAGAAGATATCAATCTCCACGAGTAAAATTAGATTTATCGAGCGACTTCACTTGGTATACGATATCAATCAATCACTACGATTAAATACTTTTCGTCTTGAATTTTTTTTTTTTTTTTTTTTTAATTACAAGTAATGCACATCTCTCTCTCTCTCAACATTAAGATGTTGGAATAAACATACATGAAACAACAAAAAGTGACTTGTTATGCACATCTGTCGAAGTTACAAATAGCAATTCCAAGATCAAATCCAAACTAAAAATTCCCCTATATTCATTTTGGCAATACATCTCTCTTACTATATAGACTGGTCTGACTGTCTGTCACCAAGATGGCTCAAAGCCTCTGTGTGGACTTATGCAAATGTGTCTTTTTTTTTTTTCTTTTTTTTTTTTCTGGGCAGTAAGAAATTTGTTTTTTTTTTTAAAAAAAAAAAAAAAAAAAAAGGGGAAAAAAATTACAGATTTATCTAAAACAATTTGCCCGGCTGTTGGGTCCCACTCCTCATCATTGCACAGAATTCTGAATAGTTGATCCTACCATCCTGTTAAAACCAAGGCAAAAACAAAAACTATGAACATCTCATGTATGGTAGTTTAGAAAGTCGAACTGCATTTGAAGCGTGAGAGAGAGAGATGACTTACATTGTCTGTGTCGACTTCCGAAATTATCTCCCTGATTGTCGCTTCGTCGCCCATTCCGTAATCTTTCATGGCGGTTTCAAGTTCATCTCGAGTGATAAACCTGTAAAATATTGTAGTAGTAACATGAAACTAACGGAGTTCAAGCTAAACGATTTGAAGTCCAGATACAAGCATGATACTCCTACTTCTGTGTCCATACTCAAAAACAAAGGCTTGGATTTTTTTGGTTTCGTTATGAAAGTCATCTTGATAGAAACTACTTTGAACCTCTTTATTTGAAAGGAAGACTTCGATTGTTTTTTTTCCCCTCTTTCATCCAATGCTAAATCGATGACCTATGTTATGTCTCGGGTTATTTTGGCTGATTTCGAAAATTGGTATGGCAAACATTAACGAAGCCACTAACAAATTCCAAAATCCATAATGAATATATCATGACCAATTAATCTTTTTTTTTGAATATTCGAAGCGAAAACCATCAAAAATAAGTTTGTTGTCGATAGATTCAGTGTCAAGAACCGTTATGTTAGGGAAGTTGCTTCGTGTAGGATTGAAAAGCCTAAAAATGTAGGATCTTTGAGAGACAGGGTGAAAAAACTTACCCACTACTGTCTTTATCAAAAAATTGAAAAGCTTTGTAAAGATGTTCCTCTCTCTCTAGCCTGTGTCTATGCATTGTAGCGGTTATGAATTCGATGTAGTCAATTGTTCCATTCCCATCCACATCAGCCTGAAGAGAAAAATTCAGTGCAGAGTACGCTTTTAATGCGAAAGAAGGACAGCATATATTTAGGGCTCGGAATCTAATGAGATATCCTACCGCTTCCATGAGTTGTTTGACTTCAGTCTCCGTCAGCTTAGAGCCAAGTCGGGCCAATCCCGACTTCAGCTCGTCATAGGTGATAGAGCCACTGTTGTCCGTGTCTATGTTGGTGAACATCGCCTTCAGCCCTTGGATCTCTTCCTCAGAAAGATTTTCAGCAATAACCTGTTCATCATATTCATAATTTGCTTTAGTAGACAAAAACTCTAACTAGTGATTTATTTGCCGATGTTGATATATGGAATTTTGGACCAATGTACCTTCAAAGCAAGTTTTTTCAGCTTGTTCATTGCTCTGAATTGCTTCATCCTAGAAAGCACCGCACTATCAATTGGTTTGTCAGATGCACCGCCTTCTTTGATCCATGGATGCTCTAAACCAAACCACCCAAATTCATATTTCGGTCATAAAAGAGAATTTTTCCATAACAAGTCAAAGTAAGAATCTGCAGGGATGGCATTCTAACATGACGTATAATGCATTCATTATCGTGTCAAAGGCATGTTTACTCCACATGAATGGTAAAGACAAGACGAGAAGTGTTTTCTTTTGTATCTAATCATGCTTTTACTTGCAAAATAAAAAAAAAAGGGCCCACACAGTGTAGGGACGGAGGAAAGCGAATGTCAATCCGATCACCCTCCTTAGTATTGCTTCTCGGTTAATGACAATGAACACCAAATTTAATTATATACCCTCGTTAAATTCTGAAAAATAACACCAAGCCCTCTCTTTTGTCTTGCCTATTTTCTTTTAATTATGTAATTGGACATTTTAGTAATTACATTGATTATTTCTCATTCCACCTTCTAATAGATAAGCAAACACTAGAAAGGGAATCAACAATTAGCGTTCTTGTTTCTCTTACTTTCCGTTCCAAACTCATTACCTTTTCCATGACATCCCATTATGGTTTGGTAATTATGCCCTTTAAGTGTACAAGTTTCCAAGTTCCGTTTAGATGTGCTCTAAAAATTGAAAACCAAGAGGAGCAAAGGTCTTTACCTAGAACCCCGGACGGAGTAATTCGCTTCTTAGGATCATGAGTCAACATTTTCCGAATCAGGTCCTTGGCACTGTATGAGATGGATGGCCACGGTTCACTATCAAAGTCAATTTCTCCTTCCAATATGGCATCAAAAATGGCCTTCTCAGTTTCTGCAAGTCACCAGATACAGAGTCATTTTTTGTACATAGAAACATAATGAGGTTGATCAAAACTAGATAGAGAATTAGTGTCTTTACCACCCCAGAACGGCGGTACACCACTGAGTAAAATATACAGTATAACTCCTGCACTCCAAATGTCTATCTCTCTCCCATATTTTCGCTTCAGGACTTCAGGAGCAACATAGTAAGCACTCCCAACAATATCACGATATGTCTTTCCTGGAAAGAGTTTATCACGGAAGTCAAGACATTAGTGGCACTATTCTATGAACGAAAGTATGTGAATAAAACGGCACAAATTCAAATTAGACATGCACATTAGCCAGAGATATCCATATAATATTTATTACATAGTTCTTGCTAGATTTGAAAATGAACGTGGAGTCCAGTTTACCGAACCAAAACAAGATTTTCCATTATATCCAAAGTGTTCAGCAAATAAAATTTCACACTGTCAACTCTAACTAGGCTGCCCGAGGAAAGGACAGAAGTAACCAAGAAAGTGTTCGGAAACTCTAATTCCGCTGGATTATGATTCAAAAACCACCATGTCAATCTAGCTGCAAAGAAAATAAGTTCAATTCAAAGACAAAACCACCTAACAACATTTTCAGTCCTCATTGCTAATTAAACATGCTTCATTTTTTTTTTTTCTAGGATACAGTTAACCATTGCCGACATTTCCATGCAAAATTTCACCTACTCCTCTCTCCAAATCTTTCCCTATCGCTATGTTCTGAACAAAAAATCTAGTTAATTTGAGAGAAAACCTCCGAGGTTTCGAACCTGAGACCTAAGGCCCTAAACCCCCCTTCCCACTGAGCTAAGCTCTAGCACCAGTGTTCTGAACAAATAATCTAAGAAATACACAAACTTTTCAATCAACTTTAAGCAAAGGATTCGCACATTCTATACAACAAACAAGCAGAAAATTTGCAGGACAAAAAAATGCGTATAAAGGAAAAATATTTGCATATTTCACCCACATGTTTCAACTTAATTCCAGATGCCATCTCAAACACCCCACAAAAATGCATATAAAGGAACGATATTTGCATATTTCACCGACATTTTTCAAATTAATTACCAGATACTCGCATCAAACACCCCACAAAATGCACAAAAAGGAACAATATTTGCAAATTTCACCCACATATTTCAACTTAATTACCACCAAAAATACAACTGTCAAAGGTATCAAACCTTCCTTCCTAAAGATAAAAAGGAACAAGATTTGCAAATTTCACCCCCATGTTCCAACTTCATATCAAACACCCGCACAAAATTCATTTAAATGAACAATATATGCAGTTTTGCACATTTCACGCACATGTTTCAAGTTAATTTACCAGATGCTAAATCAAACACCCCCACAAAATGCATATAAAGCAACAATAATTGCACATTTCACCCCCCATATTTCAACTTAATCACCATATGCTCACATCAAACACCCCACAAAAATGCAGATAAAGGAACAATATTTGCACATTTCACCCCCCATATTTCAACTTAATCACCATATGCTCACATCAAACACCCCCACAAAATTGCAAATAAAGGAACAATATTTACACAATTCACCCACATACTTCAACTTACTCACCAGATTCTCACATCAAATACCCCACAAATTACCAAAAACAAAAAATTGGAAAACAAGCAAAAAGGTTTACATACCATCTTCAATGAACACAGACAAGCCAAAATCCGTGGCCTTCAAGAGGGCACTCTCATCCTTACTAGACAGCAAGAAATTCTCAGGCTTCAAGTCCCTATGCATCACCCCCATGAAATGGCAGTTATGGACAACCTTAACAATTGCCCTGCAGATAGAAGCAGCTGCTCTCTCACTGTAATGACCCTTTGCAATAATCCTGTCAAAAAGCTCACCACCAGCACAAAGCTCCATCACAAGATTCACAGACTGCTTGTCCTCATAAGTCCCTTTGAACTCCACAATGTTTGGCTGGCCACTCAAGTGCTGCATGATCTGAATCTCCCTCTTCATGTCCTCCTTGTCGTTTTTGCTCACCAGCTTCCTCTTCGATATGGACTTGCAGGCGTATTGTCGGCCCGTGGAGTTCTCTGTGCAGAGATATGTCACCCCAAACTGACCCCTGCCCAGTTCCTTCCCTAGGGTGTAGTGTTCCTTAATGTCCTCGAACGGCTTTCCTAGGATTGTGTCTGGTCTGTGGGTGTGCTTTGGGCTGCGGATTGGAACATATGGCTTGTTGGGTATGTACTGGTTTTGGTTTTGGTGTTGGTGGTGGGGGTGTTGAGGTTGGTGAGAAACGACAGGTCTTTTTTCTTGTTGGTGGTGAGATTGTGGAACTGGGTTTTTGGTTTGAGAGTGAATAACTCGCTCGTGGGTGTTCTGGTAATAAGCCCCACCATTATAGCGTGGCTCTATATCTCTGCTTTTGGTTTTGCTTGCACAACAACCCATTTCTTCTCTTCTTCTTTTTTCCTTCTTCTTCTTCTTCTTCAATTTATTGAATGTGGAAACTGCAATTCGGGTCAGAAAATTTGACTAAAGGTTGAATCTTTTTATGAAAAAGTGAAGATCTTTGGATCAGAAAGGGGGAGAGAGTAACTGTGATGGGATTTTTTTTTTTTTTTTTTTTTTTTTTTTTGATGAGGAATATATGAGATTGATGCAGAAAAAGAAACCCAGATGGGTTGTGAGGGAGACTTAGTAAAGAAGTAAAATTTGGGCTGGAATGTGTTTTTTTTTTTTCGTAAAGAGTCCTTGTTTTTATTTAAGATAAAAATTAAACAGAATTCATGGGCTAAAGCTGGAGGCTTTTATGGGGAGAGAAAAATATGAGAGAGAGAGAGAGAGAGAGAGAGAGAGAGGATAGAGATTGGAATAGAGAGTTGGTCAACAATTGAATCAAGTGGGATTGTTGAACTTAAAGAAGGCTTTGGGAAAGAGAGAGGAAGTGGGGGAATCTTTTCAAGTTAAAGCCATAGCAGGCACTATTGAGAAAAACAAGTTGTCGACAGTTTCTCAAAAATAAAATTAGACCAAAAAAAAATAGAAAAAAAAAAGTTTCAACATTATCTCAAAAGTAAAAATTGGATTAAAAAATTAGAAAAAAAAAGTTGTTAACAGTTTCTCATTTTTTTTAACGACGATACACATCATAAAAAATTAATCATGAATATCATGAATTGTTAAATATTTAAATTCTATAAATTCTATAAAACTAAAACGACTATTTTATCTTTATTTTTTTTTATCTCTAATAAGTTATTTTTAATTTTATAATACACCCTGAAACTTTTCTTTCATGTCGTTGGAATTATAGATTGAAACTCATAATATAAATATAAATCCAAATTTTTATAAGAGAAAATATCGTGGAAAATTTTTAAAAAATGAGTTTGAGACGGAGTGATAACTGGGAGTTTAATCTCTATATATGAAGTAGATTCTACATTTTGTTTGTCAATGGATTTTTATATTGGTTGGAGCTTCTCTAGTGCTTAAAACCTAGTGATATTTCATTAATGGGAAAGAAGGGGGGGGGGGGGGGGGGGGGGGGGGGACGGGGGAGAGTTTTGTGTTACTTTGAGCGATTTCCAATGAATAAACGAGATTTTCTAATGTAAATATCTCTACCTAAGTTTATTAAAGCTTTGGACAATAAAATATGAGAAAAAATTAAATTTAATTATGGCTTAGGAATGTAACCAAACTTTATGCCGAAATTGTAGTTGTAAGAATGTAGAGGCATTAACCAATCTTCCATTTCTTACATTATGGATAATCTACTCAGGATTTAGGTGGATTTTGTTATTTGTTTTCTTTTTCTTGTTTTCTATTTAATAGTGTTAGGTATGTGAATCAAATTTAATTTATGGGTAAGTTTCTATTTTATGAGTTTGGGAAAATTGTATTATCTTGTCTGTTGAGTGCCTATAAATATGTATGTTATTTTAAGAGTGTGTGTGTTCAAAAAAATATAGAATGTGTGCCTCCTTTTTGAAAAAAGTGAGAAGAGTGATAGATAAAGGGCGTAAGGGGTTTTGGGTAGAGAAAGATTGAGTGTTCGAGGAGTGTGTAATTGTGAAAGTGTTGGTGAATTTATTCTCCCTCTCTTGTAGACGTAGTCAATTTTGTCGAACTTCGTAAATTTCTTGTCTTCTTTTCATTTCTGCTTGAGTTTATTTTTTTGCTGTGTTTTGGGTATAGGAGTATTTTCCCAACAACCAGAGAAATTTCAGTGATGCAATTGTTCATTGTACTAAATTCCTATTAAAGTGGTAGAATAATGGGATTGAGCTCATCTCCAAATGGTATGGTAGATGGAAGATGTCATGCTAAAGTCATGTAGTGAAAGTGTTTGAGACTACGAGTTCATTATTCATTTACTCTTGGTATAATAATAGGACACGATTTGTCTCACAATATAAATTAGTATAGTCCAATACGAACATATTTACATTAAAGGATACGACACCCAAAAAAAAAAAAGAAAATGCTCCTAACAAGATTCGAGCCATTCATGCAAAAGGGAATAAAATTCTTGCTCCCTCCAAAGACCTTGAACCATCCTTGAGATTAAGAATAATCAAATTAATTAATTTTTAATTTTTTAATTTTTTAATTTATTTTATGAAAATTGTCATGATTAGATGCATTATTAATTGATAAAAGAAATTTATAGTAAATGTGTGCATGGAATAGAGAAGTGTCGGAATTGTGTTCTTGCCTTATATGGGGAAAGAAAAAAAAAATTAGTGAAGAAGCTATTAGTTCAATGTTCATTTACTCTTGGTACCATACAATGGCACGATTTGTCTCACAATATAAATAACTAAAATTCTATGCGGATATTTTTCAATATGCAACCACCTTTATCATCATATAAAAAGAAATAGGGTTAGTTTGGGGTGTAAGTTTGAGTTAAGATTTTTAGGTTTCAATAGTAATTTTTGTTGACTTTTTCAGAAAAGACAAAAAAAATTTTCAAAAAAAGATAAAAATTGAGTTGATGGGTGTAAGTTTGAACTTACACCCCAAACGGGCCTATAGTCACTTTTTTTTTTTCCTGACTAACCAATAGATGTTCGGAATAAGAAGAACTAGTATAATCCATAATGCATTATGCCCTTAAAAATTTCCCTCAAGTCAAAAAAAGTTTTTGTCGCTAGTATTTACACTGAAGGATACGACGTTTTAAATTCTGGCGCTCTACACTTAATCATACTTGGGGTTAGAAATAACCACAGCTTTCATTTAATCTAGATATCTATATACTTATTTATTTTGTTCATTAGTCATGGTTAGATGTCCCTCTTTATATTTATGGAAAAGTACTTAAATGGCATAAATTATAAGACCATTACACCTAACACGATACAAAATATTAATACTAGATTAATATGATACAAAATTAAATTAAGCTTGCATTTGGTTTGTTGGTTGGAGATGAAGTTTTAAATTTAGAGTTTGTTGACTTTTTAAAAATTAATTATAAATTTTGTTGACTTTTCAGAAAAAAAAAATAAAAAATGATATGAAAAAATACAATTTAAACATTAAATAAAATATAAAGTTAACTAAAATTTATATTATATATCAATTAAAAATAAGAAATTTGTATTATATTAATTAATAGATGAGAAAAAATATAGAGGTAATTTTTCTATTATTTTTAATTTTATGATTTAAAAAATATTATAGACATGCAGAAGCGTGAAAATTGTGTTTTTGCCTAAATTATAAATTAAAAAAAGAGAGGGAGAGAGAGAGAAGACTGGGAATTGTGCATAAGATCAGAACAGATCAACCAAGGAGATCAGCAGCCATAGGATCATCATGGGGACTCAACAATGTGGGACCCAACAAAACTGGATATAACTGACGAGATTCATGACACGTGGCCACATGGGTTTTTTTGTCGTGTTCAATGGGCTGAAATCAGAAACGTGCATTTTGGGTTTTTCCTTTTTATTTTTTTATTTGTTTGGTATTTTTTTTCTTACTTTATTTCTGTTAAGCGAGTAATTTAAGTTTGAAAATTTTGTTTTTTTTTTTTTTGTCATTATTGCTGTCCACACGGTTTTGGCTTTGTGAAACACACGCTTTTCCTTTCCCCCAAACAATCCCTTCCCAGGTTTTGTCGTTCAGCTCTTTTTCGTGGCAAAAAGAGAAATATATAGAGAGAGAGAGAGAGAGAGGAGAGAGAAAAACTCTCTCTCTCCTCTCTCTCTCTCTTCCTTCTTCCTTAGACGCAACATGAAAGAGAAATTGATATGTTATGTCACGTACTTGAGGGAATAATTAGGGGGAATAAGTAATAATTTTGTGTTGTTCCATTCGGCTTAATTATTATTGTGGTCTATTTTTACTCTTGTAGGGCCAATAAATTTTTATTTTTTTATTTTTTTTCCTCTTTAGGTGGTACTCATTAACTAAAGTGCAATTATTGCTTTGTTTCATTCACCAAAAAAATTACTGTGTTGTTTCTTTGGCATATTATTGTAGTCTAATGATTTAGAGTGGTCCTTCCCACCCCACCCCAAAGGTTGCTATGTTAAAAGTATGAAAAGAAAATAAAAAATAAAATAAAAAAACCTAAAAGTGGAATATAGTTTTTAAAGTGTACATCACATTTAACATTATTATATTAAAAAAACGAGAGTTTAACAAAGTTTGATGAAAATCTAATGGTTTGAAACAATGCATTATCAATAGTAGCGGTGGAGCCAGTAAATTTCATAATGGAGACGTATAAAAAAATTAAAGATAACTTTTTTTATAAATAAGGACATTACTATATATTTTAATTATAGAGTGCGTAGTCTTTTTCATAAATAAGGACATCATTATATATTTAAATTATAGAGTGCGCACATAATGAAAATTTTCTTATAAAGTAGGTTAATAACTAAATTATACTGAAATTTTAAGAGTAAAGATTGACATATTAAAATTTACGTGGGGACGCAAGTGAAATTTTTCTAAGGGCCCTTTGGAGAGATTTTAGATATGTGTTTTGAATTGAAAATGAGATGTAGTTTTAAAAATGTGCATTTCGGGGGAAAATGAGATATAGTTTTGAAAATGCTAGGTCCTCGTTGCACAGGACACTGGGTTGTGTCACATGGATAGAAATTAGAGTAGGTCATCGATACAAAGGGAGCCTTGGGTCGCGTCATGGGGAGTATAGAGGTGGTAGGGACGAAGCCGCGATGGCCATTGATATTTTTAAAGGTGGGGTGTTGTTGTAGAGAATGGATTGGGAAGGTGCGTCGCGGGGAGGGTGGTCACGGTCACCATCTAAGGGGTGGGCTACCATTGATGAGGGGTGGCATAGAACTCTTTAAAAAAAAAATTATTATGATAAGGTATCCCTATCAATAGTTCACATTTATGAAGATTAAACCTAGTCAAAATCACTTAAAAAAAAAAAACAACAACAACACACACACAACTGATAGAATCTAAAATATCTAACAGTTATATATATATATATATATATATTTATATGTTACCCTAGAATTCTCTTCTTTTTTTTTTTTTTTAATCATCATGTGGTAATAATTAGCTTGCAAGTGAAAAAGTCTCTATAGCTTAGCAAGAAGTCGATCTGAAGCAGCTAGCTCCCATGTTCATCCCAACTTTTAGGGAGAATGTATTTTGGTTCTCGTGAAAGATTGGATTTTTTATTTTATTTTAGATAACATTAAAAAAGGAGGAAAGATTATATAGATAAGGATAACATGTCTAAAAATGCAAGACATCATGATATACTAAAATTCTTCCAAATTTGATTGTTTAGTATACATATCGTAACGGTCTTAGTTCGAATTCACGACTTCTTGAGTTTCTATATAGATGATGGGTGTGTTTATCACCCACCCTACCAAGCTCTCCAGTGGTTGCCAAAGGTTGTTTGTGTGTGCGAGCTCAGTGTTATTTATTTTTTAACAAAAGGTTAGGTTATAGTGTGAACGGGATCACGGAAAGTACTACTTTTTTTCGATTTTGGGCCTTTTGATAGTTTTTCATTACATGTGAAACTACATGGAAGCTGCAATGTCTTGTCAAAGTTGCCAAAGCAATAGGACAACAAAACAGGCACTTGGAAGGGCATTATAAGAGCGTTATGTTTTAGGAGTATAAACATCATATCCAATGAAAATTAGAGCTCCAACATAGACGGGTGGATGAGTTAATAAGAATGATAATATTATAATTTTATTAATCAAGAGGTCAAAAATTTAAATGTCCAATCAATTTAAGAAAGTATTTTTGTTTAATGTAAACTTAAAAAACGGAAAATAACGAAATTATCAACATATTTTTTTAGCAAAAAAAAAAAAAAAATTAGAGCTCTAATTTGTTATGCTGTAAAATAATGTGTGGTGGAGACATGAAAGCTATGTAATGCATATCCATTAAACAAATGGTTATGTTAGATTGGATTAAAAGGCAATCAATGTTGACGGATGTGGTCCAATTAAATTATGCCAGCTTTAATCATAAATCAATCATTACTACACTTTTTAAGTGTCTTTAATCTCTCCTATACTGCAAATACATATATATATATATATATATATAAACTACTAATTACTCAAATGCATAGGGGTTGACAATTTCCTTAGCAGTGCTCTCTGTAAGCCACATCTTGATTTGTTTGTTTTCCAAATTTAAAAGGACTTGGGAAAATAATGGACTGGGCTTGCACATGAAATAGAATCCTCAACCAAGTCATATATTTACGGGAATAGCTTATTTAGTGCATATATTTAAGATTTTTGCCTTGTGATCTGAATATTTGTCTTGTTAATCAATTTTTATTTGATATTGTACGATGAAAAAAATCTTGAAGTCATTATAGATGGACAATATTTTAGAGATGTATTTTTTTTTTTTTTGGGACATTCTCTTTCGTGATTCACCCCTCCAAACCCGATATTTATCTAGTAGAGAAGGGTGGGGGGAAAAAAAAGTGGGGATGAGAAATCACGTTTTGGGCATGATTCAAGGGTTCTAAACATTTATCCGCATTAAGTTATAACCACTTACATTAGAAATAAAAAAAGTGTCTGTTTAACTCCACTAACGACTTGTGATGTTAAATCAGTAGTCTAGAAAATGGTCTTAAACGCTCTTCATAAATCTGAATATGACATCTCTTATCTATATATATCGAACCGCTTCAAAGTAAACTCAATGTCATTAGTCTTTAGTACATTACTAGTTTTCCCACTATTCATAATGAAGAAGACTAGTATCTTTCAATATAGCTAATGTGTTTATCAACTGTCATTTCTTAAGGTCCGGTCCAAGCTAATTAACGCGTTCATGTATGACTATAGTTCAGTCTTTTCCCTAGAATCACTGGAAAAACTATGTGCAAATATATATATATATATATATACGTGTGTGTGTATATACAATCAAGGTCTAAACTGTTTCCAGAATTCAAACCCACAGGAGTCTCCCATAATAAAGAAAGCAATATGGAAATTCAGTTCATGTTAAATGGAAAATTTTGTAGTTGATTTTGAGGGTTCAAGATTAATCTAGAAGGAAGGCTTTAAATGAAATTTTACAACTTTCTTACCCATTTTATTTGGAATGAAATGCATTCGTATACCAAGAAAAAATGTTTGATTGACATTTCCTTGAGAGATTAACTTGTCTATGGACTAGAAGAAAACGCACTCAGAATATTTTTCAGGTTATAACTCGATTTTCACGCGTTTCATCTTTCAACATACAAAGGTCCTTTTAGTCACGTCCAAAAAATAATCATGGTCGGTTGGTCCTTTCCACACCTTTTTTTTCCACAAAACCTTGTCTGAGGAAACTGATATCCTTTGGGAAAAAAAAAAAAAAAAATAATATTAATAAAAACTGATATCAAATTGAAGACAGAAAAAATAAAAATTCTCTCTCTCTCTTTCTAATTGATATCCTTTGGCCAAAACATAATAGTAATAATAATAATAACTGATATTAAATTGAAGACTCTCTCTTTTTTGACTGCGGGGTTTGGAGGACTACGTTTCGGCGAAATGGAGAAGGAGAATGGGTTGTGGTTTTTACGGCACTTTCAGGTTGTTTACTTTGACTGTGGTGGTCATATTCTTACCTGCGGCTTTTTCGGTGTTGGTAGATTTTAATTTTGTTTTAGTATGTTTGTATGTAGGTGTAATAAATGTGTATCATATGCAAATCTGGTTTTGTTTGTTGTTTTGGTGTGTTTGTTTTCAGTCCTTAATAATAACAATGGTTATCCCATTGTCCGGGCTCGTGATTTATTTTCCAGATTTAGATCTTGGCGATTTGTTGGTTTTGCTAGACTTGTGGCTATGCAGAGTGTTTAGTGATCTCTGCGATTTGAGGTCGTGGCTTCCAATAGATCGGCAGTCTCCGTCGTTGCTTGAGGTTTTGTTAAGTAGAGCTTGATGCATGCTCGTTTCTGACGTGTCGAGGTATTTTTCCCATTTTCAGGCCTCAAACTTGTGACGTTCCCACTGTGCGTCAATTGTTTGTACCGATGGTTGAGAGTTATGACTACATAATTGCGGGATCTTTGCATTGTATTATTTAGTTTGTAACTCTTTATTAATGTTATTGCATTTTTTCCTAAAAAAAAAATATTGAAGATAGAAAAACAAGATATTTCTCTAACTCTCCCAAACAAGTTTTTTTTTTTTTTTTTTTTTTTTTCCCCACATATGGGTTTGCTTTACACATTTATGTTGCTTTGGGACAATTTATTTATTTAAAAATTTTTTTTATGGGTTGCGTTTTTCTTATACATTTTAGTTGATGCCGTTCTTCTAGTTATTGCGGTTAACTAGTTTTTGTCGTTTATTGATTTAAAAGTCGTTTTACAATTCATGTCGTTTAAGTTGATCTCCTTTTAATGTAACCGTCGTTTCATAGGCACGTGTTGTCTTTTGAGATTTTTTTTTTGGTTAAAAGACTTTTATTTGGTTTGGTTTGGTTTTCTTTTTTCTTTTTGGTTAAAAGACTTTTATTTGGTTTGGTTTGATTTTCTTTTTTCTTTTTTCTTTTTTGGTTAATAGACTTTTATTTGGTTTGGTTTGGTTTTTTTTTTTTTTTTCTCATGTTGTTCAACCTTATAGTTTAAACATTTTTTCAACATTACCCATGTTTTCTCTCTCTAAGTCTATGTTTGGTGGGAAGGAAAGAAAACAAAAGGGAAAGGAAAAATAGAAGTGAAAAAAAATAGAAGCGAGAAGAAAGATTTTGTTTTTCTTTTATATTTATTGGTATTATGAAAGGAAAGAAAATAAAAAAATAGTATAATTACTATTTTATTTGCTATATACATTATTACTTTAAAAGTAAGGATAAAAAAGTAATTTAAATAGTCATTGGGTGGATTTTATTTTTCCTCCCACTTCTGGAGATATTAAACTCGTAGGTTGCACTACATTTTGTTCCCACCCATTTTTCCTTCACCTCTTCTCTTCCTTTCTACCAAAATCTAGTATTTTTCCATCCAATAATCCCTCCCCCAACTTCCTTCCTTTCTCTTTTCCACCATACCAAACACAACAATAATTTCAAATTATCGCTTACAAAAAGTCCTCCCTCTCATGCCTTTCATCGTAACACTTTCAATTTTACATCGATAATTTATGTTAGAACATGAAAAAATATCTAATTGATAAGATTTTATTTTAAACCGTTAGATTTATTTTTAAAAACTGTCAGTTCTATAGAATCTTTTATTTTGATACAACTTTAATCATATTTAACGTTATAAAATATTCATTACAATGAGATCATATAAAGCTCCGTTCAATCTTAGTTTTCTCAATTTTGCCTCCAAAATGGGTGTTCGAGACTAACACACGTCATCTTAATTAAGTCGATATTAGATATTCAATTAGAATAAGAATCAATTTTGATCTCGTAATTCTAACTTCCTTGATTATAGGATTAGAAATTGTATTGTTCCTTTCTTGTTAATAATTTTGGATTAGATCAAAGGGAAAAAATAAGTTTTCGTAATCTGTTTCCTACTCTTTTTTTTTTCCCTACTTTTGGGTTGATCCTCATAATACTTTATAACAAATTTGCATTTAGAGATTGACAGCCAATTTTATTATTTTTTTTATATTTGAAAATTATAATATTAAACATCACAGTTCACTCAAACTCAGGAGAGAACTTTGTAACTTTCCTTTTCTTCCATTTATGTTGTTGAGGGTGGTGTTTTTGTATGCTGTCGTTCTTATATTGGAGATTTTTTTTTTTTTTTTTTTTGCGGTTTATATATTTCATGTTTTATAATAAAATAAAAATACTCACAAATTTTGAACTTACGAACTCCTATTCAAATCATTCCTCTCCCACCCATTGAGTATATTTGTTTCCAACAAGTGTGAGTTATATTTGCAAAAAGAAATGACGCCACTATTTTTTTATTAGTGTCGATCAACAGTTTGCATGCTATTTTGTCATTGACTCATGTTGGCTTACATAAATGTCACTTTTGGGGATTTTAGCCATTTAATTTTAATTTTTGTGTCGTTTTTGGGTTATGTTGTTTTCTATTTGATGTCGTAACTGTTATATCATTGTCGTTTTCAGAATCAGTGTCGTTTCCTTTTTGTCAATTATCCAACATATTTAGCTTTACCAAATTTTGTCGCTTAACTCTTTTATATCGTTGTTAGTTACCGGTTTTCTTTGTTGTCGTTTTTAAAGATACTAGTTGAATAGAAGACAAGCAAAGTAAAGTTTTTCTTTTTAAAAAAAAAAGGTAACATAATGGGTGTTGGATCCGCCACATGGCGTAATCAGAAGAGAGATGAAATGACACTGTAGAAGTTCCATTTGCTCTTTTAAGAGTATAATAATATATAGATGTTGTCTTTCAAAAGGAAGTTGGTCTCTATATATTTGTCGTTTTTAAGGAGGATGTCGTTTTAGGTTCTTGTCGTTCTTCCACGCTTCCAGCAATCATCGTTTCGGAAATATTGTCGTTTCGTAGTTGGTCTCTTGTATTCTTATTTTCGTCCTATTTCATTTTGTATGCCAATTGCATATGTTGTTTATGGTATTTTTCACGCAGTTTTGTTATTTAAAAAGAAAATTGCCAATGCCGTTTATTTGTTGTTGTCGTTTTCTTGTTGATGCTTTTTCGTTGGCAGTTGCTTCGGTTTTAGTGGGTGGTTGTTATGGTCGTCGTTTTCTTCATCTTCTCTGTGAACAAATAAGACAATTAGATTACCAGACCATGAAAAGGAAAAGGAGACCATTTTTTAGGTTAAAAGACAGAAAGCCAACATTTAAAAAAAAAAATTAGGATAGGGGATTCAAAATTTACAGAGTTAAATGTGAAATTAATGTTATATTATGCTGGTTATCACAAAAGCCAACTAATCCAAATCCCTCTAAAGAAAAAACTTTTTTTTTTTTATTTAATGGAAGAACCACATAAAGTGTTGCCCAAGTTCCTCCACAACTCCGGGGTGGCCTCCAACCCAAATCTTCTTACAAATCCAAGACCACAAGATCAATATTAAAATTCTCAACAAAAGAGTTATAATAATAATAATAATAAAACTAATAAAGGTAATGTTAAGGATTAGCGTCCTTATTTGATATTACCAAAAATAATTAAATTTACAAAAGAACATAAATAATTATAAATATGTAAAATTTTATCTAAGACCGTTTTAATACGAGACTACATCTTGTTTTCATTATTGCAGTAATTTACTATGATAATCATGTAGTTTAGAAGGGAAATTCACACATCCTCAAAATTCTGTATTTTTACTCTAATCTTTCGAATAATAAACTCTAATGATGGCGCCTCCTATTTATAAGAAAAATCAGAGCAACCGAAATTATAAAATGTAAAAACCTCAAAATATTCCTATCTCTGCTTAAGGTATTTTCTTACGTAAGGTATTAATTTAACTTCAGAATTTCTTTTCTGTAATCTATAAAATGCAATTGAACAAAAGACATTATCAGCCTATTAGAATTTTTACACGGTACGATTTTGTGATATCAAGAAAAAGAAGTAGCTAACTTCTAAGTGCTTTATCTATTAAAATTAAAAAAAAAAAAAAAAGGTGCTTTATTCATATTTTTTAAAAATGTTATGTTCTAAACTTTTATATACGTAAGTAAATATATCAGATCTTATACTTCAATGATAATAATTAAAAAAGAAATTTGACGCTCTTATACATATAAATATAGATACGTAACTAACTTGCAAGTGTTTTATTCAGAAGCAAAAACTTGTAGGTGTTTTATAAAGACAAGTAAATTAACGTTCTATGTATGCATACGCACATGTATATACATATATCATATATATATATATATATATATATACCATCGTACCAAACAAGCCAAATATTTTTCTTACGACTAATATTTCCTAAATTTTAAAGTTTTTGAAAGGGAATTATCATTTAAATTAAAACTAGAAACAAACATCAATATCAGATATAAAACAACCATGTGATACAAGAGATACAACCCTCGACTAAGACCGATTCTTTCAGTAAAATCTGATGAAGGTCAGTTAGGAGGACATAAGCCGAGACCTAGTAACGAGAAAATTCATTGAATTCCTCGACATTTCTATAATCGAGCATGTACTAAGCTCTTTTTGAAAAAAAAAAAATTCAATCAATAGAATATTCCAATCGATCGAGAAACAGTCACTCATAGTATAAAGACTGCAACAAACTCCACCTAGTTATAATACTAACGGAACTATTAGACATTTACCACTAGAAAACAACTTTAGTAGAACACACACACAAAAACAAATCGGAGGTGGGGGAACTACATTCTTTATTAGAAAATTAAAACTAAAACCAAAAAACAAAACATGAATATAAAATAACATCGACCACAAAATTCTCACCCCACGTAGAACAACCATTCCACCGCACGTCATAACTCAAAGGAAATCAATTGGCTCGATTAGATGTAAAAGATTGCGCACCATTCATCGAATCAACAAGGCCTCGCTGGATCCCAAACTGCCGGAAACTTATCGGGTTAAATCTGATCATGAAACTCCCAACTAGGACCATCCAATTCTATCCCTGTTGATACTACCGAACCGCTGATCATCCTTACCATCAACGGTGGCTGAAGTCTCACTCAAAGGAAAACCTAACGATGGAGAAATATGAAAAAGTGGGAGAGAGAAAAAGGGAACGCATAAAAGGGAGTGAGAAATATTGATGAAGACTAGTTGGACTTTCTTTATGCTTTCTTTTTCTTCTTCTAAGTTTTTAAAGTTAAAAATCGTGTTTTTCAAAAAAAAAAAAAAAAGATTAAAATCATGTTGATATTGATATTTCACCAATCAAACTTTGCCATTAAACTCTCCTTCAAGTTGGATAATAATTAATATCAAAGACAAATATGACATTAATGTATGCTATATAGATTGTCACGTGATGCAACTGATTGGTTCATGCATCACAAATAAAATAAAAAGAAAAATATTATCTCGTTCTTTTTAGCTTTTTGTTTTTTGTTTTTTGTTTTTTTGTTTCATGTTTTCTTTTTAAGAGGATTCTTTGCTTGTACTACTTGCTCAATAATTTAAGATATTTGTTCAAGCATTTTCCTGCGTGCACGTTGAAATTTCTCAACCGAATCTTTGTGGGGTTGTAAGAATGGGGGAAAAAAAAAACACAAAAAGTTGAAACAACTAATCTCGCAAATGTAAAACTCTTGTTTAATGTTTATGGATTTATATATATATATATATATATATATGTGTGTGTGTATGTGTGTGTGTTTGTATTAAAAAATTTCTATACCCTATATTGTTTAATTTATCAAGAAAGCAAATTCAATGTATTTGAATGTGTTTAAGATTGTATTGATCTCCAAATTTTAAATTGTTGTTAATTATTTTTTTAATCTTTTGGTCGATAAGTGATTATAGCTTAGCTCAGCAAGGTGACATGCGAAGGATTTTGATAAAAACTCTTAAGATTCATGTTGTAAAAGAAATATTGTGATCAAGCAATAATTTATGAATTTTACGTCTTTAACAGCCTGACTTGAAAAATACATTCTGTTTACAATCTTTTCTTTTATTTTCTGTAAACATAATGTCTAATTAGTGTTTGGAAATTACAAGTTTATCTATAAGGTATAAAAAGTGAATTCGTTAATTCAAGCGTCAAAATCAGCTATTAACGCAGAAAAAATGTACAATCTTGACATAAAACTAAATTTTTGATATACATTATTGAACACATTCAAATATATATAGTATAAATGTTTTACAAACCCGGTTACAGGCATAGTCATCTGAGTTCATTATCAGATGATGAATTTAAATCCATCCTCACCCAAGTTTAAAGAAAGAGAAAATTAGGTGGAGAGTCGTGTTTTGAATACCTTCTTATAATTTTGCATACTCTAATATTAAAATTAATAATTTTAGTGTTATGAAGTGACAAAATTTTCAACTTTAGGTTCCGGACATCTTCAGATGGTAAAACACCATCTGAATTTTACAATCTCAACTGTACATCTAACTTTCTCTCTCTTATATTTTCATAAAACTAAAATTTTAAAAGTTCATAATTTTCTCATTTCAAATCGAAACGAGATGGTTTTTATATTAAAATGCTCGTAACGACGAAATGAATAAGATAATATCAATTTTGCATATTTTTCTTCCAAACACATATCAAAATTTTGCATTATTTTCTATATTACAAAACTTTTTCAAAAATTTTCTCTTTAAACACACATTTTCAACCTAACTTTCAAAGCATCATCGCTAGATGTCCCCAAATAGGTCCTATAACCCCAATACATATATATATATACAGAATATATATATATATATATATATAAGAGGATGCTAATATTGCTGCTAACGCATTCATGCATGGTTCGTACGTACATTATATATACAGATATAAGTATGAATATGTATATGTATATGTATATGTCTGCTTTGTTGATGAGCATGTATCGCCATGGCTACATATAGTACATTATAATGTTTTGATTAGCATAAATACAAGAAGATATCAAATTACTTGTATATAAATATTTTATAAAGTAAAAGAATAAATTAATAGATTAATTATTATTATTATTATTTTTTAATTTGGGTAAGCAGTAGAGAAGGCAGATATGACTAATGAGTGAGTGAGACGTGCAGAAAGTGAGTGCTAAAAATAACAATAATTTACCTAACCATTAATGCAAAATTGAAGACCCACTTGCCAATACCATTTCCTATTTCCAATTCCTCTTCTTCATCAGCCCACAGAAGCTTTGCAAACTAATACCCTCCATTCCCAGCACCTGGTTTTGCCCCTCTTTTTTGCTTTTCTCTGCCTCCTCTTATGCCCTGCAATTAGTTCTTCATTGCCCTCTTAGCCAACCCAAAGATATTTTTGTGTACTTTTATTGCTTGACTAAAGACAAAAGGCAATTTTTTTTTTTTTTTAGTATTCGCACATACAAGCAAACACACATATCTCACGAGACAAATCGATCACAAATGCCTTCAGGATGAGGTATTTAGTAGACTCATAAGTGAACTCCACTAAATTATAATTTCTAAGCAATTGCTGAATTAAAAGAGAACTCGTGGCACTTATAAGTCACTTAACTTCCTCACCCCTGTCCATGTGAGACTTGCCATAGTGGCCATCATTTTTTTTTTTTTTTTTTGGATATTCATACAAGCAAGTAAGCAAACAAGCATATCCCACGAGATAGATCGACTATAAGGACCTTTTGAATGAAGAATAAGTGGACAAAATAACTGAAAAAATTACAAGAGTATTGATAATGTCACCGTTGATTTTTTTTAAATTTTTTAATTTTTGTTTTTTGTTTTTGTGAAAATAGGGTAGATTGTGGAAGGGCTCATATTATTCACCTTGTAATGAAGTCAGGAAATTATTGTTAGATTATACATGTAATTATCTGTTATTATTGATTTTCAATCGGTTAAGAATAATAATGAAATTCGTGAATTACTGAATGTGAATCCTATAATAGATGTGTGAATTTATTATCCATAAAAGTTAATAACGGTGTTGTTGAAAATAGATGGGAGGAAACTCCTAGAATCGATTTTGATTCAATTTGGATTAGTACTTGCTAAATGGATATTTTGGAAGAATTCTCTAGAATGTATAAGATCGCTAATTGGCTAAAACTAGTGAACCGACACATATGTTAAAATTCAACAATATAAAGGAATTTCTTGGGTGGAATTAAGTTTTTTGCTTTTTTTTTTTTTTTTTTTTTTTTTCTTTAATGATTTGAGGAAAGAACAGAAACAAATCAATTCCTTGGGATTTCATGAACTCGCCAGAAACATCTATTTATTAAAAAAAAAAAAAAAAAAATCATGCAAAGGGGTGAGCAGAGTCATGAGGTCAGCTCCATTATTAATATGCTTTAATTTGAAATACCCAATTACCATTAAAAAAAAAACAGAAAATTCAAAACACAGGTACAATTAAGATGACCATCCAAACTCCCTAAAATAAAGGATAAAAAGGGGAAAAAAAATTTAAAAATATGACTACCCAAAGAGTGACAGTTGCCCCAAATTTCCAGGACTTCCCATGGAGATGAAGTTAATTAAAGAGAGAGGTGTGGGTTCCTTGAGGGACTCTTTCATTACAAACGTTATTCTTAGTATATAGGATATACACATATATACACACGCACACACACACATATATATATGTATTATATTATTATATATATATATTGATATAAATCATTTTATCTTGTAACAAAACCACTTCCCATGAATGGTAAATCAAGACGCTACAAAACACATGTATTTTTTTTTGGAAATATTATCTCACTTATATTACATGACACATGTGTTTGCATGGGTTGGTGAACCATAATACAGGCCTATTAATTGCCCCCAATATTTCTCTCTCTCTTTAATTTTTTTTCCCCTTTAAAATCCTTTGTGTTTTTGGTGTTTCCTTCACTCACTTATTCCCAAAGGCAAAAACTAATTAAAAACTAGCTAAGCTTTCAAGCTAGGCTTGGAAAGCATTATAATATGGCAAGTTTGAGTTCTTGTTCTTTAATAAAAGGGTGGTTTTCTGGTCAAGAATTTCTATCCAATATTTTTGGTTATTTTAGAGCTAAACCCTTTATTACACTCATGAAGAGGATTGTTTTTGCTGCTTTCACTTGCATTCTTTCTTTAGGTAATGTTCTTCTTTTTTTTTTTTCTTTTTTTCTTTTTTTTGGTGCTTGGTTAAGAATTAAACTTGAATATTTAGTGGTTATTAACTTGTTGGGTATTGGTTAAAAGGCAAGAAGAATCATTCACCTACATTATCAACAATGTCATTGCCCTTCTCTATCTCTCTCTCTCTCTCTCTCTCTCTATATATATATATAGATATATGCATATATATATATACACATATATTTATATATATGTGTTGATGCTAAGCTTCCTCTTTGAATTCACGGGAAAGATTAATGTTATATTACTATGGATTGTCGTCTCTTTTAAGTTATTTTTTTCTTGATTCCTTCTTTTAATTTTTTGACTGAAATTTAAAATAAAAATGTTTTGGTTTGATTTTATATATAGGAGGGGCTATGGTGGGAACAATTCATGGAGCTCTAAAAGGGCAAACGACAGAGACTGGATTTCTTAAAGGAGCCATAATAGGAGGTATTGTAGGGGCTGTTGCAGCCATCCAGTTGCTGGATTCTGCCATTGATGGTCAGCCATTTTCCAAGGTATTGCCCTAACTACTGCACTGTATATATATATATATATATATTGTATACCTATATATATTATATATCTGCAAGAGTAATAATAAGTGTCATTTTCTTGTATATCTGCAAGAAAATGTACTTAACGTGTTAAAAGAGATTACGAGACAACCTACTCATGTGTTTAATCGAAATACGAGAAAATACTATTATTATTATTATTATTTTATAGATTCTGCGATTATCCCTGTATTTTTTTAATCGCGCAAAATTCAGAGTGTTAAACGACGTTTTCCCGCAGGCTGCGGTACTGCGAAGTTTGGTGAATGGAAAGGTTTTCATGGATTATGCAAGTCCTGCAATGCAGAAAGCCTATCAATGGCAGGTAATTAAGTAATTCTCTTAATAACTCACCAATTTCTTATTTAAGTACCAACTATATTATTTCTCTATTTTGGTGACACTTTTTTTTTTTTCCTTTCCCCATATTGTTTGAAAGAGCAGGTCAGCACCTTGGAAACAACTTATAGAGATATGTCAGATATCTATGACACAGCTGCAAATAAAGGACTGTCCAATATTTGTATTCAAACGCTTCCTTCACAAAAATATCACCCTACCAAGCTTCATTCGCACGACTTTTGTTGCTCAATTTGCCTACAGGTAGATGCTCGTGTGTGTGTGTATATATATATATACACACACATATACATATATATGTTTTTAGAGACACCATTGGTGTTAAGCATCACAACTGATAGAAAATGAATATCACGTCATAAGACTACACTCTAGTAGTTTGTAGTGTTGGACGCCATTCGTGTCCCATAGCGTTGTTCCATAGAATTTTCTAGAACAATATTACATGGCATTGATGGTGTTAAGCACCACCCATTCAACCACTAAAAGCGAGTTTCACAACATGGAGCCTGCCTTTTATTTCTGATGATGTTTAACACTGGTGGTGTCTCAAACATTTTCAGTTTTTTACTTTTTTGTTTTTTTATGGCCTATTTACGAAAACTAAAAAATATATAGGGTGTGTTTGAATTGAATTTATTACTTGAATTTATTGTAATATTCTACTTCTATCTTGTAGGAGGTGAAAGGAGGAGAGAATGTAAGAAGGCTTCCCAAGTGTGGGCATTTCTTCCACTTGGAATGTATAGACCAATGGCTGATTCGCCAAGGCTTTTGTCCCATTTGTAGATTTCATGTTTGTTGTGACTAAATTGAGATGTGAAAAATCATCTGGGGTTCAACTCAATCACCTTATTAAAGAATTGAATTTTCTCATGGCAATTGTTTATAAAAGTTGCAATTATGTTAAGCATAAAGTCTTGTCTTATGTCTCCTAGAATTTCATTAATTAAAATAAATAAATAAATAAACCCATCAAAAAATTCAAGTGAAAGCACCATAACAATCTCAATCTTGAAATTTATTTCATTGCACCTAATGCCAACAAATTTCCATCTTTTTAGTTTATTGTAAGAAAAATTTAAGGGAAAAAAAATAAGATAATATAATATCGTCACCTAACGTTCTATTTTTTGTCTTGTTCTTTGTTTATTCGATTTTTTATTTGTTTGATAAATAATAATAATAGTAATAGTAAGAATAATACTAATAATATTTGTCTTTCTAAAGTTGATAACTTCTTGTTAAAATTTGGATGAAAACACACTTGTGTTCATGATATGCGTGCTTTATCGTTATTCTAAATTCTAATATTTTTTCCTCAACCAAATTTACACGTTGGTTATGAGTGCATTTCTATCCAAACATTAACAATCATCATCGATTCTAATCCATGATCATTTAGTGAGTGACTCTAGCGGGCAACAACGATAAGTGGTCACTTGTGGACTCTAGTGGATGATTAGTGGTCATGCAGTGATGATCCGGTGCTTACAACCAACTTGACGAATGTTGTGACAAACATAGTGAGAGAAATAAGAAAAAACATTTAATATGATAGGATTTAAAAAGGGGGTAAAAGCTTTACTAGAAATTTCTATAATTCCTCCAAATGAAAACAAAATTTTGGTTCTAAATCACCAGTACAATAAGCTCTAAAGCAAGTTGAACCAAAAGTTTACAAGATTGGTTTCAAATCACCTTGGAAGACTATTTTGGTTGGTTGGTTGGTACTTGGTATTCGAATAAACAATATTTTTTGTGTGAGGATTTGGAAATCACCATTTTAAAGAATGAAAAACACTCTTTTTTATTTCATCTTGTAACACGCCAAGTTCAATAAGAAAATGGATTTTCCAACCCCTTAGTAGGGGGAAAAGGAGAGAGAGAGAGAAAATTACTCAAATAACCACTTTTTTTATTCATTGATCAACATGACATAAATTTTTCCTTCTTAATTAATATGACACAAAAATTATTTTATTTTTACGTCATATTAGTTTAGAGTAAAATTTTTGTGTCATGTTGATACAATAGTATTTAAATCTGTGTCAATCTGGTGTTTTCCCCAATACATAATACTTGTTAATAGTCGATATAATAAATAGTATTGAACCTAATTCTCAACATAAAAATTACAATCAGTAGTATTTTTGCAAAACTAAAGAAGTAAATAATGTGGTTGCAAGCATAAACTAGTAGTGTTCACATCTGACTCTATCAAAAGGTGTAGAGTTCGAATTCCCCCATCCCAAGTTTAAAAACAAAAAGTAAATAATTAGAGTTTAAAATATTTGCAATAAACAAAAAATTTATTAGATTAATATTTAATTCACTAAAACATTAAATTATTTAATAACTTTACTAGTATTTATCTTGTAAATTTATTATTTACTTTAAATATTTTATAATTATTATTTATTTTATTTGTGAAAATAGACAAATTTCACTCTGCCTCACCCTGAATTTTAAGCATTGTCACAAAACGCCTCCGAACTTTAATTAATTTCCCTCAAACTTGAAGATAATTACAAATTTCCCCCTCATTTTAATTTTTCATGGAAAAACGCACTTGATAACAGTATTAAATATGAAATTATGAGATAGTATTTATTGGCAGCATATGTAGCACTCGCTACTTTTTATTAAATGTGAAATTACAAAGTTAAACATAAGAGAGCAGTATGAGAAAAAATGATAATCAGTCTTAAATGTTTACTCTTTTGACCTAATAATACGGTCAACTTTGTAATTTTATACTTAACACCTCCCAACTCATGCTGCCAATAATTGTCGTGAGTATTTTCCCATCAAAAATTCAACTGAGGGGGAAAATTTATAAATGTTTCAAAATTTGAGAAAAAAAATTGTTACAAATTAAAGTGCGAGTATATTTTGTGACAAAGGCTAGGGAAAACGTGAAATTTGTTTAATTATTTACTACCAATTTTCAAAAAGGTTTAAATACAAAAATATCATAAATTTAACACCTTCTTATATTTATATCTATCATAATATTAAAGTTAATATTTTTACTATTTCATAATACGATTAACTTTAATTTTCTCTTTTTGAAACTCTCTTCTCCCTGGAGAGCCTAATGGGCGTTTTGTGTCCAACATAGTTAGGTCAAGGCCCAAATAGCGGAATAGCCGAGGAGGGATAAGGGCAAATCTGGAACTGTGGATAAAAATAAAATAAAATAAAATCCAATAAAAAAGAAATAGAAAGAAAGAAAAAGGACAGAAAAGCGAGAGAGGAGGAAGCAAAAAAACTCCACCAGTCAGACTTTGTTAAGAGTAGAGAGAGACAGTGGGCACTACAAGCAGACAACCAAAAGTTTAGAGAGAGAAACAAGAAGAAGAGAGAGAAAGAAGATGGCGTGGTGTGCAGCTCGGACGTTCAACGTGCCGGCGGCGGAGATTGGCGCACTGCGCACACGCCGGACTCCGTTCGCGGCGGCGACGGCGGCTGGCGTCGGCTGCGCCTCCCTCGCCGGCTCCACCCTCTGGCGATCCTCCTCCTCCTCCTCCAACCGCTATCGCGCTGTAGCGCCGCCCTTCGCTTGCCTTGGCATTTCCACCGACTCTCGTGAGTTTTTCCTCCACTTTCTCTCTCATTTTCTCCCGAGAAAATCAATCAAGTTTCTCATTATTGTCTTTATTTTCATTCTATTCCACTTCATTTCGTTACCAAACCGCCTGAGTCGGTTTCTTGAGGGCGCTATAGTCGTTATAGGTGACCCAATCGTTAAACATTGTTTGATTTCGGAAATGGCCACAAGAATAGGAAATTTTACTAGTACTCTGTCTTTGGATTGTAATTATATGTTTGCAAGTTTAATTTGCGTGATGATTTTCGTTAATTGATTGATTTAGGATTTTAGGGTTTGTTTCTTGGTCTCATATTCAAGATTTTGATTAGAAGTAACAATGTAACTTGTGTTCCTAATCATAGTTTGGTTTGTATCGATTTTATTAATTTGAAAGAAAACCTCCAATGTTTCGAATCTCGGACCTAAGACCGAGCTTATCTCAACGGGGCATCAATGTGTTTATCGAAATGCAAGCATTACATTTTGCAAATCTTATTAAAAATTTTGTTAGAACCCTATTTCAAAAAAAAAAAAAAAGAAAAAAAAAAAGAAATAGGTCATAATATTGTTTTACTATATATATTATGTATATATATAACGTAGCAGATAAATGCAGTATTCCTGAAAATGTGAAATGCAATATTTCGGTGGAAGACGCGGAAAGTTTTTGTTCTTAGCCCCCAGTTATAATTGTGTTTATTTGATTTTGATGCCGAAGTTGAATTTTTGGTTTAATTTACGTGAAACAATTGATTTTGGGGCGGGGGGTTTTGTAGGTATCAAAGAAGCTGTTAAAACAGACAAGGCTCCCGCGGCGTTAGGACCTTATTCCCAAGCTATCAAGCCAATAATTTTGTCTTTGTTTCTGGTGTCCTTGGCCTTATTCCAGAGGTCTTTTTTTTGCCCTTTTTTTTTTTGTATTTTGAGTTAGCATTCCGTTTAACATTAACGTGTGTTTTTGTGTTCATTATACTCATGAAAATGGGTGTTTGTTTGCTTGAACACAGACTGGGAAGTTCGTGTCGGATAATGTTGAAGATCAAACTGAGCAGGTACAACAAGTCACTTGTAAATTATGAATTCATTACGATCTTTTTAGGATCATGACAGTATATGGGTCGTTTTCCGTCCATCCTAAAGTAAGGTTTTATAAGCATGTAACTTGGCACAATGATGTTTGTATGCAATTCTTTTGTCAAAGCTTTATTGAAGAAAACAGTAAAAGTTATGTTTCTGAAGTGATTTCGTTTGTGAAAAAAAATGTGGTTGGTAATTAGTAGGAGTGTTATCTTGTGGAATCTTGCCTATCTAGTGTTTTTTACTGGATTCAAGCGGCAAATTAATTGCAGGTCCTCAAGAACATGGGGGAAATTCTGAAAGCGAGTGGTGCTGGCTATTCTTCTGTGGTCAAAACAACCATTATGTATGGATGCTTCGTCTCGGGTTCTTTCTTTCTTTCTTTCTTTTTCTTTCTTGGTGTTAAAGGGGTTATTAAGTCTGCTTCCTAATTCTCTCCTGCAGGTTGGCTGACTTGAAAGACTTCAAGAAAGTTAACGAGATCTACGCAAAATGTAAGTTTTTAGAGAAGAAACATTTCTGGTCCTTTGAGTACTTGATATTATGCTTAAGTGAGAATCTAGCCGCTTTTTGAATCAAATGTTCTTGGATTGATGAGGAGATTGTGGCTTAAAGGGGTTTCTTTTGTTTTCAATTTTTCTCACAGATTTCCCTTCACCTGCCCCGGCTCGTTCAACATATCAGGTAGCAGCATTACCATTGGACGCCAAGATCGAGATCGAGTGCATTGTAACACTGTAGTAACCTCCTAAAACTCAGCTCACTGTTTTTCAGAAACCATTTTTGAGTAAATAATGTTGGAGGGACATGTCATATCCAAGAACCGCTGTTGAACTCTCTTCATTTTTCCAATGAACATTATCGTTGGTTGTAACCTCATCGCCCTAATTCGCCGATCAAAATGGAGAAAGCATTTTGCTGTTTTTTTGCTCCGATAGGTTTAGCTGTTGGAACAATATTGAGTAGTTTTGAAATATAATGCCTTTGGCCGTTTTCACATGGTTTATCTTTTATCCTCATTGGGTGCTCAAACGACATGTTTCATTTTGCGACATGTCCTCTCTGTACGACAGTTTCAATGTCGTTTTAAATAATGCATTACTGTACGACATGTCGTTTCATGAAATGTGGTTACAAACAGATCATTATTACGATGTCGTTTTCGCGGATCTCGTTTCTGCACGTTTACATCTCTATTATAATTCATAACTTTTCTAGGATCCTTTAAACCCCCCACCCCACCCAAAAAAAAAAAAAAAAAAACCTACGATCCAGTTCATGTAACGACAATATTTTACCAATTGTCGTTTGACTGTATCTAATTTCTGCACGATGTGTTGATTTTACTACATCTAAGAGATGGGAGAAACTATCGTAAATAGGTCATTTAAAAAAAATTTACAGCATATTTGAATTAAATATGGTAAATTATTTATTTATAAGAATTATTTTAAGTTATTTTTAATGTAAATATGTTTCCTAAATAAATCATAAATTACCGTAAAATTTTAATTTAGTAGAATATTTTAAGATATATTTATCACGAATAAGTTTCGTAAATATTTTATTATATACTACGAATGTACTATTTACCTCAAACATTTTAAGTTTCGTAAAGTATTTTTTTATTATTTAATTATTACTTGTTTTTATTCTAATCCACTCTTTGTCCTTTTATTTATGCATAGTTCATGTTTTTCCATATTATCTCAAAATGTCAATCAAAAATATCATTTTAACTAAAACATTATATCATATTAATTAAAAGACTAAAATATGACATGATATTATTAGAGAAATTAAAGACAGACACGAAAAAAGGAATCATACATTTTCTTAATTGTTGCTTTTCTGCCATAAAGTCTTCTTTATTTGGAGATTCTATAGGAAGATTCCCTGTAAGGGTTTTTGATCTCAACCTTCCACCATATCAAACAACATTTTTAAAGGTAGTGTATTGTTAGAAAAAAAAAAAAAAAAAAACTTCGTTAGAGTATCCAATCTCATGCAATACGCAAATATAATATATATATTACAGGCCTTGTCGATAGGGGCATTCCATAGTCGGATATTTTTTTTTTCTTTTTTTTTTTTTAAAGAGTAACGAAAGTCCCCGTTACAAAACTCTTTTAGTCGGAAAGGAAAAAAAAAAAAGAAAAAGAAAAAGAAACGTAACAATTCAAAAGCATAAAATTCTAGGGGTTGGTGGACCCCAAAAATTTTTATCCATGCCCTTTCGAAAAAGAGAAAAAAAATCTTATTCATGGAGCATAATGACTAAATGACCCTAATATATTTGAAATTTGAAAAAGAATAAATCATTTTAAATTGAGAAATCAAAATGACTTTTGAGAGAAAGAAAAATAAATGTAATGGGTATTTCAAAAAAGTGAAAAAATGGATTTGGATCAGTTTTGAATTGAAAATTTTCATCTCAAAATGATGTACACTATAAGAGTCAAAATTCAAGAGCCATCGACATTATGGGAGGTAATGCACGAAAATGAAGACAAAGCAAAGAATCTGAAAAGAAAAAATTATACACTGAAAAATGAACAAATATTGGATAGTAAATTTTTGGAAAAAGCTGTATTAATGCATGGACGAACTACGTGAATAAATAATTATGTTGTGAAAAGAAAATACACCAATTTTATTGCCGTTAAAGGAAACAATGTTTTTTATACAAAAAGACGTAACTCTCAATATTTAGGCCATGAGTTCATATCCCACCTTGAATTTTCAAAAAAGAAATTAAAAAAAAAAAGTAATCTCGGTATTATGTTAAATATATATATATATATATATATGAAAAATTAGCAAATAAAACCGAGTTTAAATTTATTTAAATACAACATGACTTAAATTTCGATCCTTATTGAGTATCAACTTCAATATCAACTTTTTAAGTACTAATATACGTGTTATATTTTTATTGATGTTTACAATCAATCTATGTGATAATATTTTGAATACTTATTCATAAAAAAATGACAAGTCATATATGTCATAAGTTGATACTCAAATTAGAATTGTAATTCGTAGTATTTTTCTGCTTTCAATTTGAATTAGAGGTTTAAATTCTATATCTTGTTGGGCAACTTGATATTTTATTGAAAGCTCTAACCGTTATACCTATAATTCAAAATATAATCAAAGGGTACCCTACCATGGACCCTTGAAAATAAAAAAACACCAGCGGGACCCACGAGACAAGACTGATTATCATGATTATTTTGTCCAATATTCTAGGCCAATCATTTGTTCATTCCCACGCCCCCACTATAATCCCCCCTAGACTCACTTGCACTTGATCACAGCCCAGCACAACATGATTCGGCGCCCGCCCACTTTTTTTTTCTTCGTCTTTTTTTTTTTTTTTTTTTGGTGAATTTAACTGGAGACATCAGAACGCAGATATATATATATATATATACACACACGCATATATAAGCCATAGCCATTTAGCTAAGCAGCTTCTCTCTCTAAAAATCTCTCTCTCTCTCTCTAAAGTCTCAACCACCTTCCCAACTTATCGTGGAAAATTCTGTTACACAAGAAAGAAAGTAAGATTTTCCCAGATTCTATTCTTTTCTTGAGGACATATTTTATTTTTATTGTTTTTTTATTACTGTTCTTTTTTAAAAAGAATTATTTTTTCTGTCTCCTCAATTTCTTAACTTTAAAGCAATTATTTTGTGGCGTTACAAGATCCAGAAATTTCATTCAATATATTTCTTTCATTTCATTTCTGGTGAAAAAGATATTTTCTTTTATCATTTTCTGTAATTCTTGGCTTTTGGGTTTCTTCCAATTTTCAGCTTCTGCGATTTTTGCTTCTTTTCTTCTCACGTTCAGGTTGTGTTTCTGAATCTGGGGTTTTTTTTTTTTTTTTTTTTTTTTTTTTTTTTTTTTTTTTTACATTTTATAATTTTATTTTTTAGGTAGTAGTTTGAGAAAATTAGGTGCCTTTGATTATATGTACGATTATGTGCATATTTTTTATGAGCGGGATTGTTTTAGTTGTATTTATTATTATTATTCTACAGAAAAATAATGGGGAAAAAGAAAAAAGATATCAGTTTTACGGACTCTGATACTTGTAGCTGAATTAGATAAGTCTTGTCCTCAGCTTGAGAAGTTGAGTTCTGATTAACTTTTCACCCTATTTTTATAGACTCTTTGGATTTTTTTTTTATACTATTTAAAAAGTTTTCTACCATGTTTACTCGCATTAAACTTTGAATTTTATTGTTTAAATTTGTTTTTCTATAATCTATAACCCAAACGGGGTTTAATAATATGTATTTTTCTATCCTACATACATTTGATATTTTTTTTTTTTATGTTGTTGTTGTTGCTTTATTTATTTACATTTGTACGTGGGCTTCTTCCATTGCTATATAGTTCCTTATTAATATACGGTTGTTTTTTTTTTTTTTTTTAGCGATTTTCTTCAATTGCTTTCTCATCCGTTTTGGATTTCTTGTTCATTTTTTATTTTCAAATATTGATTTGTGTTATTTTTGTTCATGTAGTACGTTAGAGTAGAAAAGCAACTTCATTTGCTAGAAGAATAAATAATGCTTATATTTGACAGCTGAGTTTGGATTTTTTCAGGTGCATAGAAAATTAGAAATGGAAGGTATTGTTGTTAGAAGGGTCATTCCCTCGGACAATAGTTGCCTTTTCAACGCCGTCGGGTATGCTTTACCTTACGTGCCTTCTATATCCATCTACCTTATTGTCATAGTGAAGCAAGTTTATGGTTTTTGAGGCCTGTCTTCTAAGATTACTTCTCATTGACCTTTTTCAGGTATGTAATGGACCATGACAAACAAAAGGCTTCGGAGTTGAGACAGGTGAGAAACTATGGTTCTCATATCGGTTATCCATTTACACTCTTGTGACAATTGTTCTTTGAGAAATGAAAAAAACTTAAAGTTTGGATTATCAGTTGTTCGAGAATCTGTGCGCTGGATTGAGCTTTCTACTCTGTGCATCTAAAATCAATTCATGTTTTCATATCAATAATGTGGGCGTATGCTGTACCAAATATTTGAAATGCTCGTTAGCTTTTGTTCATTTTGTTATAGTTCATCATTTTTTTTCCTCGATCTGTTTTTGAAATTATGCATTGTTCAATTTATGTTTGCCTAAGATGTCGCTAGAGTAGCATTTATGTGCCACTATGGTCTGCGTTTCGTGAAAGCTTTCTGCGTATCATTGTTATTGTTTTATGTGTGCGCTTATCGTTCTACCAAAAAGTCAATTTATTGATAGACATTGTGCGTGTTATAGGACCTCGAACTTACAAATATGCTTCAAGTTCTGTACTGACATCTACAATGACCTATATTGCCTTTTAGTAGATTTCTTATGCTTATTGTTTCGTGAAATTTTCTAAGGTTATAGCTGCAACAGTGGCTAGTGATCCCGAAAAATATTCTGAAGTATTTCTCGGCAAGACAAACGATGAGTATTGTGCTTGGATTCTCAACTCAGAGAAGTGGGGAGGTATGTTGAAACTCGTTCTGTTTTGAATTAAAGTAACTACAATGCTTTGGGAAGTGTTTTGTTGCTGGCTCTTGTCCTACTGGTAGCTATAAAGTCAACGAGTGATATCCGTATTTACAATTGTGAAAAAAGTGTCTACATTCTGAATGACAAATGGGTAAACTTGACCATAGGATGAGTAGTTAAGTACGTGAATTTTGTAGCTTTAGTGGATGTAGGCATAGTCTAGCAGTAATTCCGCATCTGACTCCACCATAACATGTAGAGTGCGAATCTCCTCACCCCCAATTTCAGGAGGGGGGGAATTCTACTGGCTGGATATTCCTAAGTCCATGAATTAGATATTATACTTTTGATTCAGATATAGGACGTATGGAAACTTAGATTTATTAAAGATTAGCATGGAATTGGCTTCATCTTTACTGCAATGTGCCTCATTTAAGTACTATGATGTTCTCGGGTCATAATTTGGCTCTTTTTCTGACTGTTACTTTTTGTACTAATAAGGTGCTATTGAGCTTTCAATATTAGCTGAATATTATGGACGTGAGATTGCCGCGTATGACATCCAAACCACACGGTGTGATTTGTATGGACAGGTTAGCATTTACAATGAGTTGTTCATATCAACTTGCCACTACCGAAATGTAACTTATCTGTGATACTGTTTGACAGGGAAATAAGTATTCTGAACGAGTCATGCTGATCTATGATGGACTTCATTATGATGCTTTAGCTGTAAGTTATTAAGAGTATTTAGTTTCGCAGTTATTGTACTTCTTCAACTGGCATACTTCCGTCGGATGCATCTTTTTCCCGTCATCTGTGGACTACGTTAGTACCCCAGCTAGCCGTTTAATGAGACGTGGTTTTTGTTTACTTGGCTTATCAGATATCTCCTTTTGAGGAAGCTCCAGAGGAGTTCGATCAAACTATTTTTGCCATACTACCAGACACAACTGTAGGGCCAGCTGAAGGGATTGCTCTTAATTTTGTGAAGGACCAACATAGGTAGTACTTTTGGCGACCTGCATTATACGGGTTTTATTTTAAGCCAGGTGCATGTACAGGACCATATTTCTTTTGGCGACCCCAAAACTTCTTTGCACATAATACGACACGAGTAGCGTTCTGGTAAAAGTGTCAAAAAGTTTTTGCTTAGACACCAATGCACTTCTACGGTTATTTGGAAAAATAAAGATCTTTCCTCTTTTTCTGCTTCTACATCTCCTTTTGCTACAAGTAAAAATAGAACTTCTTTCAAAAGCACATTAGTCCCAAACTAACCCTAAAATTGGCCCGTATAGTATTTTTGAGAGACAAATGATTGAACCATATGCTCTCATCGTGTTTCCTTTCCTTTTAACCAGTTTGTCAATCGAAAGGACTTCTTCGGGGGGTTTTAAGTTTTGGGTTATACTTTTACCTTTTGGGAGTTCCAAAATTCAGTTTCATACATTCCAACCATTCATAAAGATTAAATGCTGAGAGTCCTTGCATAATAAGCATGTCTTAAATTTATGGTTCGTTATGGTACCTCAGTTTTCGTCCTCGTTCTCAGGAAAAGGAGATTTACGGACACTGCCAACTTCACTTTGCGCTGTGGGGTATGCCAGACCGGAGTAAAAGGCCAGAAGGTCATTCCTCCATCCATCGAAAAATGTTATGCTATCGCTCTGTATTATCATATATGCTTCTCTTGTTTTCAAGCAATTTATCAATGGTGCTGATAACTTACGTTCGATTTTCAGGAGGCAATCGAGCATGCACAGGCGACAGGCCATGCCAACTTCCAAGAATACAAATGACGGAACGTCACAAAGCTGTGGGAAAAATGTAAAAAGCCCGGAATCAAGGCTTAAAAGAGTGTAGAACAATGACATTGCAGTGAGTTTGTTTCTACTGGAATCCATAAATTGTTGTATCCTGGGGCCGAAATATTTCTTTTTTTCCCGAAAAACTTTTATTGGGATTGTTTATAATATTCAATTGACATGACGAAAAAAGAAAGAATAATGTGTTGTATTATGGTATTTTTTGCATCTTTATATTGGAAAACCAAAATATTTTTTATACCTCACCTGTTGGTTGTACTGGATCTTCAGCCGCGTCTGAGAGGCACGATATTCTGATAACGATCCAGGAAATTTTTAAGCATTCAAGGTGGTTCATCTTCTCGATGGCTTACCGATTTCTTGTCTCATTATGGACATCCAAAAACCTTAAATATGTGAATTCTCCAGCTCTTTCATCAAGTGAATCGAACGACGGTATCATGCTTCAACCGATTTTAAGTGTCAGTAAGTTCACCAGAGCTCGGATCCCTTTGTGTACTCGCACTCCGTGACGCAGAACGGTGCTGTATTCGATCTTGATGCTGTTGCAGTTTGTGAGAAGGTGTCGTTTTGGTATTCTTCAGCAACTCTTTCTCCGCTGAACATTATTTTCGTGGAAAATCCGATGGAAAATCCGATACAGTTCATCTAGGATGATCTTGAATCTTTCCAGGTTTCTCTTGATGAGAACTGAATATTTCAGTCTTGAGAACGAAGCGAGACTAATGATCCCAACGGTCAAGAGGCCTAACAGACATCTGTCTGACTCTGAGTTCTTCGCCTTCATCCGGATTTCAAGCTCTTCACTTTTGCTCCTACTGTCTGCAGTCTTTTTTTTTTTTATTTTTTTGGGGGGGAAAATAAAGTGTTTGCGATATAGATAAATATAGATAGGAGTTTCCATGTTAAAATGCGCGATATAAAACTGTTCCCATTTGGACATCAAACCGTGGAAAAGTTTACCTAAAAACTAAAATTATAATTACAGTTTTAACCGTGGAATCTCCATATGTAGATAACAACAAAGGGAAAAAGTTTATATACCAGATCATTATATCCTAGGCTTTTGCATGACCATTGTATTATGGGTAGGAATTGCTTTTTAACTCGTTGAATTAATTTTTTTAATGATATGCTCTACAAATATCAAATTCAAACTTTGCAGAGCACATGATACAAAATTAATATTGATTTACGTTATAAATCAAACCATTGAATATTTAATCCAATGGTTAAAATTACAATTTCGATAACATAAAATAAAAGGTTCTATCATAAAAACTCCCCTACATATATTTGCCTTTTTACCCCTCCTTTTCATGTTTTACTTTTACCAAAAACGGGACAAATATGCAACAAAATTGCCTCGAACAACATTGTTTATACAGCGGATTATGTGGACTGTTGTGAAACTTTGATACTGTTAAAATTTAATAAACTTGCAATCTAAAATTTGAATGCACTTCAGTTTGAAGGACTATTTAGGATGTAGAATTCTAAACAATAAAAGACGGAAAAGCTTATGATAAAAGTTGTATTTTTACTTTATCATTAGATATTATTGTTTTAATAATTAAATTAACTTTTTTAACAATTTAATATGTGATTTAAAAAATTATAAAAAAAAAAAACACCCAGCAAAATTAAACTATTAAAAAATTTATCTGCCGACTAAAACAATATAAAACAATAGTATCTATCAGTTGAAGTTTGGCCTAAAGAGATTATTTTAATTTACTTGTTTCATTGCCATAACCTGCATGCAATTTTGAATTTTCTTCCTCTTCTATTTTCCGAGAAACTGCAATAATCTCTGAATACAATAATACAAACTACAAATGGGGGAGAATGTTATAATTTTTTAGTCTTTTACCATGAATTTGCTTTCCCCTGTCAGTGTCCAGCAAATTAATGATACAGTACAAATAATGACTTCCTTTCCCTAGCAAAAATAGCTTGCTTGTCATGACCAGAAACAAGCGGGCCGCTCGGCTACTAATGGAGGAAGACAGCCTTGTCGTTTTTCGATACCGCTATTCTCCAGATGTTGAGGTCCGAAAATCAATAATTGCAGGTGAAACTGGAGAAGTAGAACGAGCAAGTCTAGGAGACCGATTATGTGAGTTTCAACCCGAGGCTCCTGATGATCCACTTTTTAGCAGTTTTAGTCTAGACATTCCCCCCGGGAAAGAAATGAAACGACTTGTTCTTGTCCGTCCTCGCCAGCAGCTTTTAATGAGCAAGCTCTGCCTGACTAGTACTTTTGTTTAAGCACGTGACGCAGTTGGACCTTCTGACTTTCCATCCTTGCCTCTAGAAGCTTCGCCTTCAAACTATGCTTCTGCCCGCTGCGAGGTATGCATCCCTTCATTCCTCGGATGTGACCATTCCCTGAGTCAGGAGAACTCCATTGCCCTGCCAAATCCGAGGGGCTGAAACCACCTTTGCCCGATCCTCCATCTGGTGACATGGTACCTGCATTAGATATCCTTCCATTTGAAAGTCGGCCATTTATTCCCTCTACCGAGATTATCTTGTAATTTTCTCCGTTGTTCGAGCAGGATCTCCAAAGCCTTGTTATCGACGATCCCTTCTTATACTGTTTTGTTGGTACTAAACAGACTTCACTGATCTCAGTAATTGGTGTTTCCTCACCAACATTATCATCCCATTCCGTCCCGCTCTCTGAGACATTACTCTCTCGGCGATTTTTGTTGATAGACATGGCACTCCCTTCTGGTGAATAGCTCGAGCCCTGGTCCTCTATCTGGCTTACGGTTTCCCATCCACTCTCATCTTCTTCTATATCACCGTTATGATCAGCAAACACATTGGCATGTCCCTGTTTGATACAGTTCTTGCTTATCCCGTTCCCTTCAGGACTGACCGTATGAATTCTAGACGCATGGCTGACAGGACTGTAAGCAACACATGGTTCAATCTCCCTCTCGTTTTGTTCACCGAAATTAACTTCCTCAAAAACGGAGAAGATATCATCAGGATTGGGAGGCTCATAAGAAAATTCCGTGATGTCTTGAATATTTACGGAAGCAGCAGCCTGTCGAAGTAACTCTGCTTCTTTCATGTCCTTCACGTCCGGAGTTGCAGTTCGTGATGTCAGAAATTTCTCTAGATCTGCTACAAGCTTGTTCATATGAGAGTACTTCTGTTCAACCGCCACCTTTGCATCAACCAATTTCATTTGAACACGTTCTTCACGCCAGACCTCAGCCATTTGCAGCATCTTCCTTTCTTCTTCAACTTCCTCTCTGAGTTTCAGGGATTCCCTCTTCAATGCTTCAACTTCAGCCTTGTCTTCTCCGATTTCCTTGGCGAGCTCATCACATACTTCCTCAATCAATTCTCTGTCCTTTCTTTCTTTTTCAAAATCCTGCATAAATCTCTTCGCGGATAACTTGGCATCTGCAAGCTCATTAACCAATTTGGAGTTTAGTATTTCAATTCTCTGGCGATTTTTCCTCTCCCGATTAACCTCTGCCTTCAGGTCATCGATAAATGCACGGATCTTCTCGTGTTCTCTGCTCCGCCATGTGGCCCTTTCCTCGCTGACTTTCCTTAAGAAGTGCTCAAGTTTCTTTTTCGAGGACCGCCGTTCAGTCTCAAGCTCCTGAATGCGAGAATGAGCCTGCTCTAGTTCAGCCTCAAGTGCAGAGACCACAGATACAGCACTTACTTGTTGGTCAAGCAGCTTCATTTGGCGGTATATATGGCGGGCCTCATCCGAAGTTTTTAAGCTCACAGGATCCCACTTTGTTGCCCCTTCCATGGCAGGGTTTGTAAACTGAAATGAAGGCTGAAGCTAAAGAAAAAGAATGGAGATAGAAGAAGAAAAGGAGGAGAAAAAATTTATTAGAATCTGTAATAGGACAGCTTCTACCTGCTTTCTTACTAATTCGTACTCGCAGAAAAGGGGGAAAAATATCATCTGCTATATTTAATTTATAAAGCATCCCGGCAAGGTAAATTTTGAGGTAAAACCGCAACATTCTAATACAAAAACTTTGGTAGATTTCATAATGCATACTCAAAATAGATCAAACACATTTATTTACAGAAATGATTTACGAGTACTCTACCGATCCTCCCAGAGTGAACTGTCAAAAAGAAAGTAATGAAATTTCCTAGGCCCAGCCCCAAAATGTAAATAGGCCATGGGACGCATGCCACGTATACGAGAATGTAACAATTTTTCTACGTACATGTCATGCTTCGATTAAGGAATAAACGAGAAATGTACCTTGCACAAGTATCCATTCCTTGAACTGGAACTAGGGCTTTGTAGATACTCCTTCGCTTCTGAACCATACACCTTGCTACAGCGAGGCTGTAGAAATGGCAACCCAACATGGCCAGCCCCATGCTGTAGGAAAGAAATGATCAATCAACTTCGAAATCTCCAGAATAAACAACAAAAATTATTTAAAGCGATTTATTAAATAGCGGACCGGAATTTTCGGAAACCATCAATGCAACACATAAACGTCCTGAACATCGCAGACATGCACATATAGTTTAAGTTTCTCTGAAAACAACGTTATTGATCACACTAAAATACAAATTTCTCAAACATCAATAAACAGAGTGATTTAAACTCTCAGAATTGACCTTAAATGGCGAAATTGAAATCCGCAAAATAGCGACAAGCAATTCCAACAACAACCCTAATGGAAATATTTCCTTGCGGGACAAATAAACCATCCAACCATGAGAGGCCTAGAAAACACAACTTTTTTTGGTAAAACGAAGCAACAATGAGGAACCTTTTCAAGTAAATTTGACTCTGCCATTCCATCAAAATACAGTCTACAAAAGCTTGATCTAACACAATGCTGATTTCGGATATCGAAAACAAGATTTAAAAAAAGAGGAAAAAAAAACACACAAAAAAAAAAAAAAAAAAAAAAAAAAACTTGAAGATTGCTCACAAAAGATGGAATCTTTAAGATTATTCACCAACTAAACTAGAGCCAAAAAAGTCAAACTTCAACCATTTTCAATTGAACCAAAAATGCTTCAAGATCAGGCGTTTAATCAAACCCATCCAAAATTTCAGATCTTTGAGAACCAAAAAACTCGAAATCAAACGCATCCAATCAACGATTCACAGTCCAAAACTCACCTCAAACCATAGCTGACCACGAGCACTCCTTTTGGCACCGGAAGCAACCGCTTCCGGCATCTGCAGCCGCCATAGCCCGGCAGCCAGCTTCCGCGCCGACACCGCTACTTCCCGTCCCCTCCGGCGAGTCCTCCGACCGCTCTCCTCCGCCTTCTCGTCCTCATCGGCGACCTCATTCCCGAACTTCTCCCTCTCCTCCCCGTCCTCGACTTTCCACTTCAGGAGCGGCGTCTCCGGCCGGCTCCGCCGCCCGTTCGGAGCTCCGGTTCGCCTGACCCGGGCCAATCGCGGAGTCCGGGGCTTTCGCCGGGCCGGTTTGAGAGCCCCGAGCCGGCTCTGGAGATCCGAGTCGTTCCTAGGGTTTAGTGCTGCCTTGGATGAGAGCGACGAAGGGAATGCCGGTGCGAGGTGAGGTTTGCCTGAAATCTTCATCGTCGCCGGCGAGATTCGGCCATTTACAGTGGAGCAAAGATAGAAACTAGAGAGAGAAACAAGAAGAAGAGAAGTATGGTGTTGGCTGTGTAGTGTGTGCGAGTGTTGTGTTTGCGTGTAAGAGAGTGAGAGTAGAGAGAGAAAGTAGAGAGAGAGAGCTGGTCAGAGCTGAAGAAAAAGAAGTGTTTGTTTCCAGGGATTTTGACAAAGAAAATGACGCCTACGATCATGTACTCGAATATACGCAATTTGCCCAGATACAGATACGTATTAAATACGTATATTTATTTGTATTTTCTTTTATTATTATTATTATCTTTTTTTAAGAAAAAATATTTATATATATATATATATATATATTTTTTTTTTTTTTTTGTACAGGCAACAATGTCCAGTGTCAACGGAAAAATTGTAATTTTTTTTCCCGGAAAATTATTACATTTTTAGAGTGGGAAAATTACATCCTAATAGATTGTATTTTATTTCTAATTTTAGAAATAAGTACACTAGATAATATCATCTCGTATCTTGGAGAATGATCTTCTTTTTTTAAATTTGGACATGGGATTCGAATGCGTAAAATTATTGTTAAATTAAACATGCAATCACAATATTTTTAGAATTAATTTTAAATAAAAAAGATTATATTAATTAAATATGTTTCATAATATTATTCGATAAACAAAAAAAGAAATATAAATAAAATGACGTATTTTTAACATGAGAATTATTATTGAAAATTTTCCCTTCTCACTCTACTGAACTAGTCCCTACGGGATATGTTGTTGAATGGAGATCACAACTCTTTTTAGTTTTAGAACATATTAAAGAAAGAATTAATATAGAAAAAATTCGTATTAATCTAGAAGATGGGCGTGGTGCCGTTATTTCATAATTTTTTAAGATTTAATTATTTTTTAAAATATTGTGTAATGAAAAAATTAATATGCATTTTTATTTAAAGTGTTATAAATATTTTCTGATTATGTAAATGACATTTTGGATGCATTTAAAAAATAATATTTGGAAACCTTTATTTAAAAAATTTTAAATACGTGTTTGACTGCAAACAATTTAAATCTACGTTGCAAAAATATTTTCATTTAGGGCATGTTTGATTATTAGTTTATTTTAAATTAAATTGTACTTTTTTCATCATAATTTTTGTCATTTTCTGAAGAAAAAAATTTGCCTTTTCTGAAAAATTACTATTGAAACTTAAAAATCTTAAACTAAACTCATTCACCAAACACCCCCTTAGATATGTTACACAAAATTTCAAATCTAATGGCTTGAACTTTTAACAATTAAATGTTTTTGTTATTGTCAAACATTTTCATATAAAATTTTTATATAAATATTGTAGGTATTAGGTATTCAGATTTGAGCACTTTTTTCTTTTTTTCTTTTATAAGTTTGGAGTTTCCAATTTGGTGTTATCTGAATATTGATGGTAGCAAATATTTGAAGAAAATGTAATTTGTCCTTCATTATTTATTTATTTATTTATTTTGGTAATTTTGGAGGGACAAAATGAGACCCAAAACGACATCATAGCACTGACGCGCTCTGTGCAGAAAAGGGCAAGAGAGACGTTGTGGATATTGAATCCCAATGGAAACGACGTCGTATACAGCTCCTTCCATTCATAATAATAATTTTCATTGCTTTTTTCTTCCAAAGGGCCCAAGAGCATTGTGCATATAGAATACGATAATTGAGAGCTATCATTATTGTCACGAAAGTTTCTGGCTATTTCTGTGAAACTTCATTTATTAATCTATAAAATTGAAATAAATATAGCTTTTATTTAATTCTTTTTTTTTTCTTTTTTTGGTCATCTTTTTTGAGTTCCATGCAAATCATGAAAGAGATTGCACAAAAAAGTTTCGTTTTATATTGCACTTTTTTTTTTAATATAATAATAAATTATAGCTTAGGAGACTTTTAAAATAAAAGCTTCCGTTTCCAAACTCTCTAGCTTATTAATGATGGGAAAGAACATAAGCATAAATCATTCAACGCCAACTATGATGTGTTTTTTCCATAAATGTTAGTGATATATTGGGCCCCACAAGATAATCCTTAAAGAAAAGGGGGAAAGAAAAAAGTCTATGAATTATTAATCCAGTTAAAATAGATTTAACTGGCATTTGGAACACCAATTAAAATTGAGTGAATATTTAAAAATATATGTTGATTGGAATTGAACTATGACAGTAAAATAATGTAAAAATTTGAAATGTATTTAAAAAAAAATATCACTATAGATATTATTTTGTTCATCTCGTCATTTAATGTAAATCATCTTATTTCGACTTGAAATAATAAAATTATAGATTTTAAAAGTTTAAGTTTTTCAAAGATGAAAAAGAGATATTTGGATATGTAAATAATGAAACTGAGCTATTTTTGGAGAAAAAGATAAAATAAAAAAAATAAAAAAAACATAGTTCCAAACTTCAACTCGACTGGGGTCGCTAAATGGACTCAGTTTTTATTTTTTATTTTTTTTAACCTCAAATTAGATAAATATAAAATATCAAAAATCTAAATATAAGAGTAAAAAAATGACATATCTATTTAAGTAGTTATTTCCACAATTTTCTCTTAAAGAAATTTAATTTGGCCCACAGAAAAACATACTAAATAGATTTAGAAATAGGGAATATAATAACAAGAAATTTAAGTATTAATCATACAGTTAAAAGTCCTCATATTGCATTAATAAAAACGCGTGAATTCTACATTATTAACACGAATGAAGAGATACCATTATAAGGTTTTGTTTTCTGTCTTTTTATTCTTATAGAAGTAAATTAATATTTTCTTATCATATCTATAAAACCATTGCTGAATAAAATAAAGTATAAAATTACACTTTTAACTCTTCTATTGTATACATTTAATTCATCATTCCTTAAGAGTAAAGTTTTTTTTAATACTTTTTTTTAAAAAAACTCATTGTAGAGAGAATCAATTAATTTGATTCTGATATGAATAAATATATAATAGGAAACACTCTAATTTTGGCAACCGAGGCCTAACCATCATTCATTTGTGGTCGATTTTTTGACAAAGTTTGTCTATCGACAGCTGAGTGACAAAATGGCGAAGTTCTGTTGGGAAATGACAAACAAACACTTAACCAAGTACAACAAGCAACGAGTAAAGGTTTGACCTCAATGGAGGGTTTGAAGGTTTTGTGACACTACTTCAGGCTTGCTTCGATTTAGTCCTGATTGGCGAGTGAGCGAAGATTTTGCCTTCTTTATAAGCATTTAAGACACATCCGGATTAGAAAAGATGACCTTGCATTATATCATTTTACCTATGTAACGGATCTGATAACATCTGAGATCATGTAATATTATACGCAAAAGATCCTATCAAGCTTTAAAAATAGTGAATTATCTTAACAAATACACAAAATGTATGAAAAACAAATATTATACATCACACCTCTTATTTTAACAGAGTACTAATGATTAAATAATTGAATGTAGCAATAGAATTATTTTGACGAATTCTTTAGAAATTATAAAATCAATAAATTCGGTTCATGAAGTCGGTGGGTCCCGAAGCTCCTGCCCCATCAAACAGTTCTGGTTTTGTCTGTGTTGTGCCCTTCTTCGGACAGCCTCAGAGGTCTACTTCTCTTTTACTGCCTATAAATTAGTCCCACTTAGAAAAGCATCCGAGGGGAGCCACCACGTGGCGGTTTCCACGGCCTCCACGTAGCAACCATGTTAAGTATGCATGCATTATATTCTATATACATACATATATATATATATATACATAACATATATACATATTAAATTATGTATAACATGGTTACTTTTAAACATTATAACTTTTAATTAAACTACTTAAAACAACCAGATAATTTACTTATAATTTTTTTGTAAAATTCTATCTAATATGATATTGTTCAGCAATTATTGATGTAAAATACTTGTATGGTTGAAAAGAAATTACAACGAAATCAATTAATTGTTATAATAACGTTTAAAAATAATTATAAATCTGATATATAGATAAAAGAGTGTATACATATGATAAAAGAGTGTATCTATATATATTTGCCTAAATCTGATGTGTAGATAAAAGAGTGTATCTATATATATTTACCTGCATATGTATATATATATATATATATATATGATATATATGATGAATCCTATGTATGATATTGCAAGGCGACGAAATATGCCCACGTGGGTGTGGCCAATGTTGGAAGAGGGCGGGAGTGGTCTCTGGCTAATATCGGTTTGTGAGCCCCAAAGGGAACATATATTAATTTGTATGGTTTTCCATTTGTTTTAGATCTAATCCTTTAATTTTTAAACCTTAAACCAGGGAAAGGGGTTTTAGAAAAGTATTTTTTTCTTAGGCCAGTTGTTTATAACGGCTACTGTTGATCTTGACCGTTTGATTTAAAATATATATTAATCTCTCCCTATGTTTTTTTTGGTGGAACAAGGATCAAGTATTCACCACCTATTTTTAGGAAAGAAAAAAAAGAAGTATTGCCCTTAAACCATTATAGAGCTAGCGTCGCCATGTGGGTTTAGTATATCATAGGAGGTCATGTGTATATATATACGTAAATATATTTATCATGTAAAGAGATATCGTTCGTTATTTACAATAAAATTTTGTATTCGAATCAATAACACAATAATGTACAATTCACTTTGGAAAAGATTCATTTGTCATACGGAGTTTTTTTTATCTTATCATAATTATCGTGTACACGACACTTATCTAGCCCTTTTAATATTAAAAAGAAAAAAGGAAAATGAAAAAATAATAATAATAATAAGGGAAGTATACAATGTTAAGAGGGATGTGTGTGTGATGAGAAATAGAATTTGTTGGATGTTTGTGGGTTACTACTAACTTATGTGGATATACCATATGGGCTCTATTTATGTGGGTCCCTGCAATTTTCGAATGGAATTTGAGAACCAAAATTTAAATTTTTTTTTTTATAGTTATAAACAAATTATAAAAGTTTTTTTAATTATTAAAAAAAAAAAAAAAACTGTGGAGCAATAAACATGGTGTCCACAAATGATGATTGACAATGTGCAACAAACCAGTTGCATTATTGCAGTTAATTAGTACAGACCGAAATCTTTTGGTATAACACGCATCAGATCTTTTGTTTTTGTTTTTGTTTTTTTTTTTTTTTTTTTGGTAGATATATCAGATCTTTAGTTGGAAATAAAACACTAATTTTTTTTATGTATAATTAATCCAATTGGACATACTTTTTTTAATTACTAAAGAGTGTATGCAAGCTAGAGATCACACGAATTTGTCTCTATATGTATAAGATAAATTCAGTTTTTGAACTTTTGTTTTTTCCTCCTTAGAAATAGTCTATGTGTTGTAGTTTATTTCAAATTTAGCATGCGTTTAGTACATGTGTTTGACTGATTTTTTTAGATTTGAGTTGAATTGTTATACGTTTGATACATGGATTTAAATTACTAGAGCTTAAAAGTATAAAAACTTAAAATGTGTTCGCAAAAACACATTAATATGGAGATTGTTTCATTCTTATTGAGATTCTATGCAATTTAACAAAAAAACTAATCACATTTGGACTTGAATATGAAAAGTTATGAACTTTTAAAATTTGAGTTGTAAAGTTGTAATAGTAAATTGTAAATAGTTGAAACTAATTTTTTTTTTTAAATTATATTTAAATGTAACTGATACATCGAACGCAAGAGTCTTTAAAAAAGATTATAAGCTCCACTCCCGTCAAGAGATAAATTTAAAATTCCGAAGCTCCCGTTTAGAGGCAAGCTCCCATTTCAAAATTATTTCAAATTCTAAAGTGGATATTAAACTCAATAATTGTAAACTATCTCAAAAAGGGTGGCAATTGCTGTTTCGGGTTCATGAGAAAAGCTAGATATTTTGAGGAAAAAAAAATAAATCAGGAACTTGAATAGAAAAGGACATCTTACAAGCTTAGGGCTCATATGGGGGATAGGTTTTAAATTGAGAAAATCCTAATGCTTTTTAGTTATTTATTTATCCTTTTTTTCCCATTGTATTTCGATTTAGTTTTTTTTTTTTTTTTCCCAGGTTTGTAAGATTTTTCTCTTCTATTTTCAAAATTTTTTGTGTACTGAAAAAATCTTGTTTGACAATCCGTTTTACTTGATTCATTTATTATAACTTTTTTACTGTGGCTTTTTTTTTCCCCATAATAATTTGAATTGTGAGTATGATCCAAACGTATTCTAAAAGAATTTGTGTTGGAGCTAGTCCTTTTAATAAATAGATTGTTGAAAAATATAAAATATAAGAAGTTGAGCTAAATCTAGACCTAAACTAAGAATCGTGCCAATTATATAGTCCTCTGTGCAATAGAAAAAAAAATGAAACGAGATGTAAAATATGGATAACTTTGGCCCCATTTTAATTATTTTTTCTAAACAAAAAAGCGAAAAAAAAAAAATACATGTTTGATAATCTTGTTTTTGCCTTTTGTTGTTGTTGTTGTTGGTTATTCTTATTCTTATTTTTTATTGTTTAAAATCATGGAAACAAAAAGTAATTATTTGGAGGTAGCAACTGAGACAAGACTTCAACTTAGGGTTGGGATCAAGATCGGAGGTAGAAATTGGGGTCGGGATTTGGACATGATTGAGATTGGGAGATGAGATTAGGATCAAAATTAGGACCATAACAGTCAAGGCTAAAAAAGAGGACCGGGATCTACCCCGTCCAAATCCTAATATGTAACCCTTGATCCCTATCCCTGTCATAACCTGGATTGTAATCCAACCTCAATCCTAATATCTGTTTTACAAACAATGATATTTTATGTTTATGGTATATTTTTTATTAATAGAGAAAGACTAATTTTGACATTTTTTTTAGTTCGGAAACTAAATTTGATACAAGTTATATTAAACGTATTTGATTATAACAGTAGTGCTTAAGCATAGGTTTCATGCAACAATTTAATAAATCTTTATATATGCTTGTCTATTATTGCATTTTGTGGCTCCGCGTTGGGTCATGAAGTGTGACATGTGTTATATTCTACACACACACATACACACATATATATATATATATATATTATAGTGGGAGTGGTTATCCACTATTATTACTACGTGGACCTAACTCTATAATTTGTATATGAATATCACCATACTATGCATGCGTTTGGTGTAAGGGTTTGGATAGCAGAATTTGAGTTTGAATTGAATTGTACATTTGGTGTAACCTTTGAATTGCTAGAGTAAAAAAATATAAAAACTTGAAATGTGTTCGAAAAAATGTATATCAATATGAAGTTTACTTCGTTTATCTCGAAATTCTATGCAATTTGAAAAAAAAAAATCATCTTATTTATATTTGTATATATAAAGTTAATGGACTTTTAAAATTTGAGTTACAAAATTATAATAATAACTGTGAATAATAAAATTGAGGTTGATTTTTCAAAAAAGACAAAAATTGAGTCATAATTTTAAGATCCAAATCATAATGCCAAGTGCCCCATATATAAAGAAAAACTGTATAATGAAAAAAAAAAAAAAAAAAAAAAAAGCCTAAAATCCCACTTGATTAGTTAATGCGTTTGGGACAAGCACATGTATACTGAAAAAGAGATCAAATTAAAAAGAGCCACATATATAGGACCTTCCAAAAAACACTGTAGTAAAACTTATTATAATTCTACAGCTGAGTTTGTCGGAACAATGGAGGACCCTTGGAGACCTTACTCTTTTGTACCCTTTCATTAATTGAGAACAAAATTTGGGGTGTTACTCTTCCCCACATCACTAATATATATATACACACACTCACACACACAAAACTATATAATATAAACAAACTATATAGAAAATAACAGTTTTTAGTAAATAATTAAAGTCGGTAATAGGTTTTCAAAATACTTGTTGATAATGGTAAATTTACTTCTAGTTATTTACATGAGAAATTTGTTATTTTCTGGTATATATTTTAAATTTTTTAAAAATCTACTATTCATTTTAATTATTTATTGAAAACTGTTATTGTTATTTCTTTCTGTCTATATATAATGCATTTGTGCTAGCTAGGTTTGATTCCACATGTTAATCTTTTTGCTTCCTTTTCAATAGTAGTGAAAAAGCTTTTCAATCCTTAAACTCAAAATTTTCAATTTGTCTTACAGCAACCAATCAACAGACACACTGATGTTATAAAAAACGCGACACTAATAAATAATCAATTTTATCAGTAAATTCGAATGCAATGCTATTGTTCCATTTGTAAAACTTAAGGTGATGTTTACCAAATTCAAAAACAAAAGTAAAAGTAAAAAGTTAGATTATATTGATTTTCTTTTAAGCATCTTATTTATCTATTAGGGCATATAATTTGTAAATAAATTAATTTCCTTTCTAGTGTATACTAATAATTTGAATCATACCCGCAGTTAAAACTCTCGTAATTAGGCGAAAAACTTCATACTAAATTCATATTTAAAAAAATCCAATTGACCAAATTGAACCCATATACTATAGTAAAAAAAATTTAGATTTTCAATCTAAACCAAAAAGGTTCAAATTGGATGAATTCCAACCTGAAAATCAAATGGAGCGTAACTTTAAGAATTAAAATATTGACTTAATTATCAAATATCATTATGCACAATTAAATAATTATTGGTTCAATAAGGACATGCAAGTAAATTTGGTGTCGATAAAAAATCTATATTTATTTCAAGGAATATGATTGAATTTTTTTTTCTCTCTCATTTCTTTATGTTATGTGAAGCTCACTAATTATTATTCCCGATTTTTGTTGGTAAATTCAAAAATAGGTAAGAATTAGAGAAACACCTCCCCCTTTATCTTTTCCATTCAGTGAAGTAATAAAGTATAGAGAGGAGATTCCTCAATCTATATGTATTTTTCTACTTACCTCTAATATATATTAAGGTTTTTTCCTAATTAAATTAAAAAAAAAAAAACTTTAAAGCTTCACGAGTGATTGAATTATATATGATGCATCATGCATGCATACAAGTTGAGTATAGTTGACTGTAGATACAAGTTCTTTGAATGGCGTCCACTTTATACTGTTTTTTTTCCCTTTCTTGTGCTTGACATTAATTCTATTGACATATATATATATATATATGAGGCCTCAAAAGATCTGACTTGTAATGTGCCTGTCCACACATGGCCTGTCAGTATTTTACAATATATTTATATATATATATATAAATACTGTATTATAAATCCGACTATTATAAAGCATCTGACATTTCCCTGGCCACATATACATATAGTTATATATGTATGTGTGTGTTGAGACTTATACAGGACAAATCTAGCAGAAAAGTACACTAGAATAATGAAATCTTTCTAGCAAGCTGAGGGGCTTCGTGTATACTTTAGGTAATTAATTTAGAGAGAATCCAAAGCCTTTATTTATTAAGTTCACATATTTTGGTACGTGAAACCCTAGTTTTATAAATCAATGGGTTGGATTGAGGACAAACATAAATAATCAAGATGGACACAACTTAATCAACAACTCCTTATTCAGTACTCTGTTGTTCCTCAATAACTCAGTGGTATAGCGGTCGACTCTTAATTTACTGAATATCATAGTTTCGAAACTTATTTGTGAAGATTTGATTCATAACAAATTAAAAAATTCAGAATAAAAGGGTTCACCTTAACTGTTAAAAGTAGATAACATGTTCCCTTCTAAAAGCCGTTCTCAATAACAATATCAAACGGACCGTTAATTTTGTAGCTAATATAAATGCGTGAGTCATTAGGAATACATACTCGTGTAAACATATAGTTATTAGTTATTACAATTATCAATACCAATATTGTATTTGATATTAAAAAATGTGAGTATAATATATAGATATTTATACTTTATTGGTTGTTCTCATATTTGAGTTTAGAATCTTTCTCTTAATATATCCCACTCTTATTGACTAGACCAATTGCAAAATTTTTTTTTAAAAAAAGTTAGATAATTTTATTCTAATACTTCTATATATATATATATATATATACACACACATACATGGGAGAGGCTCCTGCACATTACTTAATTACATGACTTGTGTTATATTATACTAATCAGATTATTTAAATTTTTTATTTTTAGTGATAGTATTTGTCCTTCACATTATTATTTAAAGAATACCATGTGACAATATTTTAAATATAAAATTATATATAAATCAACTAGTTATTATAAATTCTTAAAAAAATTATAAATGTCATATGATATACTATACATATACGGTACCATATAAGAGATAATTCTTATGTATATAAAAGCTATTTAATTTATTTGGTACGTACAAATTGATGGTGGCACCATAATGTTATTACGTACCAATGATCTGATAAACCTTTTTTCCGTACTATATAACATTAATCCATTTCATCCCCATGCAAGTCAAAGAGAATAACCATTGTTGAGACCTTTTTTTTTTTTTTAATTTAAATTTTCGTTTAATGAGCTATACAAGTCTACAAAGTCACAACCAAAAGTGATTATATTTAATATCAAACACACTACTAGCCTTTTAGGCTTTGAGGTATAGCTAGCTAGGTTTCTTGACATATCCATAATGAAACGAGTGACGCGTGTTGAAGTAATACCAATGTTGTTCTTTTTTTCTGTAAAGGAGTCATTATGATTTATGTTTGTAAGTTAATTGCCTTTAAACATGGGAAAAATGTTCTCTTCTTTTTCCTTTTAGGCCTAGCTACTTCACTGTGTTTTCACATGATCGGCATGGCCCTCTCTCATCTTTTCCTCGTTGATCATTCACTTTATGAAGCTTCTAAATACGTCTATATATGTGTGTATATGTGTTAGTCCAACGCATTTGGACATATATATTTGAGAAAATCTATTAAGTAGGAAAAAATTAAAATTATACATATACTAAAAAGGTGGACTAGATTACTGTTCAGTAAATAGTGATAAACAATGAATTTTTTTTTTCATTTTTATGCTTCTGTTACAGTGTTTTACAGTACTGCTACAGTAAAATTACATTTTTATCCTTTATTTCTCCTTCATTTTCTCGAATGCTACAGTACTTACCGATTTTGTCCTTTTGGCATTATCCGACCATTAGAGAGAGAGAGAGAGAGAAAGAGAAGGAGACCGTCCATTAGAGAGAGAGAAAGAGAGAAAGAGAAAGAGATAGAGATAGAGATAGAGAGTAATATATATATATATATATATATCTACATTAAAATAAATTAAAAAAAATAAAGATAGAAAAAGAAAAATCATAAGATAAAAAATTATATTTTATTAAATTATTTCTAATTATAAAAAATAAAATTATATACGTTAAATAATTTTTAAAAATTTTAAATTATTGAATTGATAAAAATTTAACGAAAAAAAAAAAGAATAATACATTTAAATAATAAATTAATACTATTAAATTATAATATTCAAAATAAACAAACAAACTAAAAAAATATGAAATTAAATAACAATTTACAAAAATTCTAAAATATAAAAAGGTTTATAAATTACAATAAAATTAAAAATCAATAACTAATTTTCTACTGTAATGAACGTAATTATGAAAAATGTATATTTATAATTATTATAGCTAAATTATTATTTATATCATATATTAATATTATTCTTTAAAATTAATTTTTTTAAAATTATTTATTCCATTACTAGGTTTATTTATTGATTTAATTAATTTTGTTTAAATTTAATAAATTTACTTAAGTTATTAATTTTTTTTTACTATTTAAGTTTAAAAGTTTTTAATTTTATTTATTCTCTCTGATTTTTTAATAACAATATTTTATTATATTTTATTCTATTAACAACAATTCTTATACTTAATATTTTATTTTAATATTTGATATTATTAATTTTTTATTCTTTGACTTCTGTTATTTTTTTCTTCTTCTTTTTAAACAAAATGTTCAATAAGTTTTTTTTATATTTATATCTATAATCTTTAGAAATAAATTTTTAAAATTTTTATTCATGTTTATGTTTATTTGCTAATTTAATTGGTTTTTATTTTATTAAATTTACCCCGTAATTTTTGTTATCCCTTTGATTTTTCAAATTTTTTTAATTTTATTTAATATTTGAACTTTTTTATTGCAAGAAAATTATGCTTATAAATATAAATGTATGCACTTTAATATTATAATAGTAAATACTAAAAAAAAAAAAATATACTTACTGTAATTATAATCTATATCTTAATTCATTACTTTTATTATATAATACTCAATTTTTTTTATTTTTGTTTTTTCTCCCTTCCCCATATAATCTATATCTTAATTAACTGCTTTTATTATATAATACTTAATTTTTTTTAATTTTGTTTTTTCTTCCTTCCCCTTACAACGCACGGGTATTAAACTCGTAATAAACTAAAAAATAGACGCAAAAAAAAAAAAAAAGAGGCATAAAAAATATCAAAAAGATTAAATGACCAAAATGTAAAAAATGACCAATACATAGAAAGGACTAAAATGAAAAGGGGGGAGGGGGGCAGAATAAGAGAGAAAAAAAAGTTTTTTTATCCAAAATGATTCGTTCTGGACGAAAACGAAAGTGCAATTTCACATTTATATATATGTATATAGATATGTATATTCACATTTTTGAAGAGGATTATTGTTACACTATTGTAATTGATTGGTATTGACGATAAAAGCATGTAACAATGAAAATTTTGTTACCTTAATTGTTAGTATATCAATCCTCTTAAGCAAGAAATTTGACCGTCCTCTACTAAAAAATTAGTAGTATAATACATTTTTTTTTTTTGGGACACCGAAAGATATGCGACCAAAAATTTGATCACCAGAGCTTGGTAACGGAAGGTCTAGGCGACCAAATTTTTTTCATCGCAGAAACGTTGGCAATCAAATTCGGGAACTAAAAGGGTTTACAGTTTAAAATATAGCGACCAATTTTTTGGTCGTAGAAGAGTTTTGGTATCGACATACTGTGTTTATGGCGACTAAATCATATTATGTTAATTACTTTGGTTTACTTTGTTGGCGAGAGGACCATGACATAGAGAGAAGATCGTCTCTTTATTGCATTGGCTTTTTTCACATCATTTTATATATCCAAGCATAAAAGAATCGTAGAAGTACCAGCTTATTTTGTAGGATTTTTTTTTTTTTTGGACTCGACTCATGTACATCTCCTTATCTTTATCCTTTTAATGTTTTTGAATAATTTCATGATACAATAATTTAAAAATGTATTTTTGATTATAATATCATGCCACATAAATTAAACAGTTATATTAATTAAATACGTATCATAATTCTACTAGAGGAACACAAAAAAGAGCACAAATAAGGGGATCTATAAGCCAAATCATGTAAAAATATCGGCCTAATATAAATATAAGGGAGAAAAAAGGTAAATAACATATTTACCGAAGTAAAAAACCATAAACAACATATTCACAAATTTGTTAACATAAATATCATATTTATGAGTAAGACTGTTTTTTTATTAGTAAATAAAATATTTACCTAATAAAGAACTTGTTTATGATAATATTAGTAACTATGTTATGTACTTTAACAGTTTCGTAATCTATAATTACTTATTTTAGTTTTCGTAAATTTACTGTTTACTATATTTTTCTCCAAATTTAATTGGAAATAGTGAAAAACAAGGATATATAATACAAAGAAAATTATGGAAACAACCCTTCAGATGCACTAGCCTTGGATTTTGCCCTCCTTTTTAACACTCTTTTTCTTTTTTTTTTTTTTTATCTTAAATTTGAATATGCTTTAATAAGACTAAATTACCTGCATTATCTCAACAAACCCTATCTATTTCATCTCTCTCTCCTCTCTCCTCTCTTCTCTCTCTCTTCCCTTCACTATCTCTCTCTCTCTCTCTCTCTTCCCTTACTTTTTGTCTCCGCTCTCCCTTCTCCTAGCGCTCGTCTCTCTTCCCTCTCTCTCTCTCCTCCCTCTCCAGTCATTCTCTCTCTCCAAAGTCGCAGACAACCAACTATTTCTAATGGAAATGAATGGTAATCTGGTAGATTACCAAAAGGTAATATACCAGAATACTTTCCGATGATTAGAGACCGGAACCGTGACAAGAAATTATCGATAATCTATTTTGATTCTGACGACTTCTGGTAGTAATCTACTAGATTATCTTTTTGACCGGTCAACGGTAATTTCAGAAAGGACATCTTACGTGAGCTCAAAAATCCTGAAGCCGAATGGGGGAATAATCAAGTGGTGTATTTTTTGGGGCAATCCTTCAAATCACCCGTGACTCAAAATTAGATTAGTATTGAACTTGGCCCATTTCAATAGTGCCTAACGCAAATTCGTGAATCCAATCCAAATGTGTCTAATATAAACACGAATTTGTCTTATTAATGAGATTAGTTTTTGCGGCTAATAATGAGTCATGGGACAACATTTTGACGCCATCAACGTAGATTTCTACAAAGAATACTAATTAACTAACTACATAAATAGATTTATACACCTGCATGTATTTATATATATATATATTATGTGTGTATGTGTGTGTGTGTGTGTGTGTGTTTTCAAGTTTTATGTAGTCTTGAGACTCGAAATAGTCAAAATTACCAAACCAAAATCAAACTTTGAAATCATATCGTCGTCAATCTTGTACGTCAATAGGATAATAATAATAAAAATGATAAGCATACAAAAGGGAAGATAAGGATTCACGTCGCCATCTACATTTCTTTCAAAGGTGACTGCATTTTCGAATAATTCAGATAAACATGACGGACTTCAGATTATATATATTGTTTATATATAGACATATATGTATATGTATAACACTTGAATTGCCTCATTCTTTTCTTACCAATTCTGCTGGTTTTATGGTCATGCTAGTTCTTTTGGTCATTGTGTGTTTGCTTTCGCCATGCACGCTCTGACCAAAGAATTAAATTATTAACGATTAATAAAAAAGTTCTTGTGAAAAACGTGACAAAATTGAAGTGTACATATATATATATATATATTTGTATGTAGTGAGACAGTGGTGGAGTCATAAATTTTTTTAGAAGAGACGTGAAATAAATAAAAAAATTTGAACCAAAACTACAATACTAAAATATTTTACCCTCATTTATCTATTTGTATCTTTGGATTTCTTTTTTCTAAATGAACTAAACTTATAATAGAGTTTAACATAATTTTAAATTTAGAATTCAATAAATTGTGAGTTTTTATATAGTTTATTTTAATTAATTTAAGATACTAAATTTTAAATGTGAGTACTTTTAAAAAATTTGGAGGGAAGTTAAATAAATTTTTTTACAAAACATGACAACTTAGTAACTTAAAAGATTTCAGGGGAAAAATATAAGGGATAAAGTTGTAAATCATTTTGTCAACGAGGAAAAAATTATAAAGAGTTATTAAATTTAGGGTGCCAAAATAGGAAATCTAAAAATCCAGGGACCATGGGCATAAGCTCCCTCCGCCATTGCAATCAGAACGCTTTAGTAAACGTATAGGATGGTTAATCGCAATCATGAAATTTAAATTAAATATACATATTAGATATTATGAGAAGCCTTTTTGAGAAGTATTATTATGCTTTTTAAATAAATAAATAAACAAATATCATATTATTTAAATTGTATGATTGTGATTATTATTCTTTATAATGAGACGCTCGCGTTAGAAGTATACTTAGGGTCGGAGGAAGACGAGGCTCATGGAAGCATATGCCCCCTTGAATTTTTGAAAATTTCTTTTTTTCCCCTCTTATAAGTTTTAAAATTTCAAATAACTCTCTATACTTTTCTCTCTTGTGACAAAATATTGTATAAATTTGTCCCCTTATTAGTCCTGCAACTTTTCTAATTACTACATTTACGTAAGTTTTAAAAAAACTTCCAATTTCATCCTAATTTTTTTCTTCTTAAGTACTCATGTATTAAACTTTACATCTCAAATAAATCAAAATAGATTATATCAAATAAATATTTGAACTCTAAATATTAAAATTAAATAAACATCTATCACAAGTATACCTCATTTCAATAAAAAAAATAAAAAAAAAATAAAAAGATACAAATTCATTACTAATGATAAAAGATTTTAATATTGTTAAGTTTTGTTACAAATTTTGACGTCTCTTCTAAAGAAATTTATGACTCCGTCACTAAGTATATCGTATATGCAAATTTTGTATAAAGATATAAATGAATGATGGAAATATTGTTAAATAATTGCCTTTTTTGGGCCAATATACTTTCCACAATTGTAATTTTTTTGTTTTTGTTTTTTTGTTAATAAGTTCCACAATTGTGATTTTTCCACAATTGTTATTTACATTCATGGAAAAAAGGGCCAGTCCTGGTGTAAAATTGGTCCTCTAAGTTCTAAATTCTAATCAACGCACCCAAGCTTGACATGAATTGAGGAGCTAGCTAGTTTCTAGGCAACAACTTACGAATATACTATATGAAACAAGAAATTTTCTCGGGAAAGAAAAAAATGAGAGAGAAAATTATAAACTAGACATAATGCTAAGGTTCTCAGAAGGCTACATATTTACATAATTTAATGAGCTAAATGTATGACCTTTGAATATGGACCAGGAATTCCAAAGAGATGGGACAATGGTAAGAATTCAAAGTCTCTCAAATGCCGTCAAATTAGATCAAAACTGTTATTAATTTGACAAAAACATATAATTTTCTACTGAAAATTACACCTTTCCAATGCCTATTATTAATTCCAATAAACTAGTAGTTGTGTTGGATAAGTACAAGTAAAATTTAATCATAATTCATGACTCTAAATTCTTGATTATCAAATGTTTAGATCATGAAAAGAGATAGTTGACATCATTTTTTTTTTTTTTTTGAGTTTAAGCTATGACCCACATTTCATTTTCTTCATAAAAATTTTGATGAGTATGGACAAGATCCAAATTATTCCATTTTCGTTGAATTACTGTTTTTAATTACTTAATTTTCTTTGGGGACTAGATCAAGGTCATTACTCTCTTTTTCTTTTTCTTTTTAATTCATTTTACCTTGTGTATAAAATTATTTTTTGGTTATCGCCTCCTCCGAACTGGATCAAGACTGAGTCCTTGGGTTCTCTGCATTGTGTGTTAACTTTACAGTTTCATAGATTCTTTTGATGCCTATTTGAAAAGAATAATGACCCGTTTGGGGTAATATCTAGAGATAGTATTTTGAAAGTTGAATTAAAAATATGTGTTTGGGGGGGAAACTTTTAAAAAAGTTATGAGATATAAAAAATAGTACAAAAATATGAAATGTGTTCAGGAAAAAAAAAAAAAAAGGCAAAATTGATCTTTGTCTTATTCGTCTCATCATTACGAGCATTTTAACATAAAAATCATCTCATTCCGATTTATAATGAAAAAGTTGCGGACTTTTAAAGTTTAAATTTTATGAAAATGGAATAAATAAAATTTGATATAGAGTTTGAAATTTAAAATTCAAATGGAAAAATGTCATATTCAGATATGATACCCCAAACAGCCATGCTTGTAATACTTATATGCTTCTGTCATTGGCTAGTTAATTTTTAGCTGTTGTTTCTACCTTCCGGACTGTTTTTCATTAATTATTTTATTCCTTGATGATTTGTATTCTTTTCTTCATTTAATAATATTGAAGGGAGAGTTAGGATAAGGTTGTTATTATGTGATAACCTAGTTCGGATGTTTTTATAATTCTCCTCATATTAATGTTGCTCATTCTCCATATATATATATATATATATATATAAAGCAATTTCTTTTACAACGTTAACATGGTCAAAATGAATAGGAAATTAATACAATCATGTTCAGATACTTTGAACTTCTAGACGGCAGATTATAAAAATTGTTGACCTCTATTTTTTCACTCTCTTATCCTCGGATATTTTCTGCTTCAAGATCACCTTAGAGGCTTCAAGTTTACGTTAAATAATAAAGTTTTTTTTAAAAAATTATATAGAGATAATCAATTTTTATTAAGGAATAAAATAAAATATTTAAATAAAAGTAAAAATAATTAAAAAAAAAAGTTGACTGGATGAAAGCCACCACTTGGTCATTGTTAACGCATTTACATACACATATCCACATATACACATATGTTTTTGTGTGTGTGTATATATATATATATATTTATTATTTTATAGGTTAACATATATGAGTCTAGATCTGTTATCCTATTTTTTGTCTCAAATGCTATCTCATCAATAATATTTTGACAACTCATCAATTTATTAAAGAATTTTTAGTATTTAACATTTTTTTATGTAGCTAAATTCTTAAATTCGGATTATGTGTCATAATATTATTTGAGGAGATAGCTAATGAAACATGAAATCTGGAATATCAGATCTTGACTCTATGTATGCACACAAACATACAAAGGCAACATGACAATAATATTATATACATGTAGATAGGTCTTTACAAATGTACATATATATATTTTAGCTTGTTTTCGATCCCTTTAAAATAAGACAACATAGGATTAATTCAAACTTTCTGATCAAATGCCGTCAAATTAGTCCGTTGAAATGGCTAAATAATTCAACTTGATCTTTTGCTTGTGAAGCTAGTGTGTGTCTGTATATATATATAAACTGTTAATTATTGACCTTGTTCATCTAGAAGGGGCCAAAAAAAAAAAAAAAAAAACCGCAGACACATCCAAATGCAAATTCCAAAAACTAGTAGTTGTAGATTAGAACAAGTAATTGAATAAAACTCATGATAATAATAATTACTTTAATATCTATCAAAGTACATATATTTAGATTAATGAATAATAAATGTATCATAATTAATAATAATAACCTCGAGTACATGTATGACCCAGATTTTCATTCTCGTTGAATTGAAGCTTTTGGCTTACGTAATTCTTTGCATGCTTAAACACATATATATATATATATATATATAAACACGCTGTACGTAATTAATTAATTTATTCGATTGATCAATTTGAACTGCATGCTAGCAAGTTGGCATATTAGTGTGCTATATGCTTTCATACTAATTTACCATCTATTATTTTATAGTTCAAGATATGCTATATATTTATACATAAAAAAGTTAGGAATTATTATGAAGGGGTTATATATATAAATATATATGCATTATATCATGTTAACTAATACATGGTTTCATACTAATTTAGCATCTAATATATCTTTGTAGTTGAATGATTATAACTTATTTACTCACTAGAGAGCTAGTGGTAAGTGATCTTGTTACGCTTCTGAACTATATCATTCTTTATTGGACTAACATGTGATTTGTATATATATTATATGTTTTCGACACCTTTACATACATACATATATATATATATATATATGCGCGCGCGCGTTCTTTCAAGTTTTATGTAGTCTCTTGAGAGTTGAAGTCGTCAAAACTACCAAACCAAGATCAAACTTTGAAATCATCGTCGTCAAACTAGTACGTCAATAGGTTAATAATAATAATAATAATGATAGGCATACAAAAGGGAAGATAAGGATTCACGTTGCCATCTACATTTCTTTCAAAGGTAACTATATTTTCTAATAATTCAGATAGACATGACGTACTTCAGATTACAATATATATATATATATATATATATATGTATAACACTTGAATTACCTCATTAATCTTTTCTTTCCAATTCTACTGGTTTTATAGTCATGCTGGTTCTTTTGGTCATTGTGGGCTTGCTTTCAATCGCCATGCACGCTCAGACGACCAAAGAACATAATTAATTGTTCATGATTAAAAAGAATGAGTTCATGTGAAAAACGTGACAGTATTAAAGTGTACATATGTTTTTTTTTACACAGTGGCGGAGTCATATTTTTTTAAAGGGACGTGAAATAGATAAAAAATTTGACCATCATTTATCTATTTTGTTTCTTTGAATTTCTTTTTCTAAATGAACTAAACTTATAATAAAGTTTAGTTTAATTTTAAGATTTAGAGTTCAAAAACTTATGAATATTTATTTAAGATAATTTATTTTGATTCATTTGAGAAATTAAATTTTAAATGTGAGTACATAAAAAAAAAGGATGAAATATATATGATTTTTTTACCGTGCATGTAAATTTAGTAATTTAAAAAATTTCAGGGGAAAAATGAGGAATAAAGTTGTAAATCATTATGTCATAGAGGAAAAAACTATAAAGAGTTATTAAATTTAAGGGGCCAAAAGAGGAATTTTTAAAATCCAAGGGCCCTGGGCATAAGCTCCCTCCACCTGCAATCTGAACACTTTACTAATCGTACAGGAGGTCTAAATCGCAATCATGGAATTTAGATTATTATTGAGAGAAACTTTCTCTAATATTATGCTCTTTTTGAAAAGATCGTCTTATTTAAATTGTATGATTGAGGTTATTATTCTCTACAATAAGACGCTAGTGACGAAGCTAGAAAGTTTTGTTAGTGAGGGTCGTTACGGAGGGTTAAATTAATACATAGATAAATTTTGAGTGATATAAATTAGATTTTTCATTTTTTAGAAGGGGTTTTATGCAATTTTATATATATATATATATATATATATTTTTGTATATAGACATAAATAAATAGGAGAGAAACAAAGGTTGACGGGGGGCTTAAGTCTTGCTTCCCTATGTCACTGAAGACGCTCTCGCATTAGAAGTCTACTTAGGATTGGTGGGTGGTGAGGCTCATTCAAGCATATGTCCCCTTGAATTTTTGAAAATTTCTTTTTTTGTTTTTTTTTCCTCTGAAGTTTAAAATTCAAGTAACTCTCTATAGTTTTCTACCTTGTGACAACGTATTTTATAACATTGTCCCTTATTAGTCCATGCAATTTAATATCTCAAATAAATTAATATAAACCGTATTAAACAAATATTTATAATTTTTGAATTTTGAACTTTAAAATTAAATAAACGTCTATTGCAAATATACCTCAGTTAGAAAAAAAAAAAAATCAAAGATACAAATTCATTACCAATCGTAAAAGATTTAGAACTGTAGCATTGCTTCAAAAAAATAAAAAAAAAATTGAGAGAGAAAACCAGAAACTAGGTTCTCAAAAGGCAACATATATGCGCATAATTTGATGAGCTAAATGTATGACCTTTGAATAAGGACCAGGAATTCCAAAGAGATGGACAATTGTAAGAATTCAAAGTCTCTCAAATGCGGTCAAATTAGATCAAAATTGTTATTAATTTGACAAAACATATAATTATATGTCTACTCATGAAAATTACACTTTTCCAAATGCCTATTATTTCCAATAAATTAGTGTACTTGTACTGAATTAGTACAAGTAAATTTAATCATGACTCTAAATTCTTAATTACCAAATGTTTAGATCATGATGACCGATAGTTAACATCAAAAGAATTTATATATATATATATATATATATATATATTTTAGTATAAGCTGTGACCCCCATTTCATTTTCTTCATAAAAATTTTGATGACCATAGATAAGATCCAAATCGTTTCATTTTCGTTGAATTACTGTTTTTTATTACTCAATTTTCTTTGGGGACCAAGGCCATTACTGCCTTTTTCTTTCATTTCATATTACTTTCTCTATGAAATTATTTTTTGGTTATCGCATCCTCCGAGTTGGATTAATATTAATACCGATGATGCTGCTTGTGGTTCTCCGCATTGTGTGTTAAATTGACAGTTTCATAAGTTATTTTGATGCCTATTTTTAAAAAATTAATTACTTGTAATACTTATTTGCTTCTGTCATTGGCTAGTTTAATTTTTAGCTGTTGTTTCTACCTTCCGGATTGCTAGCTTTTCGTTTATTTCATTCCTTGATAATTTGTTTTCTTTTCTTTATTTAATAATATTTAAGGAAGAGTCAGGATAAGGTTAATTATTAGGTGGCAACCTAGTTTGAGTGTTTTACAATTTTCTTAATATTAATTACTCAATCTCTGTGACAGTCATCAATCCCTATAAGAAAATGGTAAGCTGTGCAGTCCCACATCATTTGAGAATGGATATATGTGATGGTTTATAAGTAAAGAGATCACATCTAAATGGTATGAGGCCTTTTGGGGTGAACCCAAGAGCAAAACCGTGCTAGCACCTCAACTGGAAATATGGCCAACGAAGACGCTGGGCCCAAAAGGAGGAGTGATTGTGACAGTCATCAGTCCCTACGAGAAAATGATAAGCTTTGCAGTCTCACATTGTTTGGGAATGAATATATGTGATGGCTCATAAGTAAATATACCTCCTCTAAATGGTATGAGGCGCATTTTGAGGTAAGCCCAAAACAAAACCGTGCGGACACGAGACTAAGCAGACAATATCATAAAAAGGAGATATAAGTCATTACAATCTCCTATACATATATATATAATTGCGTAATTTTCTTTACAATATGGTCAAATGAATAGAAATTATTCAATCATGTTCAGATGCTTTGAACTTCTAGCTGGTAGATTATAAGCATTGTTGAGCTCTATGTTTTCACACTCTTTCATCAGATATTTTCTGCTTCGAGATCACTTTAGAGGATTCAATGAATGCATACGTTAAATGACAAAATTTTTAAAAAGAATTTATATAGGGATAGTCAATTTATATTAGAATTAAAATGAAATAAAAAATAAAAAATTTTAGGTAAAAATAAAAAATAAAAGTTTACTGGGATAAAGGTGACCACTTGGTCATTGCTGATGCATTTATATAATTATTTTATTGTTAACATATATATATATATATGCACACAAACATATATACAAAGGCGACATCACAATAATATATACATGTAGCCGTCTTTACAGATGTACATATATATATTAGCTTGTTTTACCTTTAAAATAAGACAGCATAGGATCAATTCAAACTTTCTGAACAAACGTATAGGAGGTCTGAATCGCAATCATGGAATTTAGATTATTATTGAGAGAAACTTTCTCTAATATTATGCTCTTTTTGAAAAGATCGTCTTATTTAAATTGTATTATTGAGGTTATTATTCTCTACAATAAGACGTTCAGTGACGAAGTCAGAAAATTTTGTTAGGGGGTTAATTAATACCTAGATAAATTTTGAGTGATTTAAATTAGATTTGTCATTTTTTTAGAAGAGACTTTATGCAATTTTCTATATATATATTTTTTTGTATATAGACATAGATAAATAGGGGGAAACAAAGGTTGTGGGAGGCTTAAGCCTTGCTTCCCTACGTCCTTGAAGACGCTCTCGCATTAGAAGTCTACTTAGGATTGGAGGGTGGTGAGGCTCATTGGAGCATATGCCCCCTTGAATTTTTGAAAATTTCTTTATTTTTTTTTATATTTTTTTTCCCTCTGAAGTTTAAAAATTCAAATAACTCTCTATAGTTTTATCCCTTGTGACAACATATTTTATAACATTGTCCCTTATTAGTCCATGCAATTTAATATCTCAAATAATCAAAATAAACCGTATTAAACAAATATTTATAATTTTTGAACTTTGAACTTTAAAATTAAATAAACGTCTATTGCAAATATACCTCAGTTTGGGGAAAAAAAAAATCAAAGATACAAATTCATTACCAATCGTAAAGATTTTAGTATTGTAGCATTGCTTCAAACTTTGACATAATTCACATCTTTTTTTTTTTTAATAAAAAATTCTAGCTCCGTCACTGTGTATATGTTAATTTTGTATAAAATATGAATGAATGATGGAAATATTGTTAAATAATTGCTCCTTTTGGTCCAATATGGATTTTTCACAATAGAAATGGTAACAAATAGCATATTATATAGTTTATGGTTAATTTTAAGAATAAATTTATGTGCATAGTTTCAAATTAGAGATAGAGAAGAGAAAGTAGGACAAATTTTTTTGATATTATATAATCATAAATAAATTATGTTATTTATTACTTTGTTTAAAATTTCATGTTATAATTTACTATAACTCTCATAAAAAAATAGATATTTTGCTCTTTGCCCTTTCCACAATTGCGATTTACATGCATGGAAAAAAAGGGGCCAGTGCAGGTGTGGAATTGGTCCTCGAAGTTCTAAATATAATCAACACACTTAAGCTTGACATGAATTGAGTGATATATATATATATATATATTATATATTAATTATATATATTGTATAGAGGCCCTACCTTACCTGTCTAGTTTGTAGGCAGCAACTTATGAATATTATAAGGACCAGGAATTCCAAAGAGATGGGACAATAGTAAGAATTCAAAGTCTCTCAAATGCGGTCAAATTAGATCCAAATTGTTATTAATTTGACAAAACGTATAATTATATCTTCTCATGAGAATTACACCTTTTCCAAATGCCTATTATTTCCAATAAATTAGTGTACTTGTATTGAATTAGTACAAGTAAAATTTAATCATGACTCTAAATTATTAATTAGCAAATTTTTAGATCATGATGACCGATAGATAACATCATAATAATAATAATTTTTTTTAGTATAAGCTATGACCCACATTTCATTTTCTTCATAAAATTTTTGATGACTATAGATAAAATCCAAATCGTTTCATTTTCGTTGAATTACTGTTTTTAATTACTCAATTTTCTTTGGGGACCAAGGTCATTACTGCCTTTTTCTTTCATTTCATTTAGTTTCTTTATGAAATTATTTTTTAGGTTATCGCCTCCTCTAAGTTGGATCAAGATTAATACTGATGGTACTGCTTGTGGTTCTTCATTTTATGTGTAAATTGACAGCTTCATAAGTTATTTTCATGCCTATTTTTAAAGAATTTAATACTTGTAATACTTATGTGCTTCTGTCATTGGCTAGTTAATTTTTAGCTGTTGTTTCTACTTCTGGATTGTTTTTCGTTTATTTCATTCCTTGATGATTTGTATTCTTTTCTTTATTTAATAATATTGAAGGAAGAGTCAGGATAAGGTTGTTATTAGATGATAGCCTAGTTCGGATGTTTTACAATTTTCCTATTATTAATTACTCAGTCTATGTGACAGGTAAGCTGTGCAGTATCACATCGTTTAAGAATAGATATATGTGATGATTTATAAATAAAGAGACCACTTCTAAATGGTATGAGGCATTTTGGAGTGAACCGAAGAGCAAATTGTGCGGGCATGAGGCTCAAAACAGACAATATTATACCAAAAGAAAGCATGGGTCGTTACAAATGGTATCAGAGCCTATATCCAACCAGAAGTGTGGTCAATGAGGACGTTGGGCTCAAAAGGAGGAGTGATTGTGATAGTCATCAGTCCCTACGAGAAAAAGATAAGTTGTATAGTCTCACATCGCTTGGGAATGGATATATGTGATTTATAAGTAAGAGATCATCTCTAAATTGTATGAGGGGTATTTTGAGGTGAGCCCAAGAGCAAAACAATATGGGCATGATATTCAAAGTAGACAATATCATACCAAACGAAGATATGGGTCGTTACAGTCTCCTACATATATATTGCGTAATTTTCTTAACAATATGTAAAAAATGAATAGAAAATAATTCAATCATGCTCAGATACATTGAACTTCTAGTCGGCAGATTCTAAGCATTGTTGAGCTCTATGTTTTCACACTATTATCATCCGATATTTTCTGCTTCAAGATCACTTTAGAATAAAATTTTTAAAAAGAATTTATATAGGGATAGTCAATTTTTATTATGGTTAAAATGAAAAAAAAAAATTTAAATTTTTAGGTAAAAATAAAAAATAAAAAATAAAGTTTACTGAGATGAAAGTCACCACTTGGTCATTGCTGATGCATTTATATAATTATTTATTGTTAACATATATATATATATATATGCACACAAACATATATACAAGGCGACATCACAATAATATATACATGTAGCCGTCTTACAGATGTACATATATATTTTAGCTTGTTTTCCCTTTAAAATAAGACAACATAGGATCAATTCAAACTTTCTGATCAAACGCCGTCAAATTAGTCCGTTAAAAGGGCTAAGAAATTCCACTTGATCTCCGGCATGTGAAGCTAGTGTATATATATATATAAACTGTTAATTATATTGACCATATTCATCTAGAAGGGGCAAAACGTTACACATAATCCGAATGCAAATTCCAAAAAACTAGTGGTTGTAGTTTAGAACAAGTAATTGAATTCAATTCATGATAATAATAATTACTTTAATATCTATCAATCTATATCTTTAGACTAATGATGAGTATATATATATATATATATATCATAATAACCTCGAGTATAAGCTATGACCCATATTTTCATTCTCGTTGAATTGAATCTTTTGGCTTACGTAATGTTTGCATGGTAAAAAACAAATCAAAAGAAATACTGCACGTGATTGATTAATTAGATTGATCAATTTGAACTGCATGCTAGCAAGTTGGTATATTGGTGTGCTATATGCTTTCATACTAATTTTCCATCTTATAATATTTTGTACTTCAAGATATGCAATATATACATCCATATATATATATATATATTGACAAAGTCAGGAATTTTTATGAGGGGTTGTATATAAATTTATACAATAATATATATTGCAAAGAAAAAAAAAGTTTGATTATAGGTGGCTATATGTAAATTTATTAACGTATATGTATATATATATTTTCACCTATATATATACCTTGAAAAGACCAAAAGTTGTCATAAACTAAACCCTCACTTTCTAAATTGCAACAAAAGTACTAAACCTATATATATATATATACTCATTCTATATATAATCATATAAATATAAATTGGTGCGACTATAGTGATGATATAACGACTTGAATATGTTTTCTTTTTCTTTTTCTTTTTTAAGATATATATTTACGATTTGAACTGAATTAGAAAAACACAGATTAAATTAAAATTATAAACAATTGACAACTTTTTTAACAGCTACTTAAAAACCACTCAGAACAATAATTATAACTAGACAAATGATGAGAAGATTTAAAAAAGGAAAATATTCCTTATACAGGTTTCAATAATATACTAAAAGGAAAAAAAAAATTTTGTTGGCAGCAACTTATAATAAGAACACAAAAATAAACAGAAATAAAGATTTAAAAAAATAATTCGCTCAATATAGTAGTTTGATTAGGTGCTCAACTGAGTCAACCGCTACGTCATATAATGACATAAAACTTGATTTGATTTAGAGCCTATAACGTTTTGTATATGTATATATATTTATGTAGTATATATATTACTAATTACATATTCTATTTATAAGAAGTGGTGATGTGGGGAAAAGACAAAATTTTTTGTTCTAACTTGCTTGCTTTGTTTTGTTTTGTTTTTTAATTTTGTTTTTTACTTTTTTTAATTTTTTTAATCTTTATAATGGTTCATGTCCATTAACTTTTCATTCAATTTTAATCTAATGGTTTATTTTTAATCATTTTTAATACACATGGCTCTGTGTTCCTCCCACACCTCATGCTTTTTTACACCTCAAACCATTTTTTTTTTTTTTTTTAAGTTCAAACCAGTAGTTTTTGTTTTTAACTCCTTCAACACCTTCACCTTATTTACAGCCTATGCACATGTATTATACTTAACCTTTATTTCTACCAAGCTTTTCCCTTCACCTTATTTACAGCTTATGCACATGTATTATACTTTAGGTGTATATATATATATATATATATATATATTTGGTAGTCTTTAACCTTTATTTCTACCAAGCTTTTCCTTTCTATTTTAAGACATTTTTTTTTCGCACTTCGACTACTTTTTTTTTTTGGTGAATAAAAAAGATTTGGGGCAATCCTATTATTTTTAAGTTTTCAGTCTCACAGGCAGAAATCCCCTTTCTCTAGGAATATCAAGGAGACAAGTTCTGTATACTAGTTTTTCTCAGTCAGTCATATGGGGTTTACCCTGTCATCACCAAACCATACTTCAACAGCCGAAGTTAGGGCGAAACCTAAGGCGAAGCAAATGGGAATCGAATCGAGTGAACGAATGGGAGAAGCCTAACAAAAGCATCCACCGTTGCCAATTCATCCACCCATACCCATGTAGGTGTTACTTTGACTACATTTTTGTCCCTTAATGAATTCAAATATATATATATATATATATTTCCTTCTAAAAGTAGTACAACTTAATAAATAGTTTGTTTGTTCTTTTGTTTGCATGTTTTTTAATCTTGTACTTGTTTTAATTTTGTTTATCGAAATGTTTATTTTGAATCTAAACTTAAAAAAAATGTGTCCCTGTTTATATATGGATATTTTTAAATTAAACAACCTTCTAAAATATGATTTAATCATATTTGACCTTTACGTTTATATAATTTTAATTTTTTTCTCTCCAAAATAATTTTCTCACATTTTTTTAAATCTTATATATATTTTTATGTGTTTCGATCAATTTACAAAATCTGTTTTACTTAAACCTCTGAAGATGAGCAAAATTTTTGCTTGCTTAGTGTATTTTTTGAGATATCACTTTTTACAGTAACTGTACTTTTACTCTATTCATAGGTGTTTGTTAAGATTAATTATTAAATTAAATTTTTAATAGTTTGATTTGTAATGTTAAAATTTAAGAAGCAACACACAAAATTACTGTCTAGTCTAGATCCAACAATTAAAAATGATCCAATGACTCAAGTAACAATTCCTACCAATAGTGTAAAAGCACAATTCTTATTATAATTGTTTCTTTTATTTATTTCCAAAATATTGTATTTTAAAATCTTTTTCAAAATATATATATATTTTTTTTATTTTTTTAGTAGATATATGCTATATTTAAAATAGGCAGTTACATTGTTTTTTCAACTTTTCAACCAAAAAAGTTGACCTTCTCATAAAATATTCTTTCTAACAATCAAAATCATACTAAACAAAATCAATATGGATAGTTAATATAATGTAATAAAAGTTTATACAAACAAGAAATAATTCCTTAACCTTTTCATTCATTTAAAAAGTTGGAGCTGGATATTAAACATAGTGTAATATTATTATAGTTAATTTAACAAAGTTTTCTTTATTTTTTTAATTATTTGTTCTAAGAAAAAAAAAAAACATAACTACAGCCTTCAAAAAAAAAAGTACAAAGATGTGACCCATGCTAGTACGTGTGTGTAGAAAATGATTCACATCGTGAAAAAAAGATTTCATGATACATCATGAAATTAAAAAATAATTTATTAGGGGTAAAAAAGTCAGGATAAAGTAGTAATTTCAATTTTACAGAATCTATAAAATTTTGACACATAATAAATTATAATATTCATGATAAAATTTTTCATGATATTTATCATTGTTCTATATATATATATATATACATGAATGGTCTGTTTGGTGAATGATTTTAGTTTGAGATGAGATGAAATTTTTAAGTTTGAGTTGAGTTAACTTTTTAAAAAGTAGTTATAAACTTTGTTGACTTTTCAAAAAAAAAAAAAATTAAGATGAAAAATTTGAGTTGAGTTTGAATTGAGATGATTCACCAAACATAGACGAAGAGTTTTCATCCTACACGTATTATAGTTAAGTCCAACTATCTGGCGATTATTTATATATATAGGTAAAAGACTATCGTGACCAATATCAGCGTTCTTGTAGATTAATCATAGCAATTCTACAACAACCTCATTAAACATATTTTAGCTTGGCCCTACAAGTAGTCCACACAATACTCTTCTTTGCCAAAAAAAAAAAAAAAAAAAAACCCCTGTAACTATCTACTGATATTCGTGATGACTCAGTCAATTCGAAAAGTTAATCTAATACAAGACAATGCTTTTTTTCCCACTTACCTAAAAAGGTGATAATGAGTGGTGCATCGCTTCCATCTAGTGCCGCAGTTTCGGAAATCTATTAGGATTATAACTTAAACAGACAAGCATTAACACATGATTGCTTACACCATTATATATATATATATATATATATATCTTTATGTTTAAAGGTAAAATTACGTGAATCACGCAATCTCATTATTTTAAAAACTGTAATATGCATGCAAATAGCTCAAATGTATGTTAAATTAATCATACACCCAAGCCATCACGTTGTTTTACTATGTATAATGGTTGTTAATTGTTAAAGGATTATTAATTTGTGACTGCATATATATATAGCGTAACAGTTATTTAAGACATGACTTCACAATAAGATACAGACTTCGAATCTCCCCACACTAAGTTCAAAAAAAAAAAAAAAAAATCAATGGTTAACTTCATTTTTAGATCCGAATAAGGAATATAGTTGTCTCAGGGTCTATTTGGCAGAGCTTTCTATAAGCTGCTTTTGGCTTCTAAGGTTCAAAAGTAGCTTCTGGAAGTATTTGAATAATTGGTCAGAACAGCTTCCAGTCTCTAGAAGTTCTTCATGTCAAAACCAAAAAATGTGGCTTCTGATAAATGCCCTTCTAAGTAGATTTTAAAACTTGTAACAAAATTTAAATTCGACATTACAAACTTCATTTTAACATTTTAATTACTAATTAAAATATTTAAAAATCATTTTGACCTCAAAAGCTCTTTAGTTCCAAACACTTCTTGAGAAACCATAATTTTTCCTTCTCATTTTCTACTGACTAGAAACAAAAGTAAATGCTCTGTCAAACGGGCCCTCACTGTGACCCTGAAAACTTCAAATATCACACTATTAATACTTGATCTTATCAAATGTCTTGTTATTAAAAATTAATAGCTTGACATTCTAAATTTTTGACGACAAAATGAAACAAGATATATTTTTATAGGAAAAAAAAAATGAAAGATGACCATACATATATACATATACATACATATGGTAGTGGCGAAAAAAACATCCATGAGACAAAAGCACAAAGGTTACAACTAACATGCCTTTTTCTAATGCACATCATGACCCCTCCACACACTATACATGTACGTTATTGCATGTGACCAACATTACCACCACCAATATTTGCTAGTGACAAGTCCACTCAAAATCATCTCAAATGACAGATCACAACCGTTGAACTTGATTGCCACGTGTAAAGATCCCATGAATTTAGGTGGGTGATGATGTCATATTGCGTGTTTGGATAACAAAACTCACGTGAGCGGCACGTGACTTGGCCCTCATGGCTCATTCCATGGTCTTGGATCGTAGTCAGCTTCTAGCTAGCATGGATGAGGACGAGCGGAGGGGTCATGTGTGAAAGGTTGTTAAGGAAGGAGCCAACTGAGACCCACTCACCAACCATATATATATAAAGATAAAATATATATATATATATTTATTTTAAATTTCTACGATTGGACATGAAAAAATACACAACCAATAAGTTCGACTTTTCAGTTTTTTGCATACTCTTTTTAAATAATTTTTTATGTGATTTTGATCAGATTCAATAACTAAAAAAAAACAAATACTATCGGTAAAAGATCTCATCGGAAAAAGACCATTGTTTTTATACTATTTTTAAGAAAGTGTAGAGGATTTATCTTAGTTATATCTTATCACCGTTCATTAAGCATAGAATCAAGATTTTGCCAATTATGATGACATCACTCCCGTTGGAGGGAACATAGTGTTAATTTAAATCTCTAATTTTGCCAACCAAAGTCCACCATTCTTTGGAAATAAATCTGTGGTACAGATTCAAAATTCTAAGTTGACAATATAATGGATCCAGTAATAGTTTTGTCATAAATGTACGGCATGACACAATTTGACTAAATTTTGTGGGACATTGCTAAACTAATGTGCGAAGATACAAGGTACTAGCTTAATGTAAAATTGGGAAGCTAGCTACAATTTTTCTTTGTAATGCCATATCTTTTTATTCGTCGATTTAGTGATAATAAAAATCAATTAGTGCTCTTTACTTCCGAAATATCTTCGGTGAGCGTATAATGATGAGTAGCGTTAGGATATTAACTCTAATATTAATATTTGAGTACTAATTATTGCAACGATAAACTGTCACATTTTCATTTAATAAGTTTAATCGATTGCCTGATAATTTTTTAAACACAGACCAATACAAAAAATTATAATTTACATGTCTCATAAATTGATATTCTAAATATTTTTCAACAATGATTAGTGTTGTAAGAAATTGCATAATAAATTTCTTGATTTGCTTAAAGGGAAATAAATAAACAAAAGTTTCTCCATTGTTTTCCATGTAGAAAATTTGACAAGGGTTGGAGTTTTAAATTCCATGGAATTTACATGGATAAGAACAACTTAGAAGCTAGTTGGGGCGTATAATTGGATAATGATGAAAAAGTAGGTTAGTTGCATGCATCGTAATCAAAGTGAGGAAGCTTACACGTGATTGAGCAGCACCTTCAATGAAAGATTCCTTTTGCAAATTTGTGTTCACACTTGCAAAAAATATTCCTTCACCAAAGCCTTTCACACTAGAAAAAGTCCCTTTTTCTTCTTCTCTCTCTCTCTCTCTTTTTTTTTTTTTTTTTGGGTCATTTGGCTTAGTTGGGTGGCTTCATTTGTTGTCACTAATTACCTACAGGTGTTCCTTTTTCTTTGTTAATAAAAGCGAATTAGTGGTGTCTTATTTTAATAAATTAACATAATTTTAAATTTTATTGAGACCACGTATGAAACGAAAATGTATTATGTTCAATCATGTAAACATCAACAATCACAAAAGGGTACTTTCATGCAAGTAAATTACACAAACCTTGCTACTTTAGAAGAGAACATGCCAACGTAAAAATGAAAAAAAAAAATGAACATTTGATTAATGAAAGAAAGATCTATAAAACAATACTCTCTTATCGCTATGCCACCATGGTATGGTGGGAGGTTATGGCTTCAAGTTTGACAAACAAACATCTATTTTTTTGTTTTATTTTTTTTATTTTTTTATGAAAGAAACATCTAGGTTGTCTTCAATATATTGGATATGGGGAATAAATACCAGATCATCTTGTATTTATATTGCCTAGTACTAGATTCGGTAGGACTTGCGTGCATGTTTAGCTATGATGAAATATTTTTACCAAATGCAATTCACGGCTTTTTTTTTTTTTTTTTTTTTAGATACTTTGATAAAAAAAAATAAAAAATAAATGCAATTCAAGGTTGCAACATGGATTTTTAGTGGGTGAGAGTAATTAGGCATAGTAAATGCATAGAAAATATATATTTTTAAGATGTTTTGTGAATCACAAGACAAGATGGGTCTCAATCAAATAAAAAGATTATTAAATGTAACATTCAAAATCTAGTCAAAGAGTAATTTGCTGATTAGGCAATATCATGATACTAGTGATGGATTCTTTTCACATTACTGTTTTGTGACTTAGGTTTAATTTCATAAACTACTTAAAAAAGAGGAAAAAAAAAAAATCAAAGCTCGATTGAGCCGAGCCGAGCGGAGCCACGAACTACCGACGGCTTCAGACAACTAACATGGAGTCATCTTTGGCTTCCCTTTTGGAAGCCAATACCAATTGGTAACTAATTAGGTCAAACAAGGCATCACAAGCCACGTAGACAGCTTGTCATCCAACGTGGCAACAAATTAGGTTTGACTCTTTCCTCCAAACTTTAATCTTTTTTCCCATTATACCCCTCCCTCACCCCTTTATAAACACAACCCTCTCCCTTGCCAAAAAATCTTGCTCTCTCCTCCCAACTAACCAAAAAAAAAAAAGCATACAAAAACACATAAAAAAAACACACAACACACCCCAAAAAAAAAAATTAAAATGGGGAAATTGTTTGCGGCACGAGTCGTCGATGCAATGGGGCGGCGACGATTGGGGCTCCTCGCCGGCGGTGGATCACCGGGGATTCCCCGCGACACGAGTGGTGATATGTCCCATGAAAAGGACACTAGTTATGCTAATTACTCTACAACAATGAGTAATAGTGCAAGTACCACGGCGGGTACGGAGGTAAAGATAAAGATAACAAAGAAGCAATTGGAGGAGTTGTTAGGTAAAGCGGACGTAAAGGACATGACCGTACAGCAAGTTCTGGCGAAGTTGATCAGCGTGAGCGATCGCTATCAGACGCAGCAGATCCGGGCTTGGAGGCCTGCCTTGCAAAGCATTCCGGAGGTAAATTGATGATCATGATGAGGTATATGAACGGTGGTGATGAGATCGTCATGGTGATGGAGCAGGGATCTTTCTTCCCCCTGTTCTTCCTCTCGTGGTGAATTGGGTCAGCTGTCGTTTTTTTTTTTTTTTTTTTTGTTTGTAATTTTTTGTACACATTTTGGATTTTTTAAGGACATTTTGGATTTGTTCAATGTACATACATACATACATATATATATATATATATATATATATATACAATGTAAACTAGGATATATAATTTTGGGTTTTTTTTTTTTTTTTTGTTTTCTTTGAGGTTAAAGAAAAAAAAAGTGATAGTTTTGTTCAAATCTATCTCTCTCTCTCTCTCCTTTTGTGTTTGATGTTTAGCAGAACTTGAAGTAGGGAATTATTTGGAGAAATTAATTGAGTGGACCAAAATTTTCCAAAGACAAGCCTAAAATAAAAAACCTTCTTTTTTTTTTTTTTTTGGGTAAGAAAATAAAAATAAGCCTCTTGTTAAAAGCATTTTGTTGGGCAAACTTAATTTAATTTAGCATTGTACATGTGTATTCTAGCTTTGAGACTAAAAAAATTAAATCTTATTTTTTTTCTATTTGTTTTCATTCTATTTAGTTACAACATCTTAATCTCAAATATCTCCAAACTTATATTGATCTAATCAAACCAGTTGAACTGTCAAGGAAAAAAAAAAGAAAAAAAAAAGAGAGTTGAACCAGTCTCACTTAAAAGAGAAATACAAGTTGGGCCTAACCACCAAAATCACGCCCACTATTTTCCTAAAACAACCCAAGCCCAAAACCAGAAAAGCCCAATTTGGGCCCAAATTTAGCAACAAGCAAAGTAACTTGCGAAGCACTAACCCGCCATTTTCTTTTCCTCTAAAATCGGAATTAGCCAAAAATAGGGGAAAAAAAAAAAAAACACGATTTTATTTTCAATTCCCTCCAATTTTCTCAAATTCAAAATCTGCACTATAAATACCTCCAACATTCCAATCTCATCCCTCCATTTTCCCTCCTCTCTCTCTCTCTCTAAAATTCCATTTCCATGGCTGACTGCGAGCCTCCGTCGTTCTCTCTCGGATTCGATTTCTTCTTCGATTCGGAGCCCCAAATAGCTCAAGATCCTCTCGTCGATTCGACTGGTCCAAAACCCGAAGACGACGACGACGATGAGGAGGAGTTCGGGACCCGAGTCGAGGATTCGGACCCGGAAACCAGACCCGAGCCGCCTAGGGTTCTGAAGCGGCTCAGGCGAGGACCGCCTCCGCAGTTGTGCGAAACGACGCCGTCGAGGTCTTGTGTCGGTGACGATGAGATCGAGGAATTCTCTTCGCAAGATGATGATTTGGAAGGTATTTTGGTACATGGCCTTGATTTTGTGCTGATATTTTGTTAATAAATGTTTCATTTTTAGAGGGAAAAAAGGAATCTTGAAGCTGTTTTTGGGCTGGTGATTTAGAAGAATTTGTAGATGTATTAGCTTTAAGAAGTTTTGTTGATAATTCTTTTTTTAGTTAAATAAAAAAGTCATTTTTAAGCTGAATTTGGCATTTTCAATTTTCAAGAACTCACCAAAATTGATGATTTTATTAGAGCTAAAAGAAGAAACTGGTATTTTGTGATATCTGGGTAAGTGGCATTCTTTTGATTTAAACGAATTTGTAATGTAACTTATGACAGTGTGTATATATGTGTGTGTGTGTGTGTGTGTGTGTGTGTGTATGTATAGATGTTCGAATAGTCATTTTGAAGCTGTATTTGGCATTTTCAAATTTAAGAATGAATATTGATGATTATGTTTAATTGAAGAAGAAACTGGGATTTTGTGATATTCGGGTCAGTGGCGTTCTTGTGATTTTGATGAATTTGTAGATGTGTTGGCTTCAATGCTTCATAACTGGTTTAATGTAAGTAGTGATTGGCATTGCAGAACTCTGAATATTTTGAGAATTATATGTATGAATTTGGTGGAAATGGTACTAGGGCTAACTATCATGACATGGATGGTGAAGTTTAATCTTTTGGGTTGATGAAAAATGGGCAACTATTGGAAGCTGTAAAACCAGCTTGTTTAACGATCTTTTGGTTGGTCATCCTCGGTACAGTCTATGTTAAGAATGCAGTTGTTTAGGTTACATCTAGTTCACTGTGCTTTAAAAGAAGTTTTTGTTCGTATAGTCTGGTATCTGACATGTAGAAATTACAGTCGTATGCATTTAGGCAGGTCATTATGAAATTGATGAATGCTTTCGTCTACAGACCCATCCGAGCTTAGGTCATATAGTAGTGAGGAATTTTTCAGGAAAAAAAAAAAAAAAAGTGAACGATTTGTGCTTAGAAGAGCGTAGGTGGCAGGTCATTGATAGTTGATGGATGCATATCTTCAATTAACAGTGAGTAACTATATTCATCTGTAATAATCTCGTTTGAATATATCTCTGTGGTGCCGCTTTTCATTTCGAGGAGACCACTTGAGTATGAATTGTTAATGTTTGTGTTTCTTAGTTCTCTTGTGGATATTATTAAGATGTTTGTGTGTGTTAGTTATCTTTTGTGGATTAAATGTTAATAAAAAATATGCATAACAGAATTGCACCCGCCAGCACATTATCGTTCCATGTGTAGTAGCTCAAAGATCCCATTACATGGATGTGGGGCTATAAAAAATCATCAAGCGAGTGGAAGACAAGAAAAAACAAACCAGTTTCATCTGCAACAGCTTCTGCCTCTGCAGAACCCAACCACAGTGAGAAGTTGTTTCCAAAGTTGACTACCAGTCCTCTTCGAAGGTTCCAGTTAATCGATTCCGACTCCGATGATCCTTCACAAGTGAAGAAATCAAAATCAGTGGTGATCCTCAAATTGATCAATCCTCCAAGAAGCAGCAATCTAATCCTGGCCAATCTGCCTCTATCAGTGGACAGAAAAGAGTTCCAGATTGTATGCCTCAGAGTGTAGATTTATGGAAAGATTGCCCATTTCACATTCCAACACCTGCATTAGATGAGATATGTAATGATTACTTTCATTCTGTGAAGAATAAGAATGCACCAGGGAAACTAGGGAGTGACATACCCATCAAGAGCTCTTCGGATTTTAGGGAAACTACAAATGACCAAAGCATTGAACAACCATGGAATGCAGCTAATCCTCTTCTGCCTGCTCATCGTTACTTTCTCCATTGTGATCCAAGGATTCGGATGTTAGTCCGCAATCGCTTACCCAACTTCTTCCCACTAGGTATTGGTGATAATAACAGAGATCAACAGAATGGTGCATCAGTCATCGATTACATGTAAATACTTCTCTCTTCTGTGCCTTTGTCCTTGTATTATATTCGATATCATGTGATTTGTTATTATATGTATTTGTTTGTCTGTGCAGGGGCCAATTTGGTAATAGAGAACCCTCAAAACCGCAAGCAACTCAACAAGTTGATCTTGAGAGAAGTTCAAAGAGGGGAAGAAACTAAAGGAAATAATGAGAAAAGCTCAAAAAAGCAAAGTAATATGTCGAGAAGAGCAAATGAAGGACAGGTTTTGCATGCTTCTGAAAACTGGGTAGATCCAAAACAACGGAAAACAACAGGGAGAAAGAGTGTTAAGAAGAGCTTGAAGAAAGGACGAAATACAGCACAAACATCAGGTGCTGGAGAAGGCTTGCATGATTCTGGAGTCTGGGTAGACCCCAGAAACAGCACTAGCAATAAAAGGATTCTGGTAAACAATGGTCTCATTCGAATGGTCAATCTGTTGGTCAATGGTATACTGGCTCAAACGGACGGAAGGTACGTAAAGTATTATGTAATGCCTCTTTCGATTGAAGAAAGCAATATACAGAATCATTTTTGTTTACTCTATCTTATGTTTGTCATCAGGTTTATGTCAACAAAAATGGGCAGGAGTTGTCAGGTCAAATGGCTTACAGACAATACAAGAAGGAATAATCCCGATTCATGTTTATCTCTTCTGTTCGATATTTTGCCGTTTGCGTTGTGGTTGTGTAACTTTCTCATACATAATGCAGGATAGAGAAGGGTTTAGTAAAACCAAAAGGAAACCTAGTTCCAAGAAGAAGAAAAGCTGACCATTTTTGCCTAGTTCTAAATGAACCTTTTCTTTGGATTATATGTAGATCTGTATATCGCTTCTCTGCTTTCTTGTTTGTCCGTGTTGTTAAAGTTTAGGTGCCTGTAGTTGTATGTCTAGCATTGTCTTAGTCCGGATCTAGAACTGCAATTTTGTAGTTGGAAGAGCAAAAATTTAAGAATTTGTCTCCACTTAATTTTGTAAAACTCTGTGGAACAGTGTCCACAATAATAAAACGACACTGTACAAGTGATCGAGAGTTACAAATAGAGGCATCTGCGGAACGATGTTGTGCAAATTAAACGGGCGTGCAAAGGGGATGAGAAACAGAAGCATGAAAGAACAGACGCAACGAGGCAGAATTACTTGCAGGGAAGAAACGTGGGATCCGAAGTGACATTTAGGAAAAATAACCGTGTCGAGTTAGAACTCTTTAAATAGATACATGTAAGATTGAGATCGATGGTTAAGATCTATTTTTGGTAATTCAGTTTCCTGCCTCCTTGCCCTAGAAATAGAAATGTCGAGACAACATTTGTAAGCTTTTGATGGACTTGAGAATTAATAGAATTTTCATTTGAGGTTTCTTTTCAATTCTTGAGTTTTATTAAAGTTTTGTATTTCATTATATCAGATTTCAACACAAACACTTGAGTAAGCCCAAAACTTCTTTGCTTTAATTTTATTTGATTACGATAGAATTAATAATAATTTCCATGGGTGGTGTACTGATAAATATATCTTTTCATCTTCTCCAAGGATGTTCCTAAGATTTTACTCGATTAGTAGGTCGTGCGATGTTGATCTCACTGGTTGAGTGAAATTGAAAGTATCTTCAAATAGAATTTGATTGGACTTTTTCCGTCGGAGGTTCTTGAATTTCTTCTATAGAATATGGGAATAACGGAATCATCACTAACTATATATATATATATATATATTAATATATATCACTACAAAGTGGCAGAAATCTGATTGATGGACATTTTGCTGTTCTGTTAATCTGTTATCATGCATCAAACACATCTTGGCAGTTTTTATAACACTTTCAGACAACTAATACATGAGTTTTTTTTTTCAGAATTCACACCATAAAGTGCAACAAAACAATACTGACAAGCTCCTTTTTCATGTTACTTTCATCTAAATCTTTTTAATGGTCAACCATGTAATGGGAAGGACCTCCATTTATCATTGAAAAATGATTCATAGATTTCATGATGTATACTAAAAGGAAAAAGGTTAAAAAAAAAAAAAAAAAGATAAATAAGTAATTTTTAATTACTTAATTAAATAAATGACTAATTTTTTTATTTAGAAAAATGATCGTAATTGATTGACTAACCACAATCAATGAAAGTTACATATTAATATTAGTTAATCACTGATGATTACTCATGATCAATTAGTGATTACTTGATTTATCATTCTTTTAAAAAAAAATGATATATTTTTTAATTTTACAAAGTTTCAGTCATTCATTGAAAAACTTCATAAGAGGGAAAAAAAAAAAAGGTCATTACCCTCAAATACCATTAAAAAATAACTTGTTCGAGATAAAATAGTAGGGATAAAGTAGTTATTTCAATTTTACAGAATTTACGAAATTTGAACACTTGACTATTCATGAAGATAAATGATAAAATTTTTCGTGACGTGTATCATTTCTCATCTAGGCTAAGTGATAAGAACAAAGTTTCAAAGTAAAAGCTATTATAACAAAACTCGACTAATATATCATAAAATTGGTCAAATATCATTGAGGTAAAATCTGTTGCACACGAAAAGAATTAAATTTATTGAATACAATGGTCTCTCAACTTTATAATTCTGTTCATGATTTAAAATGTAAAACCAAACAACAACTATTGCAAACACCTAAGTTAGACCATTCTATAAATTTGACAAAACAAAAACAAATTTTTTTTTTTTTCCCAAAAGACTCGATCAGTATTAACACCTCAAGAGTTCACTATGATCAACCTGAGATTTTGTGGGAGAATTTTCACTGGCTGAGACCTAAAGAACTGATATATATTTATATATTTATGGTTGTATAAAGGAAAAAGAACAAGGAAAATACAACACAAAGATCTACATTTGTAAGAGAGAAACCAAGAACCTAAAACAAAAGCTCCGAGGCATCACCGCCCCCATCGGTTTATGTGCGGTCACGAGTCTCCTGCTAGTCTGATCTTTTCGGAGAAGCCCGGGATCTCAATATATGCTTGCATGCCTGAAAATAATGTAGATCACATATTAAGAATTACAAACAAAGATTATTCAAGACTTTTCCTTGTCTAATCAAACAAATTTTGTTCTTGCACTGTGATATAATGAAGTAATGGGAAACACCAAAAACCGTATTCTAGAGTTCGAATATGAAGATAAAAGAGTGCGAGAGTTCGAAGTATTACGAGTTCAGTTCATCAGTCTTGCTCCTGATATCACTTGACCATAATACTGGATCAACATTCCTTGGCAAGAAGTCTTGTTGCTGGGTTTTCTCTCTGAGCCATTGCTCCGCTTTCTCACACTCGTTAACAATCTGAACATTGAAAAAGTTTAAAACACCGAATATACTATTAACATAACAATAAACTACAGACACCGCTGTCATAAGCCAATTAGTTGAAATACCAATTCTTTATCCTTGGGGGAGAGTGAATCGACAGCCGTACGATAATCCACAATGCTCTTTAAAGATCATCTGTAGCTTGTGCTCTTGCATCATCATCTTTATAGCGATTCTCAACTGGGTCCACAAGCTGTAAGGAACAAAGAAGATATAAAGAAAAGGGGCGATAAACCGAAAGTTGAACTATTGAAAGAGTTAAAGAAGAGATAACAACCTTCTTAAGATCTTCCATCTTCGAAGTATAAGCACTTTCAGTTTCGTCATCTCCTTCATCGTAAAGCCACTCCTCTGTCTGTTGTAGGCTCCTGGAGATGCCCTCTCTCTCTCGATCACTTGCAAAGCTCCGATATGTGTTGAAGAGCTTTCAAATGAATAAGCTTGATTAAAATCTTGCCTATGGAGATAATGTAGTAACAACAAAAAAGACTACCTGACTTAACCAAGCTATCGGTGAAAATTCCATAATATAGATGATGAAATGACTAAAGCTACCGGGATAAAGCTTTGGGGGATTTACTGCAACTGAAAACTAGAACGGTAGAGCTCTTCGGTCAAGGCACTATATGCAGCCATATAGATAAGAATCCCTCTAATTCCTTGAACTCAAGGTTCACTATTATGCATGTTGGTCTTTCCACGAGCGAAATAAAAGACAATTGCTAGAGTACGAGAGTTTTGCAGAGTACAAGCTCATAATTAGAGCAACATTTACCTAAAATGCAATGCATGAAAAATCCTAAAATTTTACAGGTATATAAGATCCAAAAAGGCTCATTAGATCCACATTTGCCCTGGGCGTGTTTTGAGCAGGTTATAACAGAATCATAATACTTCATTTTAGGAAATATGTAAAAGTTGTAGATATCATAATAGGTAAATATTTATACCTTATTACGCATCTCATATACGTACGACTCCAAAGCATTCTTCTTGTTTTTAGTTTCTTCCATAATTCGGTCCTGTTCAGCCAACTGAAGTTCTTTTTCTTGAGCTTCTGAAACCTCTCCCCTAGTCATTCCACCATATACGTTCTCAGTAACGGGTATTTCAAGCCTCCTGGGGGATTTGTTCTTTTTGGTAGCATTTGCCTGCAAAGAGATTTGGATGTAAATTAACTTGCATCTAATACAATCATCTAATTGTTGAACTTTTCAGAGAGTATTACATCTGTGCAAAACCAAACGGTTATATTCTTAAGTCCCACGATATATCAACGATAGGGAAAGGATGCAATCTGCCGCAAGCAGATTTCCTACATAACAATGTTTAAGTCGACAAACCTACCGAAGCATGCGAAGCTTTGGAGTGTGTACTGGTACCATCTTCTACCCCATTTGCAAGCCTCTCAGAAGAACCTGAAACAGATGCACCATCGACGTCCATTGCATTCGAAGAATGAGCTTCACCTCTTGAGTTTGAATTACCGACATGATCATCTAGCAACTGCAGCCAAATTAAACACGTACATTAAAAACTTTAATAACTCTCTGAGTTGTACGCAGTTAGAGGACTTATTAGATTTCTTACTCACCGTCGCCGATTCAACACTGACAATGCCATGGAGGTTTAAATGAACTTTAACCTTAACCCTTGCCTTTTCACTATGTGATCCTTGGATAGGGCCAATCTGCAAAAAGAAGTAGCTAAGACTAAGCACTATTACAAAATGTCAAAAACTGTCCCCAAAAAAAAAAAAAAAAAAAAAAAAAAAAGCGCTTCATGGAACAAAAGGCATTACTGTAAAACAACTAATTCTTGGAGATGTGCCTGGAGGCAGTTCAGTAGAATTAGCATAGAATGCTTCCAATTTAAATGAATTGCTTCGTTGAAACGTCAAAACTTTTATGCTTGGAATGGGCTGGCCTTTCGGGAACAGGATTCCGTTAGCCCCAGTGCCAATAGGACTTTCATCCAATAAGAATCCTATTGAAAAAGGAAGTGAATCTTGAACCTGCAAATAGAAAAATTAAATGCATTTACTTAAATAGGAAGATATAAAATGAAGCAATATGTGGGGGGTGGGGGGGAGGGGAGGGGGGAAAGTAACCAAAAATGATACCGGTAAAAAAATTTGGAAAGCATAAGCTTGTTTAGCGGCTTCATAACTAATTTAGAATTACCATATACAAACCTCGTATTCTCGGACCCGAAAAACAGGACTTAGCATTGCACCCTGAAGAGCACATCCACGAGCTACACACTCGCTTGCATTCACTGTCCGCTGAGGCTCTCTCTTGAAAAGTGAAGCTAATGATCTAGTAATAGCTGGGATCCTAGACCCTGACCCTACAAGCTCAACAGAATGAATCTTGTCCACGCTCAATCCGGCATCAGATAAAGCCTTGTTACAAGGAACGACAACCTTCTCCAACAGCCCTGAAGTCAGCTTCTCGAATTCATCCCTTTTAATGAAGCCCTTAACATCTTTCTCATCCATTAAACACTCGATATTCAGGGGCGCCTCTGGATTTGCGCTCAAAACTTTCTTCAGCTTCTCGCACGCAGTTCGCAGCCTGATGCATGCCTTGACATTAGAATACACATCAATGTTATACTGTTCCTTGAATTTCTCAGCAAAATGACGGAACAAAACCTCGTCAAAGTCTCTCCCTCCCAAGTTACTATCAAAAGCATGGGAAAGTATCTTCATATGACCCTCCTCAAATGATGCAATAGCGATCTGAGTATCACAATGTCCAATGTCAACAAACGCAACATAATTCGGCCCAGAAGCAGAGAAATTCGTCTTGTAAATCCCATAACTAAGCGCAGGTTGCAGTACAGTCATGCATCAATCTTAAAGGCTTCAATCCAGCAATCAATGCGGCGTCCAAATACGTGCGTCTCTGCAAGTCCCTAAAGTAAGAAGGGATACCAAGAACACAATCTGACACCGGAGTTTCCAAGTTCTTCCCAGCCAACTCCCTCAAATGTGCAAATAGCATTGCCATAATCTGAACCGGGGTGAAAGCATGAGTCTCACCCATGTACTTCAGGTGAATCAAAATGCCGCCATCCGGGGCCTCGGAAGTCTCAAAGGGGAACATCTTAAGCTCATGTTGAATACCAGGGTCACAAAATTTCCGACCAATCAGTCTCTTCACCTGAGAGACGGTAGTTTTTGGGTTCATCACTGCCGAAGCAGCACCAGAAGACCCCAGAAACCGCTGTTTCTCCCCGAAACAAACGACGGCCGGGGTCTCCCGCTTCGACTCGTCATTCAACAACACATCAATCCCTCGCTGCTTCACACAGCAATAACACAATTCTCGTTTCCAATATCAAATCCCACCACACTCATATCTACGTTCCCAGTTCACCTATATATATAACTAAACCCTAATCCACAAAATAACCAAAAATAAAGCTCAAATAAACCTAAAAAAAGTCCGTGATTACGAGGAACTTTAACAGAAATACCTGAATTTCAAATGAAAGAAGCAGAATCGAGTTATGGGTTTGTTTGATTGCCCAAAAAGGTTAAGAATTGAAATTTGATTCTGAATTTCAAAAAAATTTTCGGTTCCTATTAAATTGCTTCCATTGCAAAATTGAAAGAGAGTTATTATTAATGTTTTTTTTTTTTCAGATTTTGGCAAAGCGAAACTCAATGTCGAAACGAAAGAAATCGAGAAGAAATTTGAAGATAAAATTCATAGAGAGTTGTGAGAAAAACGAAACGGATTGAGCAGAGAAATACCTGAATCGGGAAGAAAAAAGAAGAAAAAGATGGAAGAAAGAAGAAGAAGAAGAAGCTGGAAAGTCCGATGGTTGAAATGCTTTGCTCACCAAGGGCCTAAGACAACGTATATTCATATATTGGTGTTTTGTAGCATTTTTCTTTTTTTTATAGGGTGTTGAATGCAAGTAGTAGGTTTTGTTTTTTAATTTAGAGTAATTGGCCTTACTGGTCCTGAACTATTTCAGAGGTGTTACTTTAATTTTTGTTCTTTTTTTTTTTTTTTAACTGTGCTGACCCGAAACTCTCTAAAAGGTGATGGTTTGGTCCTTTCCGTCTGGTTCTGTTAAAAAACTCACGGAATGCTCACGTAAGAAGTACGTTTTATAATTTTTGAAAGAAAAAAAACCCATAAAAAGATATAAAAAAAAAATACCCTTAATTATATTATAAAAAAACCTCTCTCTATCCCCTCCCCTCCTTCCCTCCTACCCCCCCAGATCGGATGCTGACATCGGAGTTGGAGCCGGAGCCAGAGGCTGTTTCCTTCCCTCCATCCCTCCCTCCTTCCCCTTCTCCCCTCTGCACGATCCCCCTCGCTCTAGCTTTCAGCCACACCCCCTCTGATGCTGCGATTTCGCCCCCCGACCGTCGTGATTTGGGTTTCGGACCCCCCGATGCGACGGAGATGAAGGTGGAGGGAGATGACGGGCCAAAACTCATATCATGCCGTCTCCCTCCCTCCACCTTCTTCTCCGTTGCGTCGGGGGGCTTTGAAACCCAGATTGCGGCGGCTGGGGAGGGGGGGCAAAATTACAGAGCCGGAGGGGGTGAGGGCCAAAACCCAAATCACGCTGGCATGAGGGGGATCGGGAGGGGGGGGAGGTGAGGGAGAAAGGGAAGGAGGGAGGGAGATGGTATCCAGCTCCAGCGTCGGTGTCCGATCTGGGGGGGTGGGAGGGAGGAGGGGAGAGGGTAGTAGAGAGAGGTTTTTTATTTTTATTTTTATTTTTTATTTTTAAACTAAGGGTATTTTTGTATTTTAAGAGTATTTCCTTCAAAAAGCACAAAACATGCTTCTCACGTGACCATTCCGTGAGTTTTTTAGTGGAACCAGACGGAAATGATCAAACCGTCATCTTTTTAAAGAGTTTAGGATCAGCACGGCAAAAAAAAAAAAAAAAAAAAAAAGGACCAAAGTGTCACTTTGAAAGAATTCATGGACCATTGAGACCAATTACTCTTTAATTTATTACTAGTCATAGTACGTGCGTGTGAGTTTGTTAATTTTTTTGGGACATTATAAAAAATATTTAAATAAGAATATAGTTTTATAAGGCATGGCTTAAAGTATAATATTTGAAGTAAATAAAGAGATGAAAAGTAAAATTAAAAAAAAAAAAAAACAGAGAAAATGTTTAAGCATTAACTAAACAAAAAAAATAATAATAAATAAATAGAGAAAATAAAAGAAAGTAGTTATAAAATATCATATCATAAAATAATATTTCAAAAAAAAGATGAAAAAAATTATCTAAATGAGTAATAATGTTAAAAAAAAATATTACACAATAAAATAGATTAAAAGAAAATGTATTTGGCTATATAAAAATAAGAAAAGAAACATTAGAAGATATATTATATTGTGGTCCCATATATAATATAATGATAATTTCACACCATTCTACTTAAATGTATAGAGTTTAATTCTCTCATCTTCAAGTTTAAAAAATATTTTATAAAAAAAAAACATATGCAAAAGAGAAAAGAAAAGAAAGAAATGGACATAGCAAAGGGAAAGCCAAAAGAGAGAGAGAGAGAAGGAAGAAGTTGCAGGAATTGTGATTGCAATCATAGTCTAAGGATTCATTTGGGATACAATTTGGAGATGTTATTTTATTATCTGAATTTTAAAATTTTAATTTTATATCAAATTTTCTCTCTCTTTCATTTAAAAAAAAAAGACTCAAATTTTAAAAATTCATAACTTTCTTATTGCAAATCGGAATAAGATGATTTTTATGTCAAAATACTCGTAACGACGAAATGAGTAAGACAATATCCATTTGTATATTTTTTTCCAAACACATTTCAAATTTTTGCATAATTTTCTATATCACAAAAATTTTTCAAAAGTTTTCCTCCCAAACACGCATTTCCAACCTAATCTTCAAAACACTATCTCCAGATGTCCCCCCAAACGGATCCTAGTTGTAATTCCACACACTTCACTTAAGAGATGTTAGAGTTCGAATTCCCCTATCCTGAAGTTTAAAAAAATATTATAATACATGTAAAAAATATATATGTAAACGAGAAGGAGAAGAAAGTAAAGGGACAGATCAAAAGGAAAGCCAGAGAGAGGGGGGAAAAAAAAAAAAAGGAAGAGAAGCGGCAGGAACAAAGCGAAAAAAATAAAAGCAAGAAAAGGCCAAAAAAAAAAAAAAAAAAAGGATAAAGAAGAAGAAGAAGAAGGAGAGATTGATACGTGTACAAGTGAATAGTAAGTAAGTTTGGCTTTTTATTTTATTTTATTTTATTTTTTATATAGGTTAGAGTTAGATTATTATAATTATTTTTGTTTTTTTTGCGGTTTATAGGAAAATTATATTTTTCAAATTCATTTTTAAATAAATGTCCTTAGTTTAAATTTACAAAAATAGTTGTTTTTCTTTTAAATGGCCCTTCATTGATAGATTTAGTGATCGGTCATCAAGAAATTTAGTGGTCAGTTATTTCCTATCCTAAATATATAAAAGAGTAGAAATCAAATCTACTGTTTATTTTTCGTAGTAAAAAACAACACACCGTTTTTGGGTTTTTCAATTTGGGAGTTTGGGGGTTTTTTTTCTCTCTAATTTATGTGCTACTCCTCTCTATTAATCTCTCTCTCTTGTTCTCTCTCTAAGTTTTCTAAGCTTAAGCTTAAGCAGCAGCAGCTGAAATTTCGACCCTACTGCTCCCTTTTGCTTTCTCTCTATCTCTATATTTTCAACTTTCGATTTTTCTCCATTTTCCGACCTCAAAGCTTTCACCTTTGAGGCTTCTTTCTTGACTATCATTTTTCTGTGATCTTTTTCATGAGTGAAAATGGAAAGGTTTCAGCCGAATAGGTCCAAGATCGCTGGCATTCCTAATCGGAGCTCCACGGTTTCTTTCTCTCCAATGAACAAGCTTTCGCACAAGGTTGCTCTTTTATACGGAGACTATTAGTTTTTTTTTTTTTTTTTTTTTTTTAATTCCCTTTTTGGTTTTTGAAGTAGAAAATTGGATAGATTTGCTTCTTTTTTATTTTTTTTTTCCAAGAGCATTTTTTTTAAACATGATTTACGCTAAATTTATGAAAATTGGCATTGTTAAATAGTGATATTGTTGTGCTTTTTTATTAAAGTAGGAGATTGGAATTGCTTTATGGCCTTTTTTTTTGCTTTTTTTTTTTCCCCTTCAGTGGTATTGACATGATTTCTTCTGTTTACATTACTAATTCTTCATCATGAGATACATAATTATTGCATTCTCTCTTTTAGGTTTGGTTGATCTTGTTCTTTTCTCGTCGATCACCAAAAAAAGAGAGAGACAGAGAATATTTTCTTCGTATTCCATACATATATATATATATATATATATATATTGTTTTAGAATTTTGGGTTTCTCTTTTACTTTAGAAAGTTTTATTTAAACAAGAGAAAAGAGTTTTTTTTGATTGTGAGCCAACGAGCCTTTAGATTTCAAAATAAATTTAATAGAATTCTTTCATTTTGGAATTTCACTTTTGCTTTTATGTCGTTTTGCTGTCATTTTCGAGCATGATTCAAGTTAAATTTGTGTTTGGATCGAGTTTTCCTGTTTAGAAATTTTTTATTTTTGTCTGTTTTGAAATGATAATACTTAAAGGTTTTGTTTGTGTGCAATATCACATTGTTTTCACTGTTTATGGTTTTTGACGCTGGCTTTGATTAAATCCTCTATTAATATGGAGGTGGTTTCTCATTTTTCAGTATTTGTGTCCTTTTCATATTCCTTCAATTAGATAATATCATGATACGTTAATTAAAAATTTATATTTAATTATAGTATTACATCATATTAATTTAAAAAATCATATTTGTTATACATGTGTCATAATATTATTGGGGAGACAGATACGTAGACTTATGAACTAAATCGTATTGTTTGTCCGTCAAATTTAAGTCTTGGATGTTAGTTTGGTTTTCACTAGATTTGTCTCTGCTGATCTTTGCATTACAAAGTTCTGATTCTCAATTGATAAGAAATTCTCCTCGATTGTTGTGATTTTGTCAAAACAAAAAAAGTCTTATGTATTCGATCTTGGTGTACTAAGATACCTTCCACTAACTGGTTTTTATCTATTATTATTAAGAAATCATCTTTTTCTTATAATTAAAAATAAAAATATAATATGTATCACTTTCTTCTTTTGTTTTTGTTTTTTGTTTTTTTGAAACAGGAAGTTCATTAAAATTTAAAAAGGAGATACAAATACACAAAATATAACAAATGACTCCGGATCCATCAGTAAATTATGATGATTCTTAAAGGAAAAAACGTATGCTTGAGGTCCGATAACGGGTACATATCTCGACACACTGAAATTGAGCACATGTAAGGCTCTTTTTAACAAAACCCCCGACAACTGGTAGATATCGTGATCGATTGAGGGCCAAGACTCAATAACACTAGGGCCACCATTAACTTCGCATAGAAGCAATTCTAGCAGGATTAAAATAACGTCAAGACTCAGATCTGGCGAACAAACAATCTACGTTAAAGGTGGGGAGACCAAATTTATTATTAGAATTAACAAATTAAAACACAACACCCAGATAAAAGACGACGAAGACATCGTCATTATTACACACAAACCTACAAACAAAAAAACCAATCACATAGAAAGAGTCCTTGTTGAAAACAAGATCCACGTCGTTGAGAGAAACTTGGTTGTCGAAGCCGAAACACTGCAAGACCTCTCCGTCTTGCTTCTTCTTGCATGCAATGCCGATCCTCCACCAATGGGCTCGTCTCTTTCAAAACTCTCACCATATGATTCTCACATCCATTCATAGGGCTGGGAAATCAGAGACAGTCTAAAGGCTGCTACTAAAGTCCGACCCCAAGTGAAGAAAACAATTGAAATACGCTAACTCTCACACGTTAGAGAAAGAAGAGAAGAGAGAGAAGAGGAAAGTTTATATTTTTTTAAGGAAAAGAAAGTGTCTCATTATATGTTTATTGTTTTGCGACACATATTGACTTCTCCATTTTACAATTTATCTTTTTTTCTTTTGATAAACAGTATCTCTTACCCCTTAAAGAAAATACTATCTTTTGCGTTCAATCATTTATTGATACTAGTTTAAAGCATGTACCACGCATATGTTAAACATATTTGAGAGAATTAAATTGAGTAGAGAGAATTTAAATTAATAAGTTAAAAAATAGAACTAAAAAACAATGAAGTACCTGAAAATTAAAATCAAAGCATGAAAAAAAATACCAGAAAGATAAAAAGACTAAAATGTAAAAAATACAAAAAAAATGACTAATACAAAAAAAAAAAAGGACTAAAATGAAAAAAAAAAGCCAAAAGGAAAAAAAATTGAAGGGCTACAGGAAAAAAGGACTAAAATGAAAAAAATAAAAAAAGGGCCAAAAGAAAAAAATGAAGGACTAAAAAGAAAATAAAAAGTTTTTCGTTCAAAACACATCGTTTGAATGAAAGTGAAAGTGCACAATAATGCACGTAGAGCTCAAAAAAAAAAAAAAAAAACAATGTACTCGAAAATTTTAAAAAATGAAAAAAATACTAAAAAGATAAAAGGACTAAAATGTAAAAAAAAAATTGAATAATACACAAAAAAGGACTAAAATGAAAAAAAAAAGAAAATTGAAGGACTAAAAAAAAGAGAAAAGTTTTTTTTTTTTTGTCCAAAACAAATTGTTTGGACGAAAAAAATATGCATAGTATTTTTTCTTCTTCTTTCTATAATACTAGTTGAAAGCATGTGCGATACATATGATTGAATATATTTGAGAAAATTTATCTAGGTAAAAAAATATATAAGTAACATTAGACAAAAAAATCAACAAAGTACTTGAACATTTAAAAAAAAAAAAATAGGCATGAAAAAAACACTTAAAAAGATAGAAGGACTAAATTGTTTAAAAATATATCAATACAAAAAAAAGGACTAAAATGAAAATTAAAAAATTTGGGCTGAAGAAAAAAAAAGGAAAACTAAAGGACCAAAAAAAGGAAAAAAGTTTTCACCAAAAAAATGAACCAAGTACTTGGAAAAAAAAAAAAAAAAGAAGACATGAAAAAGTATCAAAAAGATAAAAGGACTACAATGTTAGAAGTATACCAATACAAAGAAGGAAAGAATGAAAAAAAAAAAAGAGGGTTGAAAAAAACACCAAAAAGATAAAAGGACTAAAATATTAAAAAAATACCAGTACAAAAGAAATGACTAAAATTAAAAAATTGGACCAAAAGGAAAACTAAAGGACCAAAAAAATAAAAAAATAAAAAAAAGTTTTTCACCAAAAACATCAACCAAGTACCTGAAAAAAAAAAAAAAAAAGAGACATGAAAAAAGATCAAAAAGTTAAAGGACTAAAATGTTAAAACTATATCAATACAAAAAAAGGATTAAAATGAAAAAATAAAAATTTTGGGCCAAAAGAAAAAAAAAGAAAAATAGAAGGAACAAAAAAATAAAAAAGATTTTCATCCAAAATGAAACGTTTTGGACAAAATCAAAGTCTACAGTAGTGAGCCTTCTCACTTCTTATATATGTATAGGAAAAAAAAAAAAGGACTAAAATGGAAAAAAAAAAAAAATTGGGCAAAAGAAAAAAAAATTAAAAAGATTTTTGTCCAAAACGAAACTTTATGGACGAAATCAAAATCTACAATAATGAGTAGGGGTGACAATTCATGTCACATGTCGGATTCGTGTCGTGTTAGAGTCGTGTTAAATTTTTCTTCCCCAACCCGAATACGACCCGTGACACGAAAACGACTCGAAACCGTGACACGAACCCGTAACAGGTTAACACGACATGAACCGAACTTGACCAGCGACACGAAATTGACCCGTGACACGAAATTAACCCGTGACACGAAATTGACCCGAAATTGACACGAAATTCGGTTGGACCTGAATTTAACACGAAATTGACACGACATTTGACTTGAAATTGACACGAAAAAATTCGTGTCGTGTTCGGGTTCTATGGGTCCAACCCGAACACGACACGAATTTTTCGTGTCAATTTCGAGTACCCGAAATCGACACGACCACTATTTTTCTCAATCCGAACCCACGAAATTCGTGTTGTTTTCGATTCGTGTCGTGGTGTCGCGACCCGTATTACCACCGTTATTAATGAGCATTCTCACATCTCTATATGTATAGATTATGCGACTTTTTATTTTATTTTATTAATTACTTTTTCATGCATATAATTTGCAACAATATATATATATATATTAGAAATTAAAAAAAATGGAGTAAAAAAAAAATCAGTATACAAAAAAAAAAAAAAAAGACTTTGTGGAACCCAATTTGTAGTTTCAAAGGCTACTCGTCAGAAAGAAAAATCCACTTTTTTTTTTTTTTTTTTTTTTTTTTGCAATAATAGTTGAAAAGAATTTAAAAAGAGTAAATAAATATTTATTACATAAATAAATTAGTATATGTAAATGCAATCAGGAAGGTGTCAATAAAAAAAAAGTAACCAGGAAATCAGGTAACTACCAATCATCAATTCAAGAATCTAGAGCTTTGTTTTTCAGTTTCTTTTTTAAATGAAATTCAAATTAGACTGTAAACGGGATATTTACACAAATCATAAAGTAACTCTTCTTTTCCTAAGTAATACGCACAAATACACTTCCATATTACAGTGTTAGAACGTATAGTCGGATAGCAATTCCACACCTGACTATATCGCAGTTCGTATCTTACTCCAAATTTAAGCGAAAAAAAAAAAAAAAAGACAATGGCTAGAACGAGGATCGGATTTGGCAAAAAGAAAAGAAAAGTATTTGATCAAGAATCAAGGACGTGGGCAGATATGGATAGCAACATTATGTTCAAGATTTTTAGTATATTGTCTGCAGAGGAGTTATTTTTCACAATCTCTTTCGTTTGTCGTTCTCGGAAATCAGCCTCTTGGGAGGTATTCTTCTGGAGAGATGAACACACACTTGATCTGAGCCGTCTAAAATCCCTAGTTAGATTCATTTTTTTCAGTTACATTCCCTTGGCTGGAGGAGAGAGCATATAGAACATCACTATTAGAATGACGGAGTACATACGTTGATGGATCCTCATGTTTTAAGCAATGGAGATAGATGTGTACAAGTATCATAAATCCGCGGAATTTGTTTATCTCGGGTCATGAAGACATAACCTTGATTGTCAAGAGACATGTAAAATTTTATCCTTAGAATTAGGGTTGGACGTACATAGCTTCAAACATCCTATTAAGCATATGCTTTCTTAGCAGTGATAAATTAGTAATTGATCAATTGATGGATGATCAGTTTTTATTGGCCGATATCAACATGTATTTTTATCCGTCAATCCAATTTTATCCATTACTCAATATTTTGATAGTCACCGACCTTTCTCTTAAAAAAAAAAAGGTACTTAATCAATTTTTTTTAAAAAATAAGTGTCCAAATCTGCTCAAATACCTATATATTTCGATGTTACACATCCATATTTTTATTTCCCGTCAAATTTTGATTTTAACTAGTTAAAGATACAAGGTTTAAATTAGTACATAACCCCATATACATTAAAAATTTTCACGAACAGAACACAAAGTCTCAAAAGGCTTGAATTGCAAGATGCATTGGGAGCAGAAAACGGTTGTTTCTCAGAGGCATTGAAGAACTGGAAATCTTTGGAAGAGATCTCGATCGGCCCGGCTTTTAACCGTCATGTGGTTCATATCATTCAAGAACTAAGCATCCATTACAAGAATTTACACACATTGCTTTTAGACATCTTTAAACTATCACTTGAAAATAATCGTTTCGTGTTCGACTTGAGTAGTGCAAACTTGATAGCAAATATTGCCTTCCCAAGCTCAAGGAATTTAGCATAAAGAATGGTCAAGTACACAAAGATGGAGTTTTCTGTAATTTGAAGAATATAAATGGGAAAAAAAAAGATTATTCTCTTTCCTTTTCTTATCGTTCCTGGTTTGTTTCCTTGTTACTTTTTTTTTTTTTTTTGGTAGAGATCATCTATGAACCAAGTTGGAAATTTGTAGTGATTGGTTTCTTATATGAGTTGATAGGGAGGCAAGATAGAATCAAAATTCATTTTTTTTTTTTTTTACTATGTTATGTTCAATTCAAAGGAGTTATTTCTAAGTGGTTATATATAGCAGGTTCAGTTTAGAAATTAGGGGACATAACTCGAGGGCAAACTTGTAGGGCTCGTTTGAGAGTATTTTGAAAATGATTTTGTTTTGTGTATAAAATAAAATTGAGAATATTTTGGTAATGATTTTCATATATATTCTAAAATTATGTTTGATTGTGTTTCTAGAGAAATTACTTTGACTACAGGAAAAAAAAAAATATTTGAGTATGCTTCTGAAAATATCTGCTAGGTGTATAACTTTAGAAAATGAAAACGGAAATAAGCAAATAACTTTATTCATTTTCTCATTCTTAAAAAAAAAAAAATTAAAACAATATTTATTTTCGTTTTAGTTTTCTAACTTTGTGCAAAACAATCTTATTTTAGAATCATTTCCAAAACACTTATATTAGAAAACATGTGATTCGTTTCCAAAAGCTGCTTGAGAAAATTTAGTGTGGGAAACCCTTGCAAACAAAGCAGTGTAATGACTGATTCTCGTTCGACTGTAAATTGGGTTTGGTGTTATGAGGAAGTGATAGAAAAGAAAACAATTTGTACTTTATTTTTTTTTGGTTTAGTAGATTGATGTCAAGGAAAGTCTAAAATAGATGAATGACACATAGCTATAAATCTCGTGTTGATTTTGATTTATTTTATTTTAATTATCTGATTCGTTCTCGATCTAAGCTAAAGTTCTTTGCTCAAATATTTTAAGAGGAATTCGTTCCAAATCACAACAAGCGACCAAATTTGGTCGCAAAAAATAAATTATTTATCCTCAAGTTTTGTGAATTAAAAGAATCCTCGATTAATATTTGTTCACTAAATTGTCAGACTCCTACACAACCAACTCATCACATTTGCAATCAAATTTGTGGCCTAACATTTCGTCACATTTGTTTTTTTGTTTTGTTTTGTTTTGTTTTTTTTTTTTTCTGCAACATTTCTACGACCAAAAACCAGGCGTTCCGTGATAAATTATTTAGTTGTAGATAATCGAAAATTCTTGTAGTGATAGATGTGTGCGTTTGTCAAAACAATACATATGATTGCATATGAAAAGAAAAAAGATGATAGAATGAATGAGTAAAAAGTTGGATATAATAGAAAGAAATTGTTTGGATTGAGAAAATTTAGAACAAAAAGTAAGTCGATGGAAAACATTTAAAAATAAAAAATTTTTAAGGGGAAAAAATAAAAATAAAAAATTGAGGAAAAAGTCAACAAATTTTGAGGCAAGAAAGATTAGAAAAAGAGAGGAGAGGAGAGATTAAACAGATGGACATGCGCTTTTTTTTTTTTTTTTTTTTGGGAAGGAACTCTCCATATTATTTACTTACAGTCATAGATTTACAAAGCGTGCGCGCACACACACATATATAGATATATATTTATATATATATATATATATATATATATCATATAAACGTAAAGACACAATACAATCGTATGCATTTTGAAGCGCAATTTCACTAGTCAAAAGAGCTCCAAGATGGCTTACAAGAAAAGGCTCTTGCAAATAGCTAAGAAGATGGTACCTAAAGATCATTATAACGATGCCGTTGATCATGATCATCAGGAAGATCAACTGGATCATCAACAGAAGGAAAAGCAAGTGTGGACCTACGAACTCACTGAGCAAGAAGATCACAATCAAGAACAAAACCCGGTTATTGAGATTTTTCATCATCGTCTGATTCTGATCAAACCGACGAAGATAAGGACCCCACTTACTATCCTGATGATGATCAAGATCTTTGATGGAAAATATAATAACTCTATATATTCGGTTATTCAAGGTACGTAATAAGTTCTCTATTAGTATTTTCTTTTCTTTCTTCGAGTTTTCATTTCTTTTCTTTTCTTTACTTTATTGCATTGCATGTCACAAATATATAGATTTATATTTTATACATATATGTATATATATACACCACATATGCATAAGTTGACTATTATTAATCATGGTTTCGAGATATATTGTGTAACCCTGCAATGATTGGTTTCAACTTTGTCATAAATGTTGAGGAACCATAGGGTGTTCTTATTCTAAAGTACATGTTGCAATATACATGTCTATATAGATATTTATGCATATATACATAATAGTTAGGGTGTTCCTTTTGTCATATATGAATGCCCTAATATACTATAAAGATGATTAACATAACACATATACATGCAAGCGTAATTGTTTAATCCTGATAGCCAAGTTTAAATTCAAGTTCTTAATCTTTAGATATTCTTTCTGTTTTTATTTTTTAAGACATTTTTCTTGTCTTTTACAATAAAGTTTCCATTTATATGTAAACTTTTATTTATTTATTTTATTTTAACCCGCTTAATTAACTCTTTATTTCAGGATATATGGCTGCTGATGATCATATTTTTTTGACCTGGATAGCGCTGGAGATGAAAGTTACAATTAGCCTGATATAACTTTTTTGTTTTTTGTATTTTTTTTTTTGTTTTTGTTTGTTTTTGTTTTTTTGTTTTTTGGCAATATAGTAACACTTGTATCAGCTGACTAGCTTTATAAACCTAGATCAAATATAAAGAAGTAACGTATAACAATATGTATGGTAGTCTTTTTAATTCCAAATTATAAAGTTCTGTTTCGCATTTATTAGTTCTAACCTTTTTTCTTTCCCTGATCATGAATTTATATTTATCAGTGATCATCATCACACTGTTCAGCACAAATAAACAAATAAATAAAAGGTTTTAATGTTCATGAATATATGTGTGTGTGTATAATATATATATATATATATTCATCAGTTGATCATTAATGTAGTTTTTACGTTCTCATTAATATTAAAAATTTCTATTAATTTTCCTCAAGGTCAAATTTTGATTGTAATTACTAGTTAAATATACCAGGTTTAAAATGGTACATTAACTCCACAATATACTATTTCACAAACAGAACACAAAGTCACTAAAGGCTTGAATTGAAAATGCATTAATTTAGATTAGAATATGGTTGTTTCTCATAGAATTTGAAGAACTGGATATCTTTGGAAAAGAACTCAATTGGACGGTTAAAAATTGTATCTTACATTTGGAACACCAATTTGAAATGAAATTTTAGGTTGAAGTTGGTTGACTTTTCAAAAACTAATTATAAATTTTGTTGACTTAATCTAATAGATGCCCATTTTTTTTTATTTAGGAAAATGGTCGTTTGTCGTTTTTTAGATTTTGTCAATCAATAATTGACTATGAAAATTAGTGATTGACGTTATAGTTAATCGGTCAATCACTGATTGACTATTTGTGGTCAATCACTAATTGACCATTAAGAAAATTGATTAACCATTTTAGGAAAAAAATGACAATTTAACTAATTTTTAAAACTTCGGCCATTTCTTAAAAAACTAAAAAAAAAAAGGGGACTACTTAGCTATAAATCCCTATGTTTATTTAAAGAATATGGATGGGAAAAGGAAGATTTTTTTTTTTTTCATTTTTCTTTTTCTTCCCTGGTTTGTTTCATTGTTACTATATTTTATTGCTTAATTATTGTTGGAAAAAGGAACTCTTATGTAAAATAAGGGGAACAAAAATTATAGAAATCTTCTTTATGCGTTGGTTAATAAGCGCCTTTTTCTTTTCTACGATTTAATTAGCTAATTAGTGTTAGGGTTTTTACTAGGGTTTTTACTTTTCACTATTTGGGATTTCATATTTTTTTCAGATTTTTTTTTCTTTTTAACTTTTGAGAGGATTAGTTATTGGATACATTGTTTGTTAACAGGTTGTTCTCGAATGTTTATGTTTAAAAGTGTTAATATCGGCATTCTTTGACTTGACAGTTGTGGCTAGAGATATCTTATACCTTATTGAGATGAATATTTGAAATTCGTATACTTCATATAGGCTTTAGACTAAAGTGCATATTTTCATGAAATCTAGAATCTTATCATAGTTTTGGTATTTAGAAGGAAAATTTTTCCTACTTTGTTTTCTACCAATTTTTAATGCCCTGATTAACTTAATGTACTAGTTGAAGATATAGCCTAACGATAATTACGCATTTGACTTCGATAACTAGTTCTAACATTTTAATTAAAAAATGATGTTTGTCCTATTGCCATTGAGATTGTTACTTTGACGTAAGTCGTGGTGATAAATCTCAGTGGGAATTGCTTGGAAAGAGTCCTTAAATTCAAGCAAAAAAATTAGGAAGAAATTGTGAGATTTTCTGAATCCTCCAAGAATTAGAAGGGAATATTTATTTATCGATTCAAATCCTCGTATTAATCTCCTAATAGCCGATAAATAGATCCCACTAGAAAAGGGCATATAATTACTATTTTCTCGTTCTAAGTTACTCTATCTATGAAAATAGTTTAAATCCCCAAACTATATAGTAAACGCAATCTTTATATTCATATAAAGTGAATCACACCATGAATTCTCTGTGTCTTTTATTTTTCGTGCATTAATTCACTGCTCAACGTGAACAATCAAATAAGAAGATGATCATGGTATTTAGGCCTAAATTATCCGACTTATATTAATTTGACTTTTAACTTCTGTCAAAACAAGCAATTGCCTTGGGAAATACTGAAGAAAATAAATGAATATAATTAAAGTAAATGGTAGATTCAACATATTTTTTGAAGTAAATAACAGTAAATAACAAATTTATTAGATAATTAATTTTTTTTTATTTTTTAGAATTTTTAAAATCGTACTATTTATTTTATATCATTTCATAAAAACACCATTTATTAAATTTTTTTTTGGAGAAAGCAGTCTAAATCAATGCCTTGATTTACATCTTAACTCGAAATGGTCTGCATCAGTAAAAGTGAGGATTGCAATCCTCAGTTAATTCTCTTATGTGTTTGGTTTGAGTACGAGATGAGAAAAAAGGAGGGATGGAGGGAGAGATCGAATCCTTTGTTCAGTTGGATGGGAGAGAAGACATGGAAGGCCAATCTCTCTTTTTGGACCAAGAAAACCCTCTTCTTCTATAATTATCTATCACGTTTAAATTTAAAAAATTGTTTTAACCTTAAAAGATGGACATAAAATAATGTGACCTTAAGATAAATGCCTCAAAATCATGCCTTGGATTGATTTTTGACATAAAAGAAAACTTTTCCAAAAAAATACCGCAAGATCTTATATATATAGGGCTTGTTTGGTGCACATGATTAAGGACAGTACTAAACTGGATTTTAATCCTCTGTTTAGTGAGAAATTTTAAAAGACTAATTTGGATAAGAGCTTATTCAATTCATAACTTAATCATCTTAAAGGAGATTTGATTATCTCCTGTAAAAGAATGGGATTAGAAATACTCATCTATGCACTGATGCCAAATATATAATAATATTTGCTAAAATTCAATACTATAATTTTCTATATATTTCAATCCAATCCCCTAACGTTAATCTATCCAATGTAGTTCTATCATGTACTACCTAAATGGACGCTAAACAAATTAATTACTTAATTTTAGAATACCAATTATACTATTTTATACTTTTTATTTAAATTTTTATATAGGTGATGTCATCGTTACCGTAATTATATAAGAGTTTTTAAATTGTGGAATCTACATCCAATCTCTATGACATCTTACACTAATTATCTCTTAAAAAAAAAAAAAAAAAATTTGTAGAGCCGTCCTAGCTTCACCATACGACTTTATAATCAAGCTTTTCCAAACCACTTCATTCATCATTCAATTTATCATGCAAATTTTAACCTTCTAAAACTATAAAATTTACAACAACTATGGATGTTTCATCGAAATACAGTCAATGATATCACAAAAAGAAACGTCGTCCAAACAGTGCATGTGATTAAAAAAAAAAAAAAAAAAACACTAAACTCCTAGTAAGTACCACTCTCAAATATTAGGCAAGTGTGCCACAAGGGGATTGAGGGATAAGTAATGAACATATAAAAACATTATATTTGTATATAGATGTGTGTGTTTAGGTATTTTTATTTGAGATTTTACTTTTCTAATTACCAAATCCGTATGGATAAGTTTTTGTTACGTATGCAATTTTTTGAGCAAAAATTACGTAGTTCATATGCTTGTGCTTAATTGTGGAGTCACATACGAGCCAATGGGACAAGCATCCTCACTCATATTTCGATAAATTGATTTCTAACGTTATTATTATTATTTTTTTTTACTTTTTTTTATAAAGTTTTTGTCGTATCATCGTTTTTAAAAGAAAATTTTCAACTGGGCCATCATTAAAATTTTATTACGGCAATTTTTTGTCTTAAAGTTTAAGTAGAACTTAGTTATACTAATTTTGTCTTTTTTTTTTTTAAAGCTTACTTAAAATATAAAAAGTGATCAGTAGGTTAACCCTTGTTCTCAAGTGACTCTATCATTGTTTGACATGACTTGTTAAATAATTATGTTTGGATCTAATATAATATTTTCACGTCTTAGTAACTCATTTAATTGTTCCAATATTTGTAGTTTTCAAATTTTTTTTAATAAATACAAAATAAGAATTACATGCAAATCTATCAAAAGACTTTCAGGAGAAACCACATGAATCCAGAAATTTTGTAGTTATTAATATTTTGTAGTTTTTAATATTAATTCTTAGGTATTCTCTTTGTGAAATTGAAACAAATCAATTTTAATACGCTACAAATTATTAGTCAACAAAATAGCAGTGAAGTATACATGTATATTATGTTGGAATATTCATACGAATTTCTGTTATTCAATCTTGTATAAAAAAGTAAATCAAGGCCAACAACTTGTGAATCTTCCCTTTAGAATAATAGTAAATGATTGCAATAATTTGTGATCCTCATTCTCACATAAAAAGGCCAAAAAAGTACAACACGTCACAACGTTAATATTTTTTTTTTTTTCTTGTTCTAGCTTTCTTTTTTTTTTTTTTTTTTGTTGACTTATTTTTTTGATTATTTTTTTGAGGCTATCTTTTTCTCTGAGACTGTTCTTCACATCTTAGCGTCACCACCACTGCTTTCTTCGTCGTTTACTTTACGTGTCTTTGTTCTCCTCTGTTATGTTACCTTGTATCACATATCCAATAAGATAATTGAGATTTTGTCCTTCAATTATTTTTCTTTCTTTTTTTTTTTTGTTTTTTTTTTTGTTTTTTGTTTTTTTGTTTTTCAAATTTTATCTCCTGAATTTGACTCTCTCGTTCATTCAGTGGGCTTGTTTTCCAACGCTTTCTCGAGAGTTCTCGGAGCTAGGTGGCACCGGAAGAAGTCATTTTTGGTAAGCATGTTTCGTAGGCCTATGTCAAAATCTTGTTATGTGCCCTGTTTGGCTACCGAGAAAATGAAAAGGAAAAAAATATATATACAATACAACTCGACCACACCACACCTTGTATAGCTGTTCCTAATCATAGTGTCACTTTTTTTTTCCTCGGAAACTGAAAGTCAAGGACTCAAGGTTATTTCATTATCTTTTTTTTTTTTTTTAAATCTTTTTGTTTATTTATAAATTATTTTTACGTTACTTCAGCTTTTGGTAAGTCTTTTGGGTTTCCTATTTTTTGGGTTTTCTCAAGAGTTTTCTGAGTTGCTTCTAGAATACTCTAAGCAGAGAAAATTTATTCTTTTTAGTAGGATTCCCAAGATAATATTCACTATATTTCTTTATTGTATTTAGTTTTCTAATGGCATGGTTTAATTTTTATTCACTTTATGTCTTATTATTAATTATTATTTTTATTTTTCTGATTATTACCAGATCTCTTTTGTTGTTTTGTGATATGTTCTGTTTTTTTTGTTTTTACAGGTAGTTTCTGTTTGATTATTTTTGTCCCAAAAAAAAAAAAGAAGAAAAAAATTTGTTTGTGAAACTATGGAGAACACAGGAAGTGGTTCTCTGTTTAGGAATAGGAGGTTGGAGAGCTTTCTAAGCACAAGCTCTGATCCAACCGTGAAAGAAGCCGGTACACCAAAAGTTTTGGTTAAGGAAGAAGCAGGGCAGCCTCGGCCGAAGGCGGCCGAGGCCTATGTCGACGATGACGGGTGGATTTCGACGTTGGTATCGGTTGTGAGAATCGTCACGTGTTTCGTGTCGATGATGTTCACAACCTTCATATGGGCATTGATCATGCTTGTGCTCTTGCCATGGCCTTATGAGAGGGTTAGGCAAGGGAATGTGTACGGCCATGTGACCGGAAAAATGTTGGTAAGCCACATTTTCAACCTCATGATTCATGTTATAGAAGATAATAATTTGATGTAGTTTCAGAATTCAATGATTTTACGCCATCAATCTTAACATGTAACAAGTTGTTTGATTGTTTTGGGCCAAAGGAAACGTACCCAAATAACTCGACAGGATGGTGTAGCCCATGCATGGTATATTAATCCTTGTCGATGTGGATTGCTCATATACCCTGACTATCAGGGCGGTCGAGTGGGCTTAACACCCCGCCTAAGTTCTCGGTGGTGTAACAAGTTTTTGATTGCATAATTAGAACGTTGTTATGTTGAGACCATCAATTTGCGAACATCATTATGTTGTTACTCAAACCATTCATTCTATATAGGGGGAGCTATTGTGAAGCCTAGAACCGAAGGCCCTGCCCTTCCTCTCGATCTATCCAAAGGATGGAAAGCTCAGGGCGTTTTCTGTGTGCGATTTCGCTGTTTTAATTGCTTGAATTGTGTAAATTTAAAATTTCGGAGAAAATCTGAAGTAGGATTGACGGTTAAGGATGTTGATTGCAGATGTGGATTCTTGGTAATCCTATAAAGATTGAAGGTGCTGAGTTCTCTAACGAGAGGGCAATTTACATCTGCAACCATGCTTCTCCTATAGACATTTTCCTTGTAATGTGGTTGACTCCCACCGGCACCGTTGGCATTGCAAAGAAAGAGGTAAGTTTAGATGCCCGGAAGTACAAAGCATTCACGTATGAAAAAATACCTTACTGGTAGGACACAGTTTTTAACCGTCAAATTTTCAGTAAAAGTACTGTAATATAATTCTGACATGAGTAAGGTTCTTTTTTCTTACCCTTCCGAAGATTGCTCGTAAAACTTTAGGTTTCGAGAACATTAAACCTTTCTGTGGCGAGGTATCGTAAATTGTAGTTCGTGAACCTTGATAACTTGGTTAAACCTTATTTGGCACAGATCATATGGTATCCTTTGTTTGGACAACTTTATGTTCTGGCTAACCATCTTCGAATAGATCGATCCAACCCGACAGCGGCCATTGAATCAATGAAAGAGGTGTGCAATCTTTTCTCTACACATATTCTTAAGTATGTGTGTGTCTATATTGTTAACTCCCGATTGATATCATGATCATGTTCAGGCAGCTCGTGCCGTGGTGAGAAACAATCTTTCATTGATCATTTTTCCGGAGGGCACGAGGTCGAAAAACGGACGCCTACTCCCGTTTAAAAAGGCACTTGTTATACCTTCGTTAATTTTGTTATACCTTTTGCTTGATTAAGAAGTGAAAACCAGTATTTTTGATGTTGTCAAACTTCTACGAGAACCTATATTTAGTTAGGCCAAAAAAATCGAGCTCTTTCATTCACTTCTTGACTTGTGCTACATATTCGAGCATAACACGGAGTTTCGTTTGCAGGGCTTTGTTCATTTGGCGTTGCAGTCGCGCCTCCCAATAGTTCCTATGGTCTTTACAGGCACACATCGGGCGTGGAGGAAAGGAAGCTTACATGTTCGACCGGCTCCTATAACCGTAAAGTATCTCGAGCCAATACCAACCGATGATTGGACCGCTGATAAGATCGACGAGTACGTCAAAAAAATGCAAGATTTGTATGTCAAACACCTCCCGGATTCGCAACGCCCTCTTCCATCGGAAGCTCCTCGAATTAGTTCAAACTCATAATTGAGGTACTTCTTTGCATTCATCCTAATTAAGCAGGAATAGCTGTTTTACCAATGCATTAAGCATTTTTTTTGCTTTCAATAAGCCCGGGTTGCTCGTTCGATCTGTCAAATAACGGGCCTTCGTTAGTGATGTAGAGAATTGTATCGACGCTTGCGATCTTGCACCAGAATTTAGCCATGTGAAGTTGGATCATCTTGTCAGCTAATAGAGAGAATTTGTTTTATGCTCAAGTCAAATTTTTTGAAGACGAAATTCAGCTTGATAGATGTTTCTCTTTCTTTTTTTTCCTCTCCTTGGCACTTGAAGTGAACAGAGCTGGTCAGTTGGTCTACTAGCTATTGAAGAAGATTATCGCTTTTAGTCCGTTTTTGTTGTGCTTTCCGAAGAAGTTCTACTTCTACTTAACAGAAGAAGCAGAAGTGTAAGCATATAGCTTCTCTAAAGGGCCGTTTGTTTTTCCAACTCATTTTAAACTAAATTGTACTTGTTTCATCATGATTTTTGTCTTTTCTAAAATTTTTTTTTGTCTTTTCTGAAAAGTCAACAAAAATTACTATTCAAACTTAAAAATTTCAACTCAACTCAAACTCAACTACTACACCAAACAGGCCCTAAATAACTGTAAAAGTGCGTTAGTGTCTGTGCAAAATACACTTCCGCTCTTTTACCAAACGTATTAGTCGATGTAAAAGTGCGTTAATATCTGTGCAAAGTACGTTTCCGGTCTTTTACCAAACGTATTAGTCGATGAAAAGGACTTTTGAGGCCTCGAAAAGCCGTACAAAATGACCTTATAGCTCGTACAAAATGTGTATTGTCTTGCATTTTGGTATCCCATATTGTAAAAATTGGACCATTTCTTCGGTGGTGTATATATATAAATATTCAATGCAAGTTCACTGTTTAACTGGTTGTATTAGATAACAACAATGCTTCCGAGTCTTGATATACTTTATGAGAGGAGAAGAGGGTCGATGCTGTAGGGGCCCTCGTTTAGGACGGATGCATGGCGGTGCTCGATAAAAAAAAGAAAAAAAAAAAGAAAAAAACGTTTCATATTTTAATCAGAGTTCGACTCAAGATGTGAGATATACAAACTCATTCGGTGGGGCTATCGTATATTTTATACTCTGATCTGATATGTATTTTATTAAAGTTACTCATGAAATGATCATTTTAGTTGAGGATTACGTAACATGCATGTCATTAGACCTAAAAAAAAACGAAACAAATACGAAATAAATTTTTTTTAACACATACATATGTTCGAACCTTGCACGGTACCCCTATGCCACTAGACCAACAGACTTGGACTATGTTTGGTTGGTCTATTCCAGCCAAATTGTTTCAAAAATTTATTGTGTTTTTTATCTAAACATAAATCAATTTTTCCAAATATTTTTTTAAAAAACTTGTTGATGCCGAAAATCTCCGGCACAACACCTGATGTGATTGCTCAGACTAAGCTAGTCTTACATAGTCACTATGCGGCTGGTCACATGCAAAAAGGGAAGCACCTCAAAGTGATGGGGACACCGGTGGGGTGTCCACCACGGGCACTCCGATGCTTAAGTCAGTGATGGTACTAATGAGCAAGTGGAGAGGTAGAGTTTTGGCAAGGAAAATTGTCCATACCTGAGTGAGTGGGTCGATCCTCTATTTAAAGACGTTTCCCGCAGGCCAGGGCATTCAGGTGACCCGATCGGGTCGACCCCTTGGCGCTCCCAGTGGGTAGACAAGCTTTAGGCGCGCAGGCGCTGTGTCCAATAGACCGACGCCACGTGTCCATGGTCTGGTGTCAGGGGACACTAGGGTGGGCTAACGCTGGCACCAATGGGCGTAGCCCCAATCTGAGCAGGCGGTAGAAGTCTGCGATGGGATAGGCGCAGTAGCAGGCTATAGGTCAGATGTCAGGCGGCGGATTAAGTATTATGACAAAGCGTCGCCGCCAGAGCGCGCAAGGTACGTGCGAGGGGCAGCCTGTCCAGGTCAGCAACGTCGTCCCCTGATACTATCTAACCTGGGTACACGGCAGATCTCGACGATGTGATAAAATCTGATCGGGTAGCATGGTTCCCCGGGAATAATCTCCTGGTCGGATTGAGTCGGGTCAGCAGTATCTGGTTCGGGTGGAAGGATATGATTTTACTACTTTCACGTGATCGGTTTGCCCTTAAAAATATGATTTTGTGGTCGGAGCAAATTACGCAATCAACAAAACTCAAATTTTAAAAATTCATAATTTTTTTATTTTAAATAAAAATTAGATGATTTTTTATTTTTTTAAATACATAAAATGACGAGAGATAAAATCATATTTATATAATTATTTTTTTCCGATCACATTTTATGTTTTTACCTTTCTTAATTTTAAATAATTCTTTTTTAACCGTACACGTAATTCAAAATTGGACATAGTATGCCTAACAGGAAAAGAAAAACTGCAAGGAAAAAAGAAAGAAAAACGTGTCAAAGCGAAAAAAGAAAGAAAAGTGTGTAATGAATGGACAAATGACAGGGACACACACTTACCGTGAAGTACGAAAAAAAAAAAAAAGAGGCCAGAGTCAAAATAAAATGATACTGTCTTGCATTTGATTTGAAATTAGAGGCAACAAACAAAAAGATTCGTGTCAGACTGACTTTGCAATTCACAAGTCAATCAATTCTTTATTATTAGTCCGACTACTCTTTGTGCTATTTTATTTTGCTCCATATATAAATATATATTAGTCCAGAGCATGCGTGAGACAGGAAAAAAAAAAAAAAATCACATGACGGTAAATGTGGACGAAGAAATTATACGTAGAGATGTCATTTGCATAAAAGATTAAAGAGATAAAATGATTGAAAAAAATATCAATATGCAATGATTTATTTGTATGCCCGTTGAATTTTTCAAAATTGTGAAATTTAATTTTTAATTTTTTTTTGATAATTAACCTCCTAAACTTTTAATTTTTAATAATTCAGTCATTTTTACTTAAATTCATTAAAATTACAACTTTTTGTATAATGCATACACATTATATCTCAAAAGGGATAATACTGATCATTTTTGCTTAATTTCAATAGAAATGTCTAAATAAAGTTTAGGTTTAAGTTTGAGTATAGTTGAATTAGATTCAATTTTTCAAAGGAAATTATATTGAAGTTAAGTAAAACTAATCAACAATGTTCTTCTTGGACTACAATGTGCAATTTTGGGTTAAAAAAAAAAAAAAAAGGGTTTACGAATTTAAGCAAAAATGACTAAATTGTCAAAAAATAAAAATTCAGGAGCTGACTGTCAAGAAAAAATATTTAGGGACTAATTGTCAATTTTAAAAAGTTCAGGAGGTATCTGTACAAATAAGTTATATTTAAAAGGACTACAATGAAGAAAAAATATAAAATTAAAAAATTAAAAAAGAAAAAGACGAAGGACTAAAAATACGTTTTGGATGAACAACAAGTGCACAATATATTTTTTTTCCCCTTCTTTTTAATAAGATATAGATGAAAAGTGGGAGATGCTCTCATATGATGGTGAACTCCACAAGGTAGATCTCATATGTGAGAATCATTAATATGAGGGATCCAAGTTAATCTCAACAGATTAAATACGTATGCACTAAAATATGTCTATTCGAATTGTATAGTTTATTTTCGGTGTCTATCAGTGGAAACACGGGGCAAAGAATTGCGTCTGCAAGCATTTGGTGTTAAGTTATGAAACTTAGTTATTATTCCGACATGAAAATAGTACGCGATTAAAAGTAGATGTTAGAGAAAATATATTAAGAGATAATGAAATGCGTAATTTTCTTTTGGATAATTCATTGATCATTATTATGAATTACTGCAACGACTTAAAACATATGTTTTAAAGATAAACAACTGTAAATCTTGAAATTTCTTCTTCCATTTTCCCTACATACTGAAGAATGCGATCACATTCTTCAGCCCTTTTTGGAACTTTTGGGCAGCGCTTTTAGTGGTTTAATGTGCTTTGGATTCGTTTTCTCCAATATATATATATACACACCCACACACTTTTCTTCCAACTCTTTAAGAAAAACCCAATTATAATTTTTTTGCTCTTAACCAAAAAGTCCCTCTTGAAATGAATTATATATCTATTTACTCCGACAACCTCAATGACACTAATTTGAACCATAATTTCTTATGTAAGGAACGAATGGGCTTACCAATCCGTCTAAGTCCTCGTGGTGAAAACCTAATTAACCAGTTAGTTAGTTAGTTAGTTAGTGGCTTCATAATGCTCGGAAGCTTTTTCTGCCAAAGTAATTACTGCAACATGGTACAATCTTTTCAGCCATGCAAAAGTGAAAAGAGGAAAAAGGTTAAAAGAAAAAAAAAAAAAAAAGGCGGAGTCTTTAATTGAATAATTGGAAAGACAGTTAACTTAAGAGAGGTCAATCTTTGAGATGTGACTCTTCATCACATGCTTTAAATTCGATTTATTAATGAACTTGTAAGTGGTTGAATTGATTTATCTGTCCAGAGAGGGTGGGGAAACAAAAACAAAAACAAAAAAAAAAGTTGTATGACATTCAAGTTTGGATTTTCAAGAGAAGATTTTAAAGATATAATTTTGGAGATATTTGAATTGGAATTTTAGAAATGTGTGTTTAGTTGAAATATACTTTGTGAACAAAAGCAACATAAAAACAACATCAAAATTCTAGTTTGTTTTGTGTTTTAGTTTTAGTTTTTTTATTATTTTTTTGGCTAGAATGTTTAGGGCCTGTTTAGTGCACAAGTTCAGTTTGAGTTAAGTTGAAATTTTTAAATTTAAATAGTAATTTTTGTTGACTTTTTCAGAAAAGACAAAAATTTTTTGGGGAAAAGACAAAAAACATGATGAAAAAAATACAGTTTAGTTTAAACCAAACTTACCAACCAAACGGACCCTTAGTGTTTTAGTTTATCTTCAATTAAACCGTTATTTTTTAGTTGATTTTCAACTTTTTTTGAAAAGTCAATAATAATTACTTTTTAAAAAATCAACAATCTTAATTTAAAAATTTTAACTCAAACCAACGATACAATCTAAAAGGAAGAGAACAATGTTCTATGAAACGACAAGAATCTAAAACATGCAATACGACAGCAAATGACCAAAGCCTAGCAACGACATTAAAACATGAAAGACGACAATAGTGACATAAGACGACAGCATCCCTAAACGACAGCGTCTGCCGTTTTTTCAAAATTATCAAAAAGACCCCTCCAGGCTGCCACCTCAGCAGAGAGAAAGGGCCAGATGTCAATCTTACGCCACTTGTCCATCTTTGGTTTTACGACTCTGCACTTCTCTCTTCTTCTCCTCTCTCCCTCGCCGAACACACAGACACAGACGCACACACTCTCTCTCTTCTTTCTCTCTCCTCCATTGAAGCAAGCTCTCTTTCATTGGCTTCACCACCGAGGTTTCAACTCAGTAGAAGCCCAATTTCCGCCGCGAAACTTTCTGGAGTGAAAGGAAAATTTTTCAGATTTCTTCTAATTTGAGGTAGGGTTTTCCCTTAATCTGAAAATTTCCCTTTTGAATATGTTTTTTCTTCTTAGATTTCAATTCTAAGTGCGATGAAATCTCTTTTCTCATTTTGATTTTACGGGAAAAAAAAAATTCCATAATCCCGATATTCGTACAGGTGTGTGTATATATGTGTGTATATTTGGATCAAGCCTTGATCTTATTACTATTAATTTGGATTTAGATCTTCTTTTTTAGTTATAATCGAAGTAATCTGCTGATGTTTGGTGTATTCACGATTCAAAAGAGGAAAAAAAGGTGCAATCTTTTGGTTTTATAGTATTTATTTTCTGTTGATTTGAATAATTAATATAAGTTTTTTTTTAAATGTTATTTTATGTTTTGATTTCTGATTCGAGTAAAAACAAAAAGAAAAAAAAATTAAAATTTTTTCATTTAAGCTTTTTGCCTATTTTTGGCGGCAAAGAAGCTGAATGTTAGGGTTTAGAAAGAGAAATGTGACCCCAGTTTTTAAGTTTGCTGTTCCTTCGTTTATTAAAGTTGACGTCTTTTCCATTTTCTGGTAAATTGCTATTTTTTTTTTAATAATTAAAAAAAAGTGTGATAGTACCTAGGTTTTTATTTATGGGAAAAGATTCTTTGATATGTAGTAAGGTTTGGACCGTTAAATAATTTTATTAATAGAAGTAGTTATTGATTTTAATGCGATTTGACGGTACCATCCCTGCGAGGATGGTAAGATGGATTATGAACAAATGGGACACGGAATTTCGCGGGTTAGTGTCGGGGAAAAAGGGTGTTAGCCCTACCTTACGGTTAACTCAACCACAGATTCTCCAAACTTTATGTAAAGTTTCAAGTTTGTGTCATAGTCTAATACCTGGGTTCGATTTATTTATTGCTTTGGTCTCTTTTTATTTTTATTATTTTATTTTCTTTTGTTTAGGGTTCGGATGCCTGGAAAATTGCTTATTGGCTGATAGTTTTAACTTTTGAGTAACATGGTTTGCCTCTTCAGTGGTCCAAAGATGCCATATGACATTTATTCATTTTACTTCAATTAACCTACTTACCGATAGCGGATACGTTTCATGTCCGATCAAGAATTCTCCTATTTTATGTGAAATTTCAAGTTTTTGTCAGATTCTAATACTTGGGTTTGATTGAATGCCTGGAAAATTTCTTATTGGCTTATATTGTTACTTTAAGTAACATGACTTGTCTTTAAAGTGGTCCAAAGATGTTAATACCTTTATTCATATTACTTCAATTTGTTTTAGAATTTTCAATTACCAACTTTTGATGTTGATTAGACTGGTTTTTCATATATGTAGGGTTCCCCCCACCCCCCCCCCCCCCCCCCCTCCCTCCCTCCTCCTCCTCCTCCTCCTCCTAAATGTTGTATTAAATGCTTACTTTTACCCTTTTTTTTTTCCTGATGGGTTGGGTTATGCTAGAGGGGCTAACCTTCTTTCATATCATAAAGCTTTCCCAACTTTGATAATGGCGGAATTCGATCTCAAGTGCACAGACTTGATGCCAAATGACTTCACCAACTTGACTAATTGAAAACTTCTATTGTAATTGTAGTTTTAATTATAAATATCTCAAGGTGCCGAAGTACTTCGACATTAGCTCATATGGAGTCTGCTTTCTCTGTCTCTCTGTGGTTTTTCTACAAACTATGATGCACAAGTGTCCGAGGTTTTGTTTTTCTGAATTAGCTATATCTGTCACAAATAAAAAATGTACATGTAGTCCTTATTTTGTAATTCGTATATATATGTTACTCTAGACTGCTTGAGAGTATTTATTTATTTCGAAGTACAGATTGAGAAGTAAACGTCCTCTTTTCTACCTTTTCCATAACGCTGATTTCCGTATATTGCTTGCTATGATGCAAATTTTTAAGCTGCTAGCGACTTTCTCAGTGTTGAACTCTGAATTCACTGAAGTTTGCTTGACAAAGATCCAGTGGGGGCTTTTTGTATGCTTTGAATAAATGTACCCAGAGTGTATTCTTTTTCAATATTATTAGTTAATTGGAGTTCTTCTCTTGCCACAGGAAAGGAAGACAATAAAAAAAACTTGGGAGAGAAAGCAACAAAGCTGACTTATAACACTGAAGATGAATCAATCAGCTCAAGGGAACAGCCCTGATGCTTCAGCAAACAACACTGCAAAGCGCAAACGTGGTCGGCCACGTAAGTATCCCAAGCTAATTTCCGAAGGTAATACTCGTATTCCAAAGATTCAGAGAAATGAAAATGCCAGTGGTCCACCTGGATTTGGAGGGGTGAATGGAAACCAGCCCCGTCCAGCGGCTGCAAGTGTTGATACCAATAATTCCATGCTGGGCAAGGCTGTCTCTGGCGTAATTGAGGCAGTGTTTGATGCTGGATATTTGCTCTGTGTCAAGGTTGCCAACACTGATGTCACTTTGAGGGGTGTTGTCTTCAAGCCTGGACGATTTGTTCCCGTCACAGCAGAGAATGATGTGGCCCCAAATCTTCAAATGATCAGAAGAAACGAAGTTCCGATCCCAACTGAACACCACAATCCTCGTCCCAGAGAGAGGAAGGAGCAGCAAGCAAATCCTCGTAGAGGTTGGGCTCATTCATTTAGTGAAACACCAATGGCCAACCAGGTGCCTAGAGTTCCATCCTACCCGGCTAATAATGTGGTTCCCAAAGGCAAACTGGTTCCTTCAGTAGTGGTGCAGACGGCTCATCCTGATCCCGTAGGTTCAAGAGGTAACCTGGTGCCTGTTGTACTTGAACCTGCTAAGGTATTGAATGGGTTGCCACTTGCCAGTGAACCGACTCCTCTTGCATCCCAAGCTTCCCATGTGGCAGCCTCAAAGGGCAAACAGGCTCAGGAAGCAGCTAACCCGTTGAATGGATCCATCTCCACCACTCAAGTACCAACATTTGGAAGCCAAGCAGTTCTTTCTCAGCTTCAAGATACCCACCAGCTCGTGTCTGAAGTGGCAGAAAATAAAAACGGTGCTTACGTCCAGGCCCCAACTGAGAAGCTTGAGGTTGCCGAAGCCAAATCAATGAGTTTGCCTGATGTTCCTTTTGAAAAACTGGTATCTGAGGTGGTCAAAAGAGTTGAAGTCCCCTCGGAGTCAGCCGAATCTCAATTTGGGAACAGCAAGCCGGCTGTGAAGACATCAATGAAGGATGAAAACGGAGCTAACGATGCGGATCAGGCCCTTGCCATTGAGCCCCTGCAAGCTGTGAAGCCTAATGAGAAAATCAACCCTGTATCGGCTCCCAAATCAGAGGAAAATGAGAAAACTAGCAAAATGTCTCAGCTGTTGGAGGTATAACGACGCTTCTTTTGTAACATTATAGTAATCAATTATCCAATATACAGGCGTCTTCGAAAAACTAACTGATGTCCAACACCTTAAACAAGGTTCTGCAGGGAAACGTGACAGAGACTCGGGTGCTGCAGGATGAGGAGCCAGCCAAGGATTCCGCGCACAAGTTGGGCAAAACAGCGAGCATGATAACCGATCAGGAAGGTAAATAAATCAGTAATCTAGAAGATCTAGTCCCCGATTTTCATGATTTCCATTTTGAAAGTAGTGCACATTAGGTCTTGGACCATTTAATCGTAGAAGAATTGCAAATTAAATTACACAGTGCGGTGGAGAATCTTTGTAGTTTTGCAATCTTTAATCTGTAAAGGTTGTGTTAGATCCACCGTAGTGAAAAGGAACCCTTTTGTAGTTTGGTTTCTTTCTCGGAAGGAACTTTGTTTTCATTTTGGATAATACTGCTATATATATATATATATTTTAATCGATAGATTGTTTTTTGTTACTTAAAAAAGAAAAATACTAGGGACATAAACTCTAATCCTAACTTTTAAGTACTAACTTATATGGTATATGAGTTATTATATATATTTTTTTATTGTAGGTGTTTACAGTATTGTCATATTAACTAATTGCATCAACAAAAAAAAAAAAAAAAAATGACACGTGAGTTGATACTCAAAAAGTTGATTTTAGAATTGGTGTTCCTCACACTATTACTTAAAAAATAGCAGGCCCAAGAACTTTTCAATCTGCCACCCTTTCCTTCTCTGGATTTAAATTAAGGAATTGCTCAACCCTTTCTATCAGTAGTCAGACCAAAATGGGCATTGTTATTGACCAGCCAAAACTGATGAATGATTTGGATCAAGTCGATTCGGGAGGGATTGAGTTTATGATACAGGAGGGAAAGATGTCGATTCATCGGAGGGAAATAAGAAGGTTTAAATTCGAATCATTAAAATGTTGTAAACAAGTCACCTTGGGGCTGTGATTGTGTACATGGGATTTTAGCAAGTTTTCATAGGAGATTTGGCATAGAAAAAAAGAGCGAAAAGTTGAGAATTTCACCAATAATTAAAAAAAAAAAAAAAAAAAAAGGTGAAAAATCAGATCTGGAGTAAGTAAACGTCTTTCCCCTTTTATTTTGTTGAGAAAAATAAATAAATAAAATTGATCAATCCTTCCGAACTTTCCGACACTTCATTTCATCCTCATATTTCCCCATTAACCAAACAAATCTCAAAATCTCTACCTTCTTACTATAGTGAAAAATAACATACAGAAATTCTCAAGATGTCTTTCTATGATTTTTGCTATCCAATTTTTGGGACAATCCTAAAGTGATTTCTCTTTCCCTTTTTTTATTTTTTATTTTTATGTTTGTAATGGAGTCTTGCTCTTTTGGGACCCCTTCTTTGTACTTTAAAGGCTCAGGAATTCACAATCCATTACAAAATTATTGAAAGGGTGGTGGATAATAGATTGAAATTGGACAATAATTTTTTTTATTTTTATTTTTATTTTTGGCACTACTATATAATGATAGTTAGGTAAGGTCCCATATGAACCCACACAAGTCGCACTATCAAATAGCAACAAACCAAAACCAACATGTCGAATGGTGTTTTACATAAATCTTACAGGAAGATTATGTTGTATATAAATGTTGCCATAAAAACTGAAAGATCTATATATGATTTGTACAAGAAATCTCAAAGATGAACACGTATTTAAGTTTCACAGAGCAATTACGAAAAATTTAATGAAAAAAACTCATTCAAATTCCATATTATTACATTTTAGTACGTGTTATTTCTTTATCAAACTGGTAAAAGCCACGTGCGAAGTAGATATTTTTACATAAATCTTACAGGAAGATTATGTTGTATATAAATGTTGCCATAAAAACTGAAAGATCTATAAATGATTTGTACAAGAAAACTCAAAGATGAACACGCATTAAAGTTTCACAGAGCAATTACGAAAAATTTAATGAAAAAAAACTCGTTCAAATTCCATATTAGCCAAAAAAATAAAAATAAAAAAAGTTAAAACAATAATATATGCTCGTCAATGGCTCTTTTGATCCTTCTTCTCTACTCGCTATGTAGTTATCATGTCATTATCATGTTGGATTTGTTTTTTATATTTTGCTTTATTTGACCATTTCACAAGTGCGGAGTGCATGCCATAAAACAAATAATGATAATAATAACATTTAAAAGTGCAAATTACTTTTTAAAAATGATTTTCGTCGCTGTTTTAAATCTATCACGTAATGTAACAATCTCGTATGCCATCACATGATGGGTTATCAATTGTCATGTGAGTTTTTATTTTATTTTATTTTACTTTTTACTTATCTATACACGTGTTCGTCAACTAATTATTAAAAAAAAAAAAAGGACCTATCGTAAAATGTATTTTTAACCAGATAAAACCTTACAAAATCCGCATGGAATTTGAGGGACAAAATGTCAATTAATGTCCAACACCCAAAAAAAAAAAAAAAAAAAAAAAAAAACCAGCAAACATTCTAAATAAAAGGCCATTCCTATGATGAATAATAGGAAATCTCTTCTCTCTTTTACATAAATCACTAAATAATTAACAGTAACCATGTTGGGAAAATAAATTACACGTAAATTAACCATGAAATGACGAGGGGTTAAAAAGTCTAAAATAAGTAGAAACACAAGCCCAAAAAAAAAAAAAAAAAAATCAAGCTCCTTTAAAATCCCAAAATATTCCACTTAAATGTGGCGCAAAAATGAAATATCACGACATTATTAAGGATGCAAAATTAAGTTTGAAACCTTTTTGTTCATTTTTTTAACAAATTATATTAATTACTCGTCTTATGAACCTGGTCTTGTGACTCGAAAGAGAAAAGGGAACTCTAAAAAAATGAACTTAACACAACTATACCCTTTAATTAATTAAATTGTACTTCAAACTTCTGCCATGTACTACAAATTTCTTACCACATTTATATGGAAGAAATCCTAAATTTCAAATGTTACCCTCTCGATGTTTGCATATTTACTTTAGTTGTGAGTCCGTTCCATCCAAACGACTAATCAGACGCAGAGGTGGGAATTTGGGCCAGGCCAAACGGGCCGGCCCGTGGCCCATAATCCGGCCCGGCCCGAAAATTTAGGCCCGATGGACCGGCCCGGCCCGCATGTTATATTATATATTTATTATAAAAAAAAAAAAAAAACCAAGTCCAACATAACCGTTGGAGTGTTGCTGTGTTGGACAGTTGGACCAAGTCCAAAAGAAAAGAAAAGAAAAGAAAAAAAAAAAAGTTGGAGTGTTGCCTTGTAGTTGTTGCCAACTTGTTGGTCCTGTACAGGCGTACAGCTGTACTCCTGAACTTCTGTTGGAGTACAGGAGTAATAGAGTATTGGACTTGAAGTCCAAAAGAAAAAGAAAAAAAAAAATTGGACTTGGTGTCTTGGACTTGGTCCAACGGCTGGAGACTGGAGTCATCAGTCAATCAATCATCAAGTGTCCAACAGGCATCAGGCAACAGCAGAAGAAAGAAGAAAAAAGAAAAAAGAAAAAAAAAAAAAGAAAAAGTTGGACTTGGAACTTGGTCCAACGGCTATAATAGCCGTTGGAGTCATCTTGTCCAAGTCCAACAGCAGCAGAAAAAAAAAAAGAAAAAAAAAAGGTCCAACGGCTAATTGCCGTTGGACAATGGGCCAGCAGGCAACGGGCCAACGGCTATATGCCTTAATGCCTTAATTTCATTCCCCAATCCCCATTCTATAAATACCCTTCTACTTTTTCATTTTTCACACATCTTCTCCCATCTCTTCTTTCAATCTCTTATTCTCTAATTTCTTTCTCTATATTCTCTTATTTCCAATTTCTCAATTCTCATTATTCAATAATTAATATTCTATAATTTTTTTGTCTAATCTCCTAAATTTACAATAACTCATAGTCTCATATTCTCGTTATTTTTATAATCTCTATTCTTGTTATTTCTCTACTTTTTAATAACTCATATTGTCCATACTTATTATTTCTAAATTTAAATTTCTAATACTTACTTTTCTACAAAAAAAAAAAAAAAAAAAAAAAAAAAAAAAAAAAAATCAAAATGGATCCAAATCCAAATGTTCAACAACCAATTGTTGATCTTGATGATGATTACTACGGGATGGATGACCGCGGCATCGAAGAAGTGGAGATTTCCCGTATGGAGGCTGGCGACAATGTCCCTGATCTAAGACGTAGGAGTTTCAATATTCCAATACCATCAAGTCCAATGTTGGCACCATCAAGAAGTAGTTCGGGAAGCACAAGTTGTCCACCAAAAAAGCAAAAAGGCACTACTACTAAAACCACTTCACGTGCTTGGCAATTCTTCGACGTTGTGCTGAAAGAGGACATCGGCCCCGACGGCAAAAAAATACAAACAAGACTAGCAAAATGTAAGTATTGCCAAAAAACTTTGACTGCTAACAGCTCAAGTGGGACTCGCCACTTATTAGCCCATGGTGAAAGATGTGTTGAAAAATATTGCAAGGGAAGGGAGCCGACACAAAGCACTCTAAAATTCAACTCCGATGGCTCAGTATGTACTTTTTCTTATGATCCCATGGTAGCTAGAGAATCTCTAGCTCGTTTAATTGCCTCTACTGATTTACCTATTAGTTTTGGTGAAAATACGTTTTATGAAGAGCATATTCAAAGATCTTTTTGTCCACAATTTAAAGCCGTTACTAGAAAAACTATTAGGAGTGATATTATATCTTATTATAGTAAAAAACGCACTACGTTAATATCTTATATGAATACAAACACATTTTGTATTGCATTGACATCTGATATTTGGGCTGCTAGGTCAAACCAAGATTATATTAGTGTAGTTTCACATTATTTAGATCCCCAGTGACAATTACAAAAAAGAATTATTGGCTTTAGACTTATTGATCATTCTCACAATGCTTTAAATATTAATGATAATATTATGAGTGTTTTAAATGAATTTGGAATTAGCAATTGTATTATTTCAATCACCCTAGATAATGCTTCGACAAATACCGCTGCAATTCATTTTCTTGAGAACAACTTGTCAGAATATATTGGTGGAATTTTATTACATCAACGTTGTGCATGTCATATCATCAACCTCATTGTAAAATCAGGTATGAAGTTGGTAAGTAGTAACATATGAAATATTCGTAATGCTCTCCTTTGGATACATAATTCAAATCCTCGCATTGCTGAATTTAAGAGGTATTGCAAAGCAGAAGGTTTAAAACCTCGAAAATTTGGGACTGATATGCCGGTAAGGTGGAACTCAACTTATTTAATGTTGAAAAATGCAATAGAATATAAGAATGTTATTTCTATGTTTTATAATACAAAGCATAATATGATTTTATTATCTGATGTTGATTGGTTTATTGCTGAAAGAATGATTTATTTTTTAGAAACTTTTTATGATGCTACTGTTTTATTGTCTGGTGTTTATTATCCCACTTCTCCACTAGTTTTCACCCAATTAATGTTTATTTCTTCGTTGTTTTCTGAATATAGAAATGATGATTTATTTAAACTAATAGTAGAAAAAATGGAAAAAAAGTTTATGAAATATTGGGCTCACAATAACATGCCTTTATTATATTGCCTTGCTATTGTTTTAAATCCTATAGTTAAATTAAATGGTCTTTATAATGGTCTTACTCATATTTCTGAACATATGAATGTAGATTTTACTTCAACGTATTCTTTAACATTTAATAACACTAAATGCAAGTTATTTGAGATTTTTGCAAGTTATCAGAATAAATTCGGCCAGCAAGTTAACATTGAAACCGAAGAAACTCCTCCAACTGCTAGTGATCGGAAAAAGAAAAAAATTTTGGGTTTTTTCTCTACTCCAGCAAGATCGGGCTCTTCATCAAGTTCGAGTGTTACTCGTCCACTTTCAGCAAGTTCAACTACCACGAGTACGATACACTCGGAGCTCACAAAATACTTAGATACAGATTTTTCACTGCTGGACTCAACTACAAATAATGAAGATTTCAAAATTTTAGATTGGTGGAGGTTGCAGTCGACAAATTTTCCAGTACTTTCCCGTTTAGCACGTGACATTTTAACTATTCCTGTTTTGACAGTTTCTTCTGAATCAGCATTCAGCACAGCTGGAAGGATAATTGAAGATCGAAGGACCTCATTAACACCTGAGATGGTAGAGGTGCTTACATGCCTAAAAGATTGGGAACATGCAGATAAAAGGTTACAATATACAGTAGAAGATCGAGATACTCCAACACTTTAACGAAATGACCATAATCGATGACGATGATATTGACAATGCTCCTGCGGCTCCCTCTTCCGATTGCTGATGCTGATTGATATATTTTTTTTCATTGTAAAATTATAAATATGAATTAAGATTGCACTCTTTTTTCTTTACTGAGGTTTTATCCCAATGGATTTTACTTAGTAAAGTTTTTAATGAGGCAATCATGACATTAATAAAATTTTAAATTTCAATTTTATATTCTCTTTTTTGTATCCTTATTTTTTTAATAAATTTTATAATTTTTATTATGTGCTTAATTTATTTTTCAATTTCATAATATTTAATAAAAAATAACTACTAAGCAAACACTGATAAATAATTATAATCTTAAACAACTAAAATTAAAAGTTTAATTATAATGTTAAGTTAACTAACTAACTAATATTATAATTATTAAGTATTAACTAAGCAATTATAATATAAATATAAATATAAAAATTAATAGAAATAGTATAATAAATTTTTTTTATTTTTTATCTAAGATAAAATATTAAGATAAATTATTAAATTATCAAAAATATACAAATTTATTCAAAAATTACAAATAAAAAATAAAATTTAAAAAAATTTTAAAATTAGGCCCGGCCCGGCCCGGCCCGCTCTAAGCCCGCGGGCCGGGCTTATATTTTAAAAAATCGACCCGGCCCGGCCCGGCCCGAATTTTCACCGGGCCGGGCCGGGCAGGCCGAATTTTTGAAATGGCTCGATGGGCTCGGGCCGGGCCGGGCGGCCCAAATTCCCACCTCTAATCAGACGTAATAATTGCGATTTCAAAATTAAATCAAATGTTTAACCAAACAATAGAGATAGAATAACTGGATCTATTCCTCTTCCTATTCGCATTCTAATTCCGTTCCATTCAACCAAACACCACCAATAGAATAGAAAAGAACTTACAGCAAATAAACGCATTTCTACTAAAGACAACAGCAAACCATTCACGATCAGCAAATATAGCAGATCCATAATCATATCGAGAGAACACCATTATCGAAAAAGCGCACTGTCTAGTAAGTACCTCACCGCACGCTAGAGGGTCACAGATAACATGTTTGAAAGGGGAGGAAAAGAAAAAAAAGGAAATATAAAGAGAGAATAAAAATAAAATAAAATAAAACCACCGAAAACTATTAAAGACTCTGCATCTCTAGAACAACTTGAGCACAAAAACCGCAGACCATCAAAAGCTCCAGCCACAAAGAGAGACCCCTAACTAAGATGCTTCAGGAGACCATTCTCAGACTTTACCTCATTCAGACAACAATTCAGCTAGAAACAAATCACTGCAAATAACGAGGTTCGTCAATTAAGATTTATTTATTTTTTTACCAAAAATAAATAAAGAATGCAGATTCGATTTCTAGCTAACAGAAGAAGAAGCAATCCATCACCCAAACAAAAAAAGAGAAAAAATCATAGATGGCATAAAGATTTTATGCTATGTCTAACTTAAAGATCCATGTCCCCCCGATTATATATCAACTTCGGCAGGGAAGAAATCTAAATGAATAGAATAAAACTAAAGAAGTTCGTTCAGGGGCAGATTCCCTAATTTGCTCATTCTTTCTCTTCCTCATTTTTTATTTTTAATAATTTAGTTCACACAAAGAAAAGCCAATAACATTAATGTCTTATGATCGAGGCAAAGAAGGTGAGAAGTTATACCTGCTGTGGCTGTTGGTAAGCACCGGGCTGCTGATAATTTCCATATCCAGCATAACCTCCATAGTACATGTTAGGGTCTTGGCTAGGAGGTGCATACGTGTATGCATCATATCCTTGCGGGTATCCATAATACCCACCACCGTTCCACTGTGCTTGTTCTTGTTGATTCTGAACCAACACATACGTCTCTTAGTCTATTAAAAGCTACATAAAAAGAAAGTCAAAGTCGAAAAAGAGGTTCTGAAGCAAGTTAATACCTGTTTATTTGTAGGACTACGGCCCCATGAAAGTCGAATATTCTGTCCTGCTAACTGGGATCCATTCAGGGCCGACAATGCATGCTCCGCATTAGCTCTGAAGAATCAAATTTGACACATAAACAAACACGTAAGACTAGAGGTCAGATAATGCAAAAATAACTGATATTTAAACCTAAAGTTACCTGTTAACAAATTGAACAAAACCACAACGCTTGCCTACTGGTATTTTCACATGAACTAGCTCGCCATATTGGCTAAATACTTGTCTTAACAAGTCGTCATTGATATTAGTATCTAAACCTCCAACGAATATCTGCATTCAGGACTATATGAAGTTACTACTATACAAAAAAAAGGATATATTGTAATCGTCAGAAGAGACTACCCACTGTTGTATTATTTGGATCATTCTCGCCCTGGTTTCCTTGACTACTTCCGTAGGGGGCTGCAAATTACAAACACGTAAGAACTAGCTCATATAGTAAAATTTGGTCATCTAAAGGCTCACATTCAATCTCAGCAAAATTACTCAAAGAAAAGATGCCTATAAGCAGGCTACAGAACAAAATTTGGAGCAACCGTCACTGAAGTTTGAGGTTTTAACTTCCTTCATAGTATGTACATTCAATCAGTTTGCCATAAATTGATTACCCATGAATCGTGGGAAATCAACACAAGTATTAGACAGTGATTAAAACAAAAACAATACATAAGAAAACAAGGAAAGAAGGAGAAGCAAACCCCTAAAAGAAAGAAAAAATGAATAAAAATCATTCATAGCAATACATGCACCAAGTCCATCGCTGCTACAAAAAGATTAAATTGAATCAGTTATCAAATAAGAAGCCTAAAAAAGAACCAATGTAAAATGATCTTTTGAAATCTATTCTATAGCAGCCCTTGAGGTTTTCTTTTGAATCCCCATTAGTAGTGATCTTATATATTGTTGTTATTAAAGGTCTAAAAGCCTATTAAAAAAATATTGAGCAACGAAAATTCCAACAAAAGAAGCCCAATCACACGCAAGTTGCACTTATGGGAGGCACATCTACTGCTATGGTGACAAAACTGGGGAACTGATCCATGATAAAGAATCAATGGTCCTTCGGGTCTAACATAAACCACAGGGTTAAAAAAAAAAAAAAGGACGAACGTATTTGGGAAAAAATGCAACTAATTAAAACTTGACTGGTAACTCCTCAAATTAAAGGAACTAGAAAAGTAATTCTTAAAGGTAGCATAATAAATGCTACGAGTAAATGAAGTAAGAAGCTTACGACAAAAACAAAATAACTGACCTAAAATGAGGCCACGCATTAAAGTGGTATCATTTCAGCTGAAATCAGTTCCGGGCCCCCCAAAATGAGAGCCTCTGGTTTCCTGCTTTAAGACAACATGAGTTTTATATAAGTTTTTGACTGTCTTTAAGTTTTAAAAGAACTAAATGCGCCCAAGTTCACAAAGGTAAATAGTGGAAGGAAATGGCTCTAACTCCACCAATCTTCAGACGAAGAACTGAAAGGACGTAAATTTGAAATAACTTATAATATCAACTAAAAGAATGTAAACTAGCAAGCATATATCTCACTGCTTCAAACACAAAGATACGTAGACATAGGATATTAGATTGATATCAAAACAGAGACCATAACTGAACCCCCCAAAAAAAAAAAAAAAACAAAAATCAGCACAATTCACCTCAAAACTTAAGCAGCTATCACAGAAAGTTTTACAAACTGAAAAAAGATTCACAACACATATGAATACCTTTCTGGTATTGCTGCCCACCACCAACAGGCTTCTTGTTAGCAGCAGGGCCAACTCGCATGGGCCTTGTTGAGCAGTACTGACCATTCATCTCATTCATGGCGCGCAGTTGTTCACTTTCATCACCGAACCTGACAAACCCATATCCTTTAGAGCGTCCAGTGGTCCTATCGGTAACAACTTTTGCTCCCTTAACAGAATGGTAAACTACCCTAAATGTCTCCTGTAAGGTGTAATCGGTAACATCAGCAGCCAGATCTCCAACAAAAATTGTATACTCAGGACCGTCATCTGGACGCCTCTCTCCGGCACCAAGAGTAGCCCAGTTCAGCCGAAAGTTCTGGTCGGTGTTTGGCATTAGTGCACCATTATAAGTCTGCAAAGCTCTATCAGCTGCAGCACGAGAACCAAACTCAATAAAGCCATAGCCCTCCGGCAAACCAGTTTGCCTATTGCGAATAACCTTTGCTGTAAGAGCCTGCCAACAATCAATAATGCCCCAAATATAAAATTAGAAAACAATGAACATTCAACCAGCCAAAAAACAAATATTTTTGTTTCAAAAGAACCAGCAATATTGCAAAAACTAAGCACATAATTATGATAAAACATATCATCTTTACCAAGTCCAACAAAATTTTCAAAAAGACATTAACGGTCCAAAAAGGATCTTTCACCATCTAAAGCCATAAAAACTTTGTCAAGCACCAAGATACTAACAACAACTAAGCTAAAAAGATCATTAAAAACTACAAAATCAAACACATAACTCGACTAAATAGAACACTGTATTTACAAGTTAAGCTTAAAAATCTTCCTTGAACAAGTTAAAACTGAAAAATCAAAACTTGGCAACGTGGATCCAAAACTACTCTCTAAAAAACTCACTTCATCAAATATTTTCTCAACATCCAAACATAATCCACACAATTCAGTACTCGTACGAATATGCCAACACGATTGTTATGCATATCTACCTAAGAATTACAAGCCTTCATAATTTTAATATTTGACCATCTAAAACCACAAAAACTTTTCAATATATCCCCAAGATACAAACTACTAGTCAACTAAAGTGAAAAAGTCAGTATGATTGCAAAATCACACATAATTTATATAAAACATGCATCCAAAAAGAACTGTCTTCTGAAAATTTTTCTCCATTCCAAACAGAATCATTTTCTCCAATTTATATCTCAGCATCCAAACACAATCCTCTCCTATACAGTACTCATTCATACGAATACAGATAAAATAATAATAATTACGCATATTTACCTAACTAGCACGAGCTTTCACAATTTTACTTGCAAATAATTACAATGTGCATCCAAACATAACTCCAAGCTCGAAAATTTTCCTCATATCAAAAGAACAGAATCACTTATATTATCTAAACATCCAAACAGAACCCTTACCAATCCAGTAATTATATTCATACAAATACACAAAAACATTTTAAAAGAAAAAAGATTACGCAAATCTACCTAAATAATACGATTTTTCACAATTTTCGGAAAAAAAAAAAAAAACTATTTTCATGGTTATTTCCTCCATATCCAAACAGAGTTAACACTTTATTCGATATCTTACCAATATCAAATCAAAATCCTCACAAAATCAGTTGTTAATTCATACGGGAAAAAACCCTAGTTTTCGCAATTTTAAAATTTCTTTTACCTCTCCAGTGTGAACGAAGCAGCTGAGAATGTAGTTTTCGTCCATCCACTGCTGCAGGTCCCCGATCCAGAGCGACCGGATCTCGTTGGATCCGGCAGCGGCCGCGGCTCCGGCGCCGGCTCCGTACTGCTGGGCCTGCGGCGGCGCGCCGCCCTGTGGGGCCCATGCTGAGGGAGGAGCCTGGCCCGCCTGAGCCTGGGGCATCATCCACTGCGGCGGCTGCTGCTGCTGCTGGTACTGCTGCTGCTCCGACGACGGAATCATCCCCGCTGGTGGCTGCTGCATCATTCTTTCTCGATTCGAAACCCTCGGCACCTTCCGCGAAACTTAGGAAGAAACGGCAAAAGGACAAAGCTTTCGGGAGATATGATGGTCTCTTGGGAGATTAGCGGCGGCGGCGGCGGCGGCGGGTGAGATCGGAGAGGAGAGGAGAGAGAGACAGGGAAGAGAGAGAGAGAGACAGGGAAGAGAGAGAGAGAGAGGGATAGGGTGTCAAATCCTAATCCCAGGAGAGAGAAAGAGCGGAGAGAGAGAGAGGGGATATTTTCAAAGGGATGTGGAAGAGATTTATACAGCTTTATACGCGTTGAGAGTTGGCTTTTTGAGTGACACGTGGCCGTTGAGAATAGGGCGGGTTATGATAGGGTGACGGAGACGGTGACTTCCTAACCTCGGTGTTGAATTTGTTGTTGGACGGATTGGGCTGGGTTTGGATACTAAATTGGGCCTTGTAGTAGCATCTGGCCCAGAATAAAACTTGGCCCATCTGTTGTTTCACATTAACCCTTTTTTTATTTTTATTTTTTTTATAGAAAGCACCTGATACAAGATCATTACAGAGAAAAACACATTCACGATATAAATTTAAATATTATTATATTAATATTATATAAAATTAAATTAAAATTAATTAAAATTTATCTTATATTAATAAAAATAAAGAATTTATATTATATCGATCAATAAATAAAAAAAAATAATTATTTAGGTAATTTTTTCTTATTTTATGACATAAAAGTTCACAATTAAAAATTAAAATTCGTATCAAATTAATTAAGAGAGATGAATTTATGTGATGTAAATCAAGATAAAATAATTTGAGCAAATTTCTTTAAATTTTGGACAAGTATCTGCCAGCTTGGAATTAGGGATTCTGTCACTAGAGGAAAGTTCATACCAGTCCCGGGCAGGATCATAGACCGTACTGTATCCAAACACAAGCCCCTCCCTAAACCCTCGTCTTCTCCAACATTCTCCCTCCTTAAACCCTAAAACTCCATAACTTTCACTATCAGAGTCACAGACAACAGCATCAACAAATCAATCAATCTCTCTCTCTCTCTCTCTCTCCCCCCTCTATCTCTCTCTCTAACTATCAATGGCCGAACCAAATTCAGCTTCCGAAGGTTAGACAATTTTTTCTTAATTTTTTTTTTCAGTTTTTGTTTTCAGAATTTTCAGAGTGATAAAAAAAAAATGGTAATTTTGTGTTGCAGCCATGGCGGACGACGATTTAGACAGCGATATCGAAGAAGAACAAGTTCCGAGATTCGAGCCCAGAGTGAACATCGAAGCTAAGCTCAAGGAACTATTGTTCAGGCTCAATTCGAACGAGATCAAGTTATGTTCGGACGCGGCGAAAGAGTTCATCAAGTTTCTCAAAGGCGATTCCGGAGGTGAATTTTTGAGGTATTATGTTCGGAGTTCTCCTAGGTTGTCGGAGCTTCTAGATGCTTGGAAGCTCCGGCGAGGAAAATCCGGTTTATCGTATGTATTTAGATTGATTTCGGTTGTTTTGAGTCATGATTATGGGAAATTTAAACCGAATGATAAGGAGGTAATCGGAATAAGTAGGGTTTTAGATAAGTTTACGAAATTGATTATTGAAGGACACTTGCAAGATGTGTACAAGGAGATGAGTGGAAGGGAAACCAAGAGTCAAAATGCGGCGTTAATGTTGATGGCTTCGGTTATTCGGCGTGGTTCGGGGTTGGCGTCGGATGTGGCGAAGAATTTTGATTTTAAGCTTAAAGGGTTTTCGAAGCTGGCGGAGTACAAGAGGAAGAGGAATGAGAAAAGAGTGAAGGGGTCTTCGAGGAAGTCTTTTGTTGGGTTCGCCATGTCGTTTTTGGAGGTGGGCAAGCCGGGGTTGTTGAGGTGGGTGTTGCAGCAGAGAGAAATGTATTCTGGAGTCCTTCGCGGGCTCGGGAACGATGATGATGAGACTGTTGGTTATGTTTTGTCCACTTTGAGGGATAGAATTCTTGTGGAAGAGTCATTGGTGCCTCCGGGGCTTAGGAGTGTTCTTTTCGGGAGTGTCACTTTGGAACAATTGGTCGACATTTCGGGAAGGGAGAATGGAGGGTCTGCTGCGGAGTTAGCGTACAATGTCCTTGTTTTGGTCTGTACCGATCCTAGTAATGGGCTGATGCCGGATCCTTCGAGACGACCGGGCCCATTGAGGGGTAATCCGAGACGACTTTTGGGGTTAATGAAGAAGTTGAGAGCAACTGAGATTGTATATCATAGAGATTTGCTCTTGGCTATTGTTTTTGGGAGACCATCTCTTGCTGCGGGCTATATGGAAGAGTTCCCTTACAACCTTGAAGATTTTGCATCGCCTAACTGGTCAGATTCGTTATACTTTCCTCTGCCCTTTCATTATATTGTTTGTTGTTTTAGGCACTTTAGTTCCGTTTCCTGTTTGTGTTCGTGATGATTTCATTACTTGCAGGTTTGCTATTGTGACTCTGGCAGCAAACTTGGTTTCCTCGGTGGGAAAAGGCCTTAAGTTTGATTTCCTTGCTTCTCAACCTGATGGCGCATACTTGCAGAGTGTCATGAAATGCTTGTGTCCTCGTTCGTTCTCTCGGTCAGTAATAAATAAGGGGTTGCTTCATGCGGATTTTCTAGTGAAGCATGGAACTTTGAGGCTTCTTTTGGAGGCACTGAAGTTGCTGAACTCCTTAGTTGGGGCATTAAACAGTCAAAGCAATTCTAATGCCAAGGACGTAGAACAAGATTGGGCATCTCTTAAGCAAGAAATTCAGAATGAAGTTCGGACTTTGCTTCCGGATCCTCAACTTCTATTGACTCTACTTTCGTCTCTGAGTAGCCAATCAAAAAGTCGTGAATTATCTCTAAAAAGGAAATCAGGCACGGAAAACTACCCTGAGCATGGCAAAAACAGTGTAAAAAGAATGAAAAAGAATGACAACGACTCAGATATTGTTATTGGTGGAATAAGTTTTTCTACTGATTTTGTTTCACATGAGGACAGTGAAAAAGCTGCAAGTACCCCAACAGCAGATGAGTTTGACCCCGTAAAGGATATTGTGAGTATTCTTCAAGAAATTTGGGGCCCAGAGTTATGCACCATGACCGTTCCTGAGGCAGAGGCATACTTTCAGTCTAAGCTGCTTGATGCTCTCAAAACTTATTTTGTAAGTCTTATTTTTGTAATACTTATTTAGCATTGATAAGGGATTTTGAGTCTCTAGCTCAGCTTTTAGTCTATCAGAATACCTGTCCTCTGTAGTTGTTACTGTTTTTTAACATCTTTTTATTTCTTATTTTGCAGCAAATAATGCCAACTGTCTTGGAGGGATCATTTGAGTTCCTTATAAATCTCTTAAGCGACCCTTTACCGCTACACACTAATTTACAACGCTCTCTAATATCTTTGCTAATTGAATATGTCGGATGGTCTCCCACAGGAATTCCCATTAGCGCCCCGCCTCTGATGTATAAACATCTGCAGTCGTTTATGAACTTGTTAATATTTTCACCTATCAGTGACATAAAGAATCAGGCGTATGATCTGGCGCAAGCAGCCATGTTAAGTACCGGTGCCTTTGATAGAAATCATCATGAAATTGGATCATGGTTCTTGTTTTTACCTGGTTATGATAGAAGAAAATCTTCTTTTCATGTTCCAGGAGTCGTAGCGTTACAGAGGTTGTGTCAAGTTGTCATCTCATTCTTATGTGATGTAATTTCTACAGTTGGAAATAACTTATTCAAATATTGGGACGTTGTTAGGTGTCATGCCTGCAATTTGAAAGTTCTGAAAGGTAATTATGATTCATATAGTCTCTATAAGTTATTCACAATTTATAACCTGATTTGCTCATTTGTTTCGAGAAAGTCTTTTCTCTTCGAATATATTATTAGATGTTGATGCTTTCCCATTCTTTTCTGCATCATATTTACTGTTTTCAGAAAACTGATGTGTGATGAGAATCTTACAAGATCAAATAAGTTTTTTGTTCTTCTTGCGATAAAATCTTCGTGACAATTGCATGTCCCAATTCTTCTTATTATTAAAAAAGAAAAATAACTGCATGATGTAATCTTCTGTATTAGATTTAATTAGTTGACTGGATGGTTTATTGACCGTTTGCTTTTGCGAGTTAATTTGGTAAAATATTGACTTGCTATGTTTTAGCTATTTAAATTCTTAAACAATAAATCTTGGTTGAATGGAAGTGGTCGGCGCTATGAATGGAAAGTACGGAGTCATTTCTTCCTCAGTTCATGTTGTTCACATTCTTTAATGACTTGTATTTAAGTATATATTTCTCTCTAATTCTGCCTTGTTTTTCTTGCAGATACGTCACCTGATTTCAGTCCTCTTGTAGTATGTATACTGCAGAAATGTTTAAGGTTGCTTGATTCGGAATCTGGAACCTTTACATTGCCAGAGAAATCAATGATATCATTATATGTGTGTGACACCCTAAAATATATCTTGCAAACTCAGGTAAAAGTTTTGTTGTTTTAGGCTTTAGCCTAAAATTTCTAGTTGTTTGTATAAAATCTGATGTATGAACCTATTTTGATAGGTAGATGGAAGATTGCTATCGGCTGTGATTGATTCAATCTTGTTCGAGAGACTTGGTGAACATGGTTCTGTCATCGATGATTCTGAGGCTGCCTACTGTGAGTGGAGGCCGTTGAAGAATTTATTGCTCTTTTCCCAAAGCATATTGCATCAACAAACATGTGTGTTTTCTATTGATAAGAAAGCTAAGCTGGCGGGTAGTTCTTTTGGGGCTGCACTGAGTGGAGTTAAAAGATCCCTTACCAATGGGAATGATCATGAAATAGCCGGAATAACCAAAGCCTTCTCTTCCTCAATTATTTGCACGACACCTGAAGAGATATTGAAAAACTTCCCATCATTCATGTCCATTTCAAAAAGTCTCCCTAGTGTTCCTGCCTATCTTATGCCATCGCTTTTCTTTCTTGAACAAACCCTCCTAACAAGTGTTTCTAATTTCTGGCCTGAAATATTTTTTCCTGGACTTGAAATGGCTGTATCAACTACTTTTAATAAAGAGGGAAAGGATGCTGCTTGTGTAGCTACAGATGATGCTTTGGTTGTGGGGGAAATGATTGGTGAGGAAGAGTTTGTTGCAAATGAAGTTACTTCAGCTGCTTCTACCTTTAGTTTCTTTTTGAAGCGGGCACCTTTCCATGTTTTATTTCCTTCCATTATGAGTACCGATGGTCCTTATTTCTCAGAGCCCGCTAAGATAAAAGACTTGCTTTTGGCTAAACTGTCTGAGGGGAGATTTGATGGCTGTCTTGTTTCCTATCTCCGCCTTTTGCTCTTTTGGATTTGTGAGATACAAACATCTTACCGAGTAAGCCCATCAACCAAATTACATGATCTTTCCGAGATTTGCTTTATTCTCTTAAAAGACCTGTTGGTTCAGCTATTAGATATAAAGACTGAGTTTGATCGTCCCAGATCTTTCAGGGTTCTCTTGTCGACCAAAGAGATCCAAGAAATGGCTGTAACCATCTTCTGTCATCCTGCGGTGGTAACATCAATTTCCCGTCCTTTGCACTGTGATGTAGACTTGGCAAATGCAAATCTGCTTGACGATGTGGATTCTTTAACTAATTTATCGTGGCAGAGAGTCCACAAGTTAGATCACCAAATTTTAGATATGTTGGTAACAACTTCTGAGTACTTGTTTTCTCTGTACGATGACCACCGTTTTGAAGCCAAAGAGAAAAATGTTGCCGGTAAAAAGCTTGTGAAGGTTGTTAATATGTTGATACAGATGATTTTTAAGGAAGTGAAGGACGGGTTTGAGCGATGCGTGTCCACAGGGGATCAGATGAGCCTCCTCACACGGTATTATGCTTTATATGCCATGATTCCTTTTATATCCCCAGTTGAGCTACTTGAATTAGTGCAGTGGATGTTTAAGAGGGTTGACACGGATAAATTGAAAGGCCAGAGCTCTAACAAGACATCTGCTATCTCTTTTGCATTTTGTATTGCTGTTGGTGCTTTTAGAAATCTTTCTTCTTATTTGATGCAGCCATTGTCAAAGAGAAGAAAGTACAACGTGTTTTGGGATATGGAAGAAAATAAAAATCTTAACATCGTTGAGGAAATCTACATTCAAGTGACTTCGCTTGCCTTGCATTTGAAAACAGGTTACGCAGATATGTGCTTGCTGGAAGCCGTTAATGCTGCTCACAGACTGAAACACATGCAGCACCATAACTTTCATCGTTTGAGTTTGGTAATGTCACGGGTTATCATGAACACTTCTGTGAAAATGCTTCCACATTGCATTTACGGAACAAACAAGACCAAATCTAAGTTGGTGTTTCTTCTCACTGATATGAGTTCGCTTCATTTGTCAGTCTTTGGGGACTTATTTTTGGGTCTTGCGAACAAAAATTTGATTCATAGTGGCGATAAGGCAGAAGAAAGCTGTGACCTTGGGCTTTCTGACGAGGAGTATATGATGCTTTTACCTGCTGCTTTATCATACTTAAATTCAGCTATCATGAAATTTGGAATGCAAAGTTATATGCATTTTAGAAGTATTCCTTCTTTTTATTCTGCAATTCTTTTGAAGGGTTTTCGTCATTGGAAGAGCTTTGTGTCTGGTGACGTGTTTCGGGAGGAATATGTCAACTTTTTGCCATCATCTACCCAAGAGCTTCTAAGTCTTGTAGATGATAGTCTTCTTGGAAAAGCTATCCGTATGCTGCAATATCACTATGCTTTCGATGGGGATTCAATAAAAATGAAGAAGAGGTTGAAGCTATTTAATTCCACATTCCCAGTTTCTTCTTCACATGATGAGCTGATAGACTCTGATTTCGTAGCCGTAGATTCTGGCTCGCTTAGTGAATCAATGAACCTCATAAATAGAGTTATATCAAAGATATCGTTTTGCAAGATTTTGTTATTTCCTAATCATATTCAGATTCAGTCTCTACCAAAAGAAGACGGGGTTTTGAAAGAAACTTCTCTGGAAACGGAGTCTACTGGAGAGGATTGTTCAGGAATGAACTTCTTTAAGATTTTAGTGGGTATTTGGCAATCAATTGTGAAGAAATTCCCTACAGTTTCTGATAGTTACAAAACGGGCAGAGACATTTTGTCCCTGTTCAGACACTTAGAAGCTTTCATATTGGGAAGTATCCTGGACTTAACGACAGAAATGCATGGTAGTCTTATCCAGCTAGAATCCATTCCCTTTCTAGAGCAATTGATGAAATCAGCTCTCAGATATAGGTTCGAAGATCCTGCGACTTTGAAAACGCTCCAAGGTATTCTATCCGTGTTGTCTGAGGGTAAATTTTCACGTGAATTTTATCTCCAGCTCTTACTTGCGCACTCTCAGTTTGAATCAACCATTCACTCGATTTCCATCTCAACCAATTGTTCGCATATCGGGGCATTCTTGAGACCTTTGCCTGGTGTTTTGAGATATCTTGTTTTCCCGTCGGCTCACAAAAATAAATCTGACGGGAACCATGAGCTTGAAACAACTGGTCTGTACTCAAAACAGTTGGAGGTTATTAAATTACTTCGAATACTCTTTACGTTTAATTCTCATCAGTCTGCTTCTGATTTCGGAAAAAGTCTAGGCATAAAGTTCAGGGAATTGCATTTACTGCTTCTGTCTGCTTATGGTGCAAAGATTAATGAGATGGACATGGAGATATACAATTTGATGTTGGCAATTGAATCTATTAATGACTTGGAGGCTGAGAGTATTGCTGGACTTGATCATCTATGGGGTACCGCTTCTTCAAAAATAGGAAAAGAACGGGCTCTGGAACACGGTATCATGAACGATGCTGAAGCAGTTAAAGAGCGTCGTGGAAGCCAATTCAGAGAAAACCTTCCTATTGACCCCAAAATATGTGCATCAACGGTGCTATATTTTCCCTATGATAGGACTGAATCTCATGAACCAGTATCCTTGGACAAGTATCGATCCGATAGTTTTGGATGTACACTTGTGGTATGTCTTCTTTTTCTAGTTTCATAAAAACAGATCTAAATTTATTTAGCAGTGGCCTTTGATCTGTATTCTGTAATCTGACTTTTAATTCTCACTGATTACCACGCAGAATTATACACAGAAATGTTCTCCTGATGTTGGAAACCTAGAACGATATGATCCCGTTTTCATCTTGCGGTTCTCCCTTTATAGTCTGTCAGTTGGTTATATTGAACCTATGGAGTTTGCTGGTTTAGGATTGCTTGCCATTGCATTTGTTAGCATGTCATCACCCGATGAAGGAATAAGAAGGTTGGCTTATAGCACTCTTGGGAAATTTAAGGAGGCGTTGGAGGTAATATTGCATGTTACATTTTTTCTGTCTGATAGAGATATTTCTATTGCCAAATGACCATGCTATTCCTTTGATCTCGTCAAAGTTCTTTGTTAATAAAGGTTTTTTTTTTTTTTTCCCTATCTTTTGCAGCAATGTAAAAAGCGGAAAGAAGTGGCACGAAATCGACTTCTTCTTACTTCTTTGCAAAATGGTATAGAAGAGCCATGGCAGAGGATTCCATCCGTCATTGCAATTTTTGCTGCCGAGGCGTCATTTATTCTCTTAGATCCTTCAAATGATCATTATGCAGCCTTAAGTAGATTTTTGATGAATTCATCTAAGTTGAACATGAAGGTAAATGTTCTGTGACGTGAATTAATGAGCAGTTGTGTGTGTGTATGTGTGCGTTTTTTTATTTATTTAAAAAAATAGAATATGCTTCCAAAGTTCGACATTTTTATTGATGCTTAAACGTCTACCAATCATGTTGTGTAATTGCAGAGTGTACCTGTGTTTAATGATTTTTTCTGGAGCACCTCTGTAAATTATAGAGCAGAAAGGTTGTGGATACTTCGCCTATTATTTGCAGGGTTGAACTCGGAGAATGATGCTCAAATTTACATTCGGAATTCCATTCTTGAGACTTTAATGAGCTTTTACTTCTCTCCACTCTCAGACAACGAGGTCAAGGATCTTATTCTTCAGGTAATTTCTTAGCTCAGTATGTGGAATTCTTTACTTTAGTTATTTTTAAAAACATTTCAGCCCACTTCCACAGATCCCGCTGTAAAGTTACAAATCTAGGATACGAAATTAACTGTACTGTTTTCTTTCTTGCTCCACAGGTGGTGAAGAAATCTATTAAATCTTATAAATTGACTCGACACCTGGTTGAAAATTGTGGTCTTTTGCCATGGTTGTCATCTGTTTTGATCTCCAATACAAGGAATTCTAGAGAGGAAATGAACATTTTCATAATGCAACTAGCTTTGGTATTAGAGGTAAATGCAGAAGCCTGTTTGTGTCTATTTTTAGTTCCTTTTTTTTTTTTCCTTCATGTGCTCTCAATCTGTATGTCTGCATGCATTACATATGCATTCGGGAATCGATATGCTTTGAGAAGTTTTAGGAGTCTAGTCACCCTATATAACTTTATTGTCTTTTTTGTTAAGTTGAGCTGCTTTACATATTTGTGTCGATGGCGGTTATGGACCAAAATGAAAAAGAGAAATATTGCTCCTGAACATTTGTTAACCGTTTCATTGTAAAGTTCTGGTTGGGAATGTCTCTTTCTGTTATTTGCTGCTTACGCACCTATGTTTTTGTATTAGGTTGTCAGTGATGTTGTTTCCTTGAGAAATGTTACTGAATGGTTTCAAAAGGAGGCTCTTGAGCAGCTCGCGGAACTTGTGTCTCACCTGTACAAATTCTTGGTTGATGGTGTGGTAGTGGTGAAAGAACAAGTTACATTGGTCAATCGTCTTCTCAAAATTTTGGCATCAACGTTGAAGATGTCCCAGAAAAGGAAGATATATCAACCCCATTTTAACTTATCAATTGAAGGTTTATATCAATTATGTGAAGTCCTCAGTACCAATGATGATGCGATAACTTGTGCTAATGCCGAGATTGGTCTCAAAGCCATTCTCATGAGTACACCTCCAGCTGCCATTTTCTGCATGGTATTGCTCTCTCTCTCTCTCTCTCTCGTTTATCTGCCGAAGGAATAATCTTATTGGTTTATGGGATAAATGATCTTCTTTCTCCTTGTCTTTTCCATGTAAATTGACAAATCCATTCTACAACATCTCTTGATCATCCAAAAACAAATTGTTTTGATTTTTTTCAGAGTCAAGAAAAGCTTTCGAGGTTTCTTACTTGGGCGGTTTCCTCTGCTTTGCAAGCAGATTCTGCAAAATTACCTCAAAACAAAGTATCTCAGCACAGTCTCTCGGTTATTTCAGATGACACGCAACATGAGGACTCTTTATTATTGAAGCTTCTTCGTTGGCTTACTGCTTCTGTAATCCTAGGGAAGCTAGCTACAAAATCGAATGATTTGGATCCAAAGATCAGGTCGAGTCTGAAAGATCTACTCGGTTCATTGGATCATGCTGAAGCTACATACAAAGAAAGCAGCCAAGATAGAGTTGGTCATGAGGAGTTTTTAGCTTCTACAATCCTCTTCCTCCAACAGTTCGTTGGCACAAATTTCAAAGTGCTACCATCAGTTGTGTCTGCATTAAGTATTCTCCTCCTCCATGCTTTCAGTCTTGCAGGTATACCGATCCATTTGTTTCAAAATTTTCATGATGGCTACATTTTTTGGGCGTATTTGGCACATCTGCCACTGAACATCTCACGATTGGCCATTTACCTCCTTTAACTTTTAATTTTGGTAAATTGTCCCCTCAATTTAACAAAGTGCTCCCCAAATTTATGAGAGCTGTTATAATTTAATTGGAAACACCATACACGATACGAACTTCTCTGAAGGAAGACACTAAATTTTCCGAAGGTGTTTCATTTTGAAATTTTAGCATCATTCGTCAATTTGTGGGCTGCAACTTTGCAAAATTTTATTAAATCTAGGGAGTAATTTGTGACAATTGAACGTTCAGGGGCAACCTGCCAAGTTTAATCAGGATTTTATTCCCCTTGCACGTTGATGCTATAAAAGTTTAATTGCATATGCTCAAAGACAGATAAGTAAATTCCAATAGACACATATTTAACTTGGGTTTTAATTCTCTTTGAATCAGATGTCTTGCATGGTCATGGATTGTGGACGCTCTTGGAATCACTATGGTCACAAATACGCTGCCCCGCTGAAGCTAATCCTGCATGGAGATGGTAATATTTTGTCATTTTGATTTTCCATTTCTTTTCTGTTTGATATCTCGTGTCCTTTCATCAAATCATCATGATCTTGCATATTGTTTCTACAGGTCATTTTACCAACCGTGGAAGGATCTCTCTTTGGAGTCGACTGATTCGCAGAAGTTGGATGAACTCCATGCTTGTCAAACTCTTCTGGCTATCATGTCGAATATGCTCGGAAGTATGAACTTAGAATCCCTGCGAAATCTAGTAGAAGATGTGCAAAAAGTTGACGCCTTTGAACGCGAAAAAGGCATTTTGGGAACTGATGAGTGCAATGATTGGGAGACAGAGCATTCTAAAATAGCTTGATGTAAGAATAGAAAGTCTTCAATTTTGTAAACGGCGAAAATTCTTTTATCTTTAGGGCTAAAAGTGTACAAACATGTAAAATTCGGAATGCATATAAGTAATTTTAATTTTCGTTTTAACTTTTCAATCTGTATGTCTTTCCCATAATTTTGATGGAGGGCTTTTTTTTTGGTCAAAATAATACGAGTAGTTTTATTATTATTATTTTTTTTCCAATTTTTGCAAATAAGTTAGGGAAATTAGGGTGGGTGGCTTAAGTTTATTACCTAAACTAATAGATAGTCCAACTTCTTTTTATTTACTTAATTGGTCTTATGTATACATTTTGTTTGTTTAATTTCATTTTTTCCAAACACCTCCTCTTTCTCTCTCCTCCCTTTGCCTGTTTCTCTCTTCCTCCTCCGATGATGCTCGATCCTCCACCACCAGCTCCGATCTTCCCACTGAGTTCCGTTCTCCGCTGACGAGATCAATGAGATCTCCGAGCTTCGTCCTCCACAACTCCGATTCCTCGGCGTGAGAATATGGCTGTCTTCGTAATTCTGACGAAATCGACGGCTTCTCTCTCCTTCGCAATGACGGCAAGGCGTGGAGACCTCTCTCCATGGCTATGGTAAATCAGTGATTTACCCATAGTTAATCACTGATTGATCGGAAAATTAGTGACATTGTTCATAGTTTGTTAATGATTGACTATAGGTCAATCAGTGATTGATTACAAAAATTTGTTAGTTATATTATAGTCAATCAATGATTGACCTTGGTCATCAAGTGATTCACCGATGGTCAATCAGTAATTAACTTTAGTTAATCATTAATCGATCAAAAAAATGTTGATATTTGTTATGGTCAATCAGTAATTGATTATGGTTAATCAGTAATTGACTACAAAAACTGATTATGCATTATGGTCAATCAATGTTTCACCGATGGTCAATTAATGGTCAATCAGTGATTAACCATCGGTTAATCAAGGATTAATTAATGGTCAATTAGTAATTTATCATTGACAAAATTGATTGACCATTTTAAGAAGGAAAAAAAAAAAAAAAAAAAAAAAGCCTTTAACTAATTTTTAAAAATTTGAGCCATTTATAAAAAAACTTAGTTAAAAAGGCCATTTACCTCTGTATCCCAATAAGTAAATGTCTGTACAAATTTAAAATGAGTGCTCTAATTCGGCCACATATATAACTAATCCTATATTGTTGAGACCACAAGGGTAAAATACCACCTAAAAACCTATTAGAAAGTAAAAGCTTTTTACTCTTATGCCATATGGATTAGTGGATTTATCAAAACATCAGAGTTGATGTGGAGGTTCACGTCTTGGTACTACCCTATAAAAGACCTCGATATTCATTTCAATCGTATACCATGAATTGGTTATGTGTGCCTGTAAACTTTGCCGAAGAACCGCCGACTACACAATCATTACGCATTTGAAATCGTTTGTTCTGTAGTTATGTCCAAAACATATAGTTTTGATATAGCACGAGCAGTTGCCTTACAGGAAAAATTTTAAGTTACTGATTTGTCGGATTGTAAAATACCATTTTATTTGTCGGAAAAATTGTTACAATGAGTTTGTTTCCAAAGAAATAGAACTAAAACTATATATCTTAACAAAGAAATTTAACTAGAATTTAAAATACAATACTTGAAGTGTTTTTTCTTATATAGGCTTAAGCACCCCTCAACTTTTGTTTCCTTTTTATGTGGGATTAGGCTCCTCTTTTATTTTGTCAAAATCCTAATATTATGATGATTAAAAAGATGATAATGTCATTAAAATAAAATAAAATTTGTGCGCCATATTAAACAAAATTGTGCTCCATGATAATGTTGAGAAAGTGCTTGAAATTGAATTTTTCCATATTAGCCAATCAGGTAAAGGTTGAGGAAGAATCTCATCCTTTTGATAGCCCCAGCGGACTCCTCATGAAATAGATCATCAATCAGCTGAATAATCCAAGATCTTGCTCCAAGAACAAAAATGTCTTCCACCTTTTGGAAGCCAGTAACAGGAAAATAAGAGCTCTATTGCAAGTTGGATTGAAGTTTGCTCTCAGAAGGCCTCTTTCTAACTAAGGCACCCAAGACCTTGATGAGCTCATGGAACATGTGTCTCACCTGTACAAATTCTTGGTTGATGGTGTGGTAGTGGTGAAAGAACATGTTACATTGGTCAATCGTCTTCTAGAAATTTTGACATCGACGTTAAAGATCCTTTAGAAAAGGAAGATAAATCAACCCGATTTCAACAGTCGAAGGTCCTTAGTACAGAAGATGATGCAATAACTTGTGCTAATGCCGAGTATTGGTCTCAGAGTTATTCTCATAAGTACACCTCCAGCTGCCATTTTTTGCATGGTATATTTCTCCCGTCTATTTCCTCTCTCATGTTTCAGTTCCTAACAGGATAAATGCTCTTTTTTCTCCTTACCTGGTTTTCCTCAAAAATTGAAAACATGAGTTTCGATGGTGTTTTCAATCCGTGGAGGGCAAACAAACCTAGAGAGCCACAAGGAAAGAAACGCCACATGAAATGGTCCATCCAACAACTTTGAAGTGCTTTCTTAGTCTTTTTCTTCAAAAAACTCTCCCTTCTTTTTTTCCTCAATTCCTCCTCAATTCTCACCTATTCTTGCGCAAGTGGAGAATTCACCACCGACCCGAGAACCGAAAACCCACCAAGAACCATAGCATCTTCAAGACTAACCGCCGCTTTGTACTGAGGAAACACAAATATGTTGGTCTCCTTGCACCAAAACTCCATCAACCCGAGAACCAAATTCTTGTTGCATTGGATTTCATATCTTGAGCTCATTATGGCGTCACAAATCCAGGCTTCGTTCCACATAAGAGCATGCTGTCCGGCTATCCGTTCGATCCGAACGTCCCAATTCTTTTGAGGCCTTTTCCAATCTTTGAACCGGATGTTTTGGGGCGGGCCAGTCTTTTGGGGTTGTGATAGCTTAAGGTTTTGCTGATTGGAACACTAGCATTGGATTTTTCTGTGCATCCCACACATGGTTTGAGAAATCTGGCCATTCTTGCCGTTTGTTTGCCGGTTTTCGATGAAACCAACTTCTCATCTCTTGCTCGGTATAAAGAAACTGAGTAATTTTCTTCTTGTTTTGCCATTGGAAGGTGAAGGAGATGAAGAGAATGGTATAAAGTTTTGAGTACTTTTCTGGGTACAAAACTAGGGACTTGTTTAGTTCATAGTTTTACAAGTCCCTAGTTTTGAATTGAAATTTGGATTCAAATTTAAAATTTTGTGAACGAAAATACAAAGTTAAATCTGAATTGTAGTTTAAACTCATAAATCAAACTCTTTCGTAGATTTCCTCAATATAAGGGCTTCATGGATGGGAAAGTATATGTAATTTTTTAATAAAAATAATTCCCAATAATAAACATGAGATTTCTTAACAGTTAGCTGTGGCAGCCGTGAGTGTGACCTTATCTTTTTTCTTTTTTTAAATTAAATATAATGATGGTAAATTTGTAAGGTGACAGTTAACAAGGTATCCTTTTCAGGTTTTTTTTTTTTTTGAAAACGCTTTTCAGTTTCAGCATATTCAAGGTAAAAATTGACGCTTTTCTCACTGAAGATCAATTGTGGAACCTTTATTGATGCACTAAAAGTGGGTGTGTGTATGCCAATGCCAATTATGCCATGCAGCTAAGTGATGATATTGGCAACATATTAGGCCAAATCATTGCTCTTATGAAATAAGTAACGAAAATAGGCAACAAAAAAAAAAAAAAAAAAAAAAAACAAGAACACACATATCGTGAAAAACCCTAAACATGAAAAAACCAGAGGCAGAGGAGAATAAATCCACTAAATCAAAATATTGGTACAAGGGCCCGACTCTTCTGCTACTACCATAGAGGCTCAAAAAAATCTCATAATTAAAGCTTTCGGGCCGGACTAAAGAGAATTCGGATCACCAAACTCTAACAATTGTCATATTGATAAGGTTAAATTTAGTATCTTGGCCTAAAGATTTTTGGTTACTCAATTGTCAATTGAAATAAATTTTAGTATCTTGGCCTCAGAATTTTTGGTTCCTTAGCAACCCCTGTTAGACTGGAATTCCCCGAGACTTGGATCCATGTGGTGATGGATTGCATTTCGTCTCTGTCTCTCTCTTGTGCTGTAAATGGTGAGTCTTATGGGAAGACCTTTTTCTTATATGTGCAGTAAGATTTTTTTGGAACAAGTTACAATTATGGCACAGTAAGATTTTTTTTTTTTTTTTTTTTTTCCATCGGAGGCCGTGAGATAGTAATCAAGTCGAAAGCTGAATCGCTTCCTACTTATACGATGAGTGTATTCCGATGCCCTTTGTGAGGATCTTCGTTCTATGGTGGCCAACTTCTGGTGGGGTGGTGACGGGGTTGAAAGAAGGCTCCATTGGTGGAGTTGGGATAAGCTTTGTCGCAAGTAGAAAGATGGTGGTTCGTGTTTTCGTGACATCACAGCTTTCAACAAAGCTCTTGTTGCTGAGCAGAGTTGGCGAATTCTCCAACAACCGAATTCCTTGTTAGCTCGACTTCTTAAGGATTAATACTTTCGGCATTGTGAATTTTTGAAGGCGTCTACCAGTAATGGCTCCTGCTATATGTGGCGTAGTATTTTTTGAGGGACGGGAAGTGATTGAATTGTGAGTTCAGAGGCGAGTTGGAGATGGAGTTTCGATATCGGCCTTTGACGACCCCTTGGATTCCTTGTCCTCACAGCTTTCGTCCGGTCACTACTCCTCTTAATGATGTCCGAGATCTTAAGGTGGTAGATTTTCTTGTGGAAGCTGGCTCTCTCGGGAGTGGAATGTCGATAAGCTTGCCCGAGTGTTTTGGCCGATTGATCGTGATTTGATTCTCTCTTTACCTTTGGGCCAAGGAGATTGTAGAGATAAGTGGACTTGGCGTTTTGATGCCAAAGGTTGTTATAAGGTCCGTTTGGGTTATAGAGTTATGATGGAATCTCATACGACAGCCTCCTCAACTAATCTTAATCCTGATTTCAAGTGGTGGTGTCTTCTTTGGCGGCTGCAATTCCCCTCCAAAGTTAAGCATCTTTTTTGGCGGCATTATTCCAACATGGACTTCCCTTAGACACCGTGGTGTGAACTGTGATGCTGCCTGTCCTCGGTGCAATAATGGGATGGAAACCACGTCTCATGTCCTTTTGGAATGTCCCATTTCGTTAGAAGTTTGGCGTCTTTCACCACTATGGCCAACACTTGGTGACATGATTCCTCTTCCTTTTGCGGACATTCTCTGCTTATTAGGGAGGAAACTAACGAGGGAGGATCTCTCTCTTTTTTGTTGGTTGGCTTGGAGATTGTGGGGCGAAAGGAATGAGGTCTTGCATGGTTCAGAACCTCGCGATCCTTTCTCTCTATTGGAAGCAGGTCTTTCCAGTTTGGGAGAGTGGACTCTTCTTCATCAGGAGGACTTAGTCCAACAAGGTCTGGAGGGAGTGGATCATTGGCAGCCTCCTTCCCATGGCTTCTTTAAACTCAACGTCGACGCAGCTGTCCATGGCGGCTCAAAGCAGGTGGGTTTTGGAGTGGTGGTGCCTAATACCATCGGTGAGGTTGTAGGCGCTATGTCATCAGCGCTTACTGGTGGTTTTTCTCCTTTTGCCACTGAATGTTTAGCCCTTAGGGAAGGCCTCAAGTTTGCCAAGTAATGCAGCGGAATTGGGAAAAACTCAAGCCAAACCATGGCCAAAGGGAAAACCCCGAAAATGGAGAGGAAAAATCAATACTCTGATTTCAATATTCAATAATAATCCTTACACTTCTTGCCTTAGGCTTATATAGCCTTACTAATAATAACCAAAACGACACTAAAACAAAGGAACACCATCTAAATAAAATAACAAAATTTATCAAAAATAACAAAACAAGTTAATAGGAATATTCTTCCCACATCACCAAGTGTCTTGGAATTGTCTCTCTAGTGGCTGAATCAGATGCTTCCAACGTTGTCTTGGCTGTCCACAGTGAACCTGATCTGTCTGCAGGGTGCCCGGTGCGGGATGACATTAAGCCTTACGTTTGGGTAAATGAGACTTCTAGCTTGGTCTCTAATGCTGTATCTTTGGATTATAATCATTAATAATACAACAACTTTATTTCAAAAAAAAAAAAAATTTCAAACCAACCTTTCAAAACTTCATATCCAATTATCACCCCAAATGACCCTTTCTTTTGAAGGCCGAGGGAAAACAATGTCGTTCAAGTGAAACTTTTCTATGACAAACACAAACCGAAACTTAACATTGTACATTACCCAAAAAAAAAAAAAAAAAAAAGTGACCAATGACTCAGAGAAGCATGTTGCATGAAGAAGCTCTTTCTTTGGCTCCATAGGAATAGCACGGAAGACTTTGTTGCGATATGACCATATTCTTCCCTCTTTCGTCCCAGAGGAGAATCTCACTAGGTTTCCAAAAAACAACAGAGAAAAAGCTTCTGCAAAGCTCGATTGTTGCGTGATGAGTCCATGCACAACTTTCTAAGGTCCATACTAAAATGCTTTTTAGTTCACGAGCATAAAAAAATTATGGCCAAAGAGTTGTTCCACTGCACAAGCTTTTTCCTAGTCTCCTTGGGTGGCAAAATTGCTACGAGTTAGTTTTCTAAGAAATAGAACTAAAAATATCTTAAAGTTAAAACACAATACTTGGAGCATTTTTCCTTATATAGGCTTAAGCACCCCTCATTTATTGCTTCCTTTTTGATGTGGGATTAGGCTCCTCTTGATGATTATAAAGATGATAATGTCACTAAAAAAAATCAAATTTGTGCTCCATATATCAGAGTTGAAGCTTTTCCAATAGATTAAAAAAGCATTGTTGACCTGCACCCCTTTGAACAAACTTGCACTCCCATAATTCCAAATCTCATTAAGGCCAATGGCACCTCAAGGAACAAAGCTCATTTGATCTACACACCCTAAGGGGGCATTTTGTAGCCATCAAACCAAATCAAAACCAGCGTTAAGATTAAAGCACTCAATCCAAACACACCAAGGGCCTGCAAAAATAACGTGACTAATCAAACAAGATCCGAAAATGTGCCCCAATCCATCCTCTCTCTGATTACACAAATTACAAAGGCCGGGGGCAAGATCTGAAAATACGATGGAGTTTGTCAGAGGAAGGAAGTAAATTCGAAACATTTTCATCCTTGTACATACTAAGAGTAATTTATTATCCTTTGGTAGAATCGCTCTTAGGAATTTTAAGAGAGATGTGAAACTAGAATTTATTTATCTATCCAACGCATTCATATTTCATAATCTAACAAAAACAGACAATTTTGTAAACTTTTTAACTCATCATACTAGGTCTCCATATCATTTATCACTGTCTTACATAACTTCAGACAATGCCGAAAGTGTTCTCCATATCATTCATCATATCTAAAAAATTATCACTTACACATTCTTCCTCACAATATGTTCTATCTATGTTGAACTAAAAAGCTTCACTGTACAAGTATTATTTTGATAAAAAATATTAGGAACATCAATTTTAAAAGTATGAGATATGTAAGTTATCATTTTTATCGCTACTCTGGAATTGTTACATATCAGCCCCATCACCTGTTATTTGGTTATCTAGTTACTATCACATGGCTTCTTTCTTCTTTTTTTTTTTTTTTTTTTTTTTTTTTTTTCACTTTTACTTTTGCTTTGCTAATCTATCCGCACACACTTCGCTATACAACTAGTTTTATTAGTTTTATTATTACATAATAAAAGAACAAATAATACTTCAACATTGTCTTTCATCTTTCCTCACTAGCCGCCAGTGATGGGTTTCAAACCAGCCATGTCATACAAATTTTATATTTTTACTTTGTTTTACTTGCTATTTCATGCTTTGTGCATACTTTATAATTAACCTATACATATATATATATATATTTAAAAAAAAAAAAAAACTGAAAAATAGCTATTGTACACCCTTTTCATCCAAAACATCGTTTTGGACGAAAAACTTTTTTAATTTTTTTAGTCCTTCAGTTTTTTTTTTTTTTTTTCAATATTTTTATTTGGAGAATTTTATAATAGGGTAAAGTGGTTTTACCTCATTGATGGTGTTAGATCTAAAGGTGGATATTTCTAGGGTGTTTGGTGTAGTGGTTTGAGTTGAGATTTTTAAATTTGAATAGTAATTTTTGTTGACTTTTTCTAAAAAGACAAAAAACTTTTTCAGAAAAAAATAAAAAAATACAGTTTAACTTGAATTGAGTTGGAGTACCAAACATCCCTTTCATCTCAATGAGGTTGTACAGGCTTTTAAAATAGTGCATTATAGCTTAACAAAACAAAAATAATTTATTGACCAACCTCCATATTTGATCAAAATAGAATTTCTAACCCCAAATTCTAAGAATGGCTTGAAGAAAAAGAATCCCAGATTCCGACATATCCTTATGGCGGTGGCAGGAGGCATAATGGATGTCTCCACTTGGTTCGATCTCCGTAGAAAGGGAGTGGCTTGCGCTTGGGTTAGTTTGGAGCATGGCGGCATGAGCAAGGTGACGGAGGGTGGCTGTAATTAGGAGGGCACTGTAACGGTGTGGGTTGGGTGACGTTGCTTGTGTTTTTCAGTGTATTTTTTAAATATTTTTTTCTTTCCTTATATATATATATATATATATATATTTTTTTTTTTTTGGGTTTGGTTTCAGACTCATTGTTTAAGTTCGATTTTTTTTTTTTTTTTTTTTTGTCTCATGGAATTTTTGATTGGAAATCAAACTCAATGTGACAATTAGATGCAAAGCTATGATAGAAAACAAAACATGAGAAACAAACAACTGAATACAGAGCACAAATTTGGGCCCTAGATGTTTCCATTATATAGAAGAATGTTTTCTCTCTCTCTCTCTCTCTCTCTTCTTTTTTTTTTTTTTTTTCTAAAAAAAAATCAAGAATCATTCAAGAGTTCAAATGATTTATGTGGGATAGAAATTGACATTTTGTAAAATAGAGTGATATTTTATAATTATCAAATTTAAAAATTAAAAAAAAAATTTGAAAGGAAGGTTCTAAGCAAAATAAAATAAAAAATAAAAAAGGAAGGTCTTAATCAAATGCTGTTGTCTTCATTTTAATTTTTATGAGCCACCCTTATCAGCCATTGACTCCTCATCTGTGGTCTAGATTTTTTCTACTCCGCCCATGGGAAAAAACAAGCTTCCTCATTACAGAAGTCTCTTTTTTGTTTTTTATATTGATTTATTTTTAATATTTGAATTATTCTATCTTTTTATCTTTATTTTGTGTTTTTTTTTTGGAGAGGCTGTGGTAGAGTCTCTCCCCAAAACTCTATCAGTAGAGTCAGTTTTTTAACCGTTCGATTTAAATCGAACGGTTGATATATCAGAGATGTACCATATTATCATACACCTTATCTCATTTAAATTTTTCCACCCAAAATCTTCTCCGTCGCCGGTGATCTTTCCGTCACCGGCGCCGGACGCCGGCGATCCACCCCGACGCCGGCGACCCACCCCCGGCCCCCCCACCACCGGCCGCCGGCCATCCGGCGACTCTTCCCCTTTCTCTCTCTTCTCCTCTCTCCTGCGGCCGCCCACCCCCGGCCCCCCCACCGCCGGCCCCAACCCCGGCCACCCCCCACCCAGCCCCGACCGCCGGCGACCCCACCCCTCTCTCTCTCTTCCCCTTTCTCTCTCTTCTCCCGCGACCCCCCACCCCTGGCCCCCCACCCAGCCCCGGCCCCAGCTCCTGCCGCCCTTACCCCCGGCCCCCCCCCCCCCCCCACCCAGCCCCGGCAACCCCCCCAGCCCGCCCCAGCCACCCCGGCGAAAGGGGAAGAGAGAGAGGGGGGTGGGGGGTGGCCGGGGCTGGGTGGGGGGCCGAGGCTGGGGGGTCGCGGGAGAAGAGAGAGAAAGGGGAAGAGAGAGAGAGAGAGAAAGAGGAAGAAAGAGAGAGGGGTGGGGTAGAGAGAGAGAGGGGGGAAGAGGGAGGGGTGGGAGGGGGGCCGCCGGGCAGGGTGGGGGGCCGGGGGGCGGGCTGAGGGCTGGGGCCGCTGGGGCCGGTGGTGGGGGGGTTGCCGGAGGTGGGTTGGGAGAAGAGAAGAGAAGAGAGAGAAAGGGGAAGAGAGAGGGGAAGAGAGAGAGAAAGGGAAGAGAGAGAGGGGGAGGCGGGGGGGTGGGGAGGCCGGGGGAGTGGGCCGCCGGGCAGGGTGGGGGGGGCAGGTTGCCGGCTGGGGGCCAGCGGGGCCGGTGGTGGGGGGGTTGCCGGAGGTGGGTCGGGAGAAGAGAAGAGAAGAGAGAGAAAGGGGAAGAGAGAGGGGAAGAGAGAGAGAAGAGGAGAGAGAAAGGGGAAGAGAGAGAAAGAGGGGTCGCCGGCTGCCGGTCGACCGGAGTTGGGGCCGGTGGTGGGAGGCCGGAGGTGAGTCGCCGGCATCGGTGTGAGTCGCCGGCGGCGGAAAGGTCGCCGGCGATGGAGAATACTTGGGTGAGAGAGATTATATGAGGTAAGATGTATAATAAATATGATACACCAATAACATTTCAACCGTTCGATTAAATCCCAACGGTAAAAAAAGGTATGTATCGGTAGAGACCCTCAACCACAGAATTATCCTTTTTTTTAAGTTGTTTTATTTTTAATTTTTTTATCTATTCTGTATATATATATTTTTTGGTTTAACATATTTAAAATGACAAAAATACCCTATCAATGTGGACCCTCCTCCTTTGATCCAACGAAAAAAAGCTAACCTTCAATTTCTTTGGTTGGACTCAAATACTGAAAAAACCGTGACAAAACCAAACCCGCCCATCCTCCTTTCTCTCTCGTCTCTCAGCTCCAAGCTCTACGGCTCTCGGCCACGCCAGCTCCGGCTGCCGCCTCGACCTCCCTCCCCGAGCCCCCAAACTTCTCCCCACGAGCCCTCCACCTCAATCCCCGCCGGTTCTCGAGTGTAAATTCAAGTACTTTACCATGAAACGAGGGTACTCGGAATCGCCAGCCACTTCTTCTCTCGGGCCTCCCCAATCCAAATTCAAACACAACCCAGAAGGTAAAATCTTGTGATACTTCAAAAGACACCCCTTTTTTTGAGACTTGGGTAGTAAAGTTTTTTACTTTCCTTCTCTTTTTGATATAGGCTTTTTTTTTTTTTTTTTTTTTTTTTTTTGAGGTATTTTGGGATCTGGGTTTTTGAAGTTTATGTGATTGGGATTGAAAAAGTTGTGGAAACTAGAGTGAGGATTGAGAAGTTGAACAATTTTTAAAAAGTTTGTGTTTTGGGATAGTGAAATTGTTGATTTTTGAAATTGTATGGAATTTTGTTAATTCATAGCTTCAAGTCTTGAGTAGGCGAAAGTCTAACTTCTGGGTCAACATACAACGTATCGAAGTTGAGAGTGTGCCTTTGAAAAAGAATAAAGGTTAAAACAAGAAATTTATCTTTGCATACCAATATTGTACCTTTCTAAAGTAAAAAATAGATAGAATAAATTTCGTAGTTCGACATGTTATAACGTAGGACCGGTTCTTCTAACGATGAGTTAACCCAAAAAAAAAAAAAAAAAAAAAAAAAAACATTGACATGTATCCGTATTCCTTCTTTACTGTTCTTGCATTGTTATCGGTTACAATATGAGGTCAGGGATTTTGTATATCGAAGCTTTTTTATTTCGCCCTTGCGGTGTTAGGTGATGGACAATTTTTGGAGGATGAAAGCACAAAGATTTTTGCTCGTAAAGTGGCTGAACATTACAGTGCAAGGACAAACCAAACTCTCGAACAACGGGAGGCTAGTGTAATCATTCATTTGAAGAAACTAAACAATTGGGTCTGTCTTGTTAACACTTGAAATCCATGCTGAGCTACATGATCACACTGCTTAGTGGTTGTTCTAATTAGTGGTATGTCTTCTTTTTCATCGTACAGATAAAAAGCGTGTTAATTCAGCTCTATACCCGCAGAGGAGATGCGGTTCTTGATCTTGCTTGTGGCAAGGTATTTTGGGTTCCCTTGTATGTGTCGTAATTTCATTTTTCCCACCCTTTGATTTTAATTGTTTGTTTCATATCTTATGTTGACTAGGGCGGTGATCTAATCAAATGGGACAAGGCAAAAGTTGGATATTATGTTGGCATTGATATAGCTGAAGGATCGGTAAGTGCGAAACTTTCATATGTTTTGGTTCTTTGTTCACTTTCATCTCTTATGAACACTGATGGCTTTTGGACCCATTGTGGTTGAATCATGATGAAGCTATTTTGGCATTCATTTTGTATATAGTTCTTTTGTATGGCTCTCTAGGCACCCTCTTCCTCATTGTTGTTGATGAATTATCAACTTCCTCTCAAAGATAGTGAATTCTCCAAGTAGTATTGCTGATAAATGTAGAAATTGTCATCATATGCCCTTCTTCATACCGTTTTTTTGTTTTACCTTCTATATTATAATACTGCATGCCATCATCGACCATCTTACGGTTATAGTTATGCACAGATAGAAGATTGCCGTACACGTTACAATGGTGATGCGGACCATCACCAGCGCCGTAAAAAGTTCTCATTTCCTGCCCGCCTTATATGTGGAGATTGTTA